>CM062296.1:848096464-848430478 GCA_031216915.1 Pictodentalium vernedei | reverse complement strand
ATTGAAACACGTGTCCGTCCAACATATTTGCTGCTCTAGCTCTGTCATTATTCGTTGAATTCAAATAATTTTTACCATGCTTGTTCCTCAGCATGGGGTAACGGATCCTACAGTAGAATTAATATCTTCGCCTAAGCATTTACAGTGTTATTTGCCCTTGTTTAACTTGGGGGGTGATTGAAAAATGTGTCCGTCCAACATATTTGCTGCTCTAGCTCTGTCATCATACGTTGGATTGAAATAATTTTTGCCATGCTTGTTTTTATTAGTACACACCGGGGAGTGATCCTTAGCAAAATGTGAGTAGTATATATTCGTCAAGATCAAACCATCCAAGACCTAGAAAATTATTGTGGCGAAATGATGTTCACCCTCAGAAAATGTAAAGAAAAAGCGCCTCTGATATGACTCCCCATTAAAATGAGTTCATTGAGCTCATTCTATTCAAGGGTCATATTTATTATTTATTTATTGGTGTTTAAGGTCACATATTTCTGCACAATGGCTAACCATGACCGTGACAGTTTTACGGGTGGGGGAAGCCGGAGTACCCAGAGAGAACCACCGAGCAACGGCGAGCAACTGTCAGCTCCCCAACATACCAACTCCACACAAGCAGGTTTAGCATTGGTTGAAGACAGGTGCACCATCGACGTGCAGTACGCCTTAGTACACAGCGTCACCGTGCCCCCACGTGGGCAATGGGGGGGGGGGGGGGGGGGGGGTGAAGTGTCTTGCACAAGGACACAACGCGGTTGCCGCAGGTGGGATTCGAACCGAGGACCTCTCGGCTTGCAGCCTGCACCTCTACCTACTGAGCCACATTCAAGGGTCATAAGCCATATTTTTAAGACAAAAATAAGATTTTATTAATTGTTCAAGAATTTATTTTTTTTGAGGGGGGGGGGGGGGGGGGGGGGCGTATTATCTGTAGTTGTGTTAGGTAAAGAATTATGCATTTAGAACCTTCTTTATTCTCAGACACACTTTTTACATTTTCAATTGGCGAGGCAGGAAATATGAAATAGAAGTTATATTTGTAATGAAAATCAATAAATTTTTATCATTTATGTAAATGTAGTACTTGTTATTTACTAAATTAAGTCACGTGCTCAAGAACTGGGTATTATCATGAAACCGTGCAAACTGAATATTTATTTATTTAGATTTAATAACACTTCGACAGCCAGGGTCACCTCAGGTCGGACAGTTTTACGGATGGATGAAGCTGGAGTACCCAGAGAGAACCACCAAGCAATGGTAAGCATCTGTCAGACTCTCGAACGTACTAACTCCACACAAGCGGGGTTAGAATTGGTTGAAGACAGATGCACCATCGACGTACAGTATGTCTTAGTACACAGCGCCACCTTGTCCCCACGTGGGGAATCGGGATTAAGTGTCTTGCCCAAGGACACAACATAGTTAGGCTACCCACAGTTGGCAGGGATCGAACCGTGGACCTAAAGGTTTGAAGTTCAATGCTGTAACCACTGAGCCACCGTGCTCCCAAGCAAACTGAATAGCCACCATGCAGAAAAATAGGTAGTGATCGACCGATTATCCATAGCAAGGAAATGGGTTACCTTCTAGTGGATGAATCGGGCTATCCGTCGCAAAGCAATCGCAGGTCATCGAGGCGGGCATGAGAGGTGCGAGACTGGGGGACCCCCCTCCCCCCAGAACAGTTTTCAAAATCAATGGTTTACATAAACTTGTTTTCTTTGCAGTAGAAAAAATGCACTCTCCAATAAATTGTGACAAAACACTTGTTCATGAACAAAATCTTGCTAAACTAAGGCCTTCCTTGCTGGTTGCGTGGCATCTTTGAAAAAAAATATACACGTTTCAAATCATCTTTGAAAAATAATTTAGCACTCTACCAGTCAAAACGAGCACTTTGTTGGCTTTCCCCCCAGTACATTCAAACAGGATTTCTCTACACCACAATCCCACCTGTTATTGGCTTTCCCAGTACATTCAAACAGGATTTCTCTACACCACAATCCCACCTGTTATTGGCTTTCCCCCCAGTACATTCAAACAGGATTTCTCTACACCACAATCCCACCTGTTATTGGCTTTCCCCCCAGTACATTCAAACAGGATTTCTCTACACCACAATCCCACCTGTTATTGGCTTTCCCCCCAGTACATTCAAACAGGATTTCTCTACACCACAATCCCACCTGTTATTGGCTTTCCCAGTACATTGAAACAGGATTTCTCTACACCACAATCCCACCTGTTATTGGCTTTCCCAGTACATTCAAACAGGATTTCTCTATACCACAATCCCACCTGTTATTGGCTTTCCCAGTACATTGAAACAGGATTTCTCTACACCACAATCCCACCTGTTATTGGCTTTCCCAGTACATTGAAACAGGATTTCTCTACACCACAATCCCACCTGTTATTGGCTTTCCCAGTACATTGAAACAGGATTTCTCTACACCACAATCCCACCTGTTATTGGCTTTCCCAGTACATTGAAACAGGATTTCTCTACACCACAATCCCACCTGTTATTGGCTTTCCCAGTACATTGAAACAGGATTTCTCTACACCACAATCCCACCTGTTATTGGCTTCCCCAGTACATTGAAACAGGATTTCTCTACACCACAATCCCACCTGTTATTGGCTTTCCCAGTACATTGAAACAGGATTTCTCTACACCACAATCCCACCTGTTATTGGCTTTCCCAGTACATTCAAACAGGATTTCTCTACACCACAATCCCACCTGTTATTGGCTTTCCCAGTACATTGAAACAGGATTTCTCTACACCACAATCCCACCTGTTATTGGCTTTCCCAGTACATTCAAACAGGATTTCTCTACACCACAATCCCACCTGTTATTGGCTTTCCCAGTACATTGAAACAGGATTTCTCTACACCACAATCCCACCTGTTATTGGCTTTCCCAGTACATTGAAACAGGATTTCTCTACACCACAATCCCACCTGTTATTGGCTTTCCCAGTACATTCAAACAGGATTTCTCTACACCACAATCCCACCTGTTATTGGCTTTCCCAGTACATTCAAACAGGATTTCTCTACACCACAATCCCACCTGTTATTGGCTTTCCCAGTACATTCAAACAGGATTTCTCTACACCACAATCCCACCTGTTATTGGCTTTCCCAGTACATTCAAACAGGATTTCTCTACACCACAATCCCACCTGTTATTGGCTTTCCCAGTACATTCAAACAGGATTTCTCTACACCACAATCCCACCTGTTATTGGCTTTCCCAGTACATTCAAACAGGATTTCTCTACACCACAATCCCACCTGTTATTGGCTTTCCCAGTACATTCAAACAGGATTTCTCTACACCACAATCCCACCTGTTATTGGCTTTCCCAGTACATTCAAACAGGATTTCTCTACACCACAATCCCACCTGTTATTGGCTTTCCCAGTACATTCAAACAGGATTTCTCTACACCACAATCCCACCTGTTATTGGCTTTCCCAGTACATTCAAACAGGATTTCTCTACACCACAATCCCACCTGTTATTGGCTTTCCCAGTACATTCAAACAGGATTTCTCTACACCACAATCCCACCTGTTATTGGCTTTCCCAGTACATTCAAACAGGATTTCTCTACACCACAATCCCACCTGTTATTGAATATGTCACGCACATTTTGTGGCGAAACGATCTATAAGCACTGAAATTCTCATTCATGATATTTTGTGTAGGCTATTAACGATTCTTGTGCGGAGAATGTTCATAACTCATGTTTCAAATTGTTCCAAATTGAAACCCTTATGTAACATGCTATCGATAGGGGGAACCTCAGAGAACAAATTTTGAGGCTGTTTGCAGTGATATATTCGTCAAAGAAACTTAACATATGCTTACTAACAGGATGATGAAAGAATGTTTAAATCTGACGAAAAATTAACCCTATCTTTAATACCCCCTTGCCCCCACCCCCGATTTTTACGTCACTGATGATGGCTATTGGTATCTAGTCTGATATTTGCACGATCCCCCATGGAAACCCCAAGAAGTGAAGCAGTGTTTCTTTACTGTGGTATATAGGATCTGTTTTACTGTAAAATAGGAGCCGGTAACCAACGCGTAGGGTGGAGTCTTTGAACCCTAGCGGCCGTTTTTTCCGGCCAGCAACAAGATCCGTCATAACGTCATTAAATAGGATAGCTGTTCACTAAATGTGTGTGATAGACCAATCAATATTTTCAACGTGCAGCCCTGAGGCTGCACGTTGAAAATAGTGATTGGTCTACCCCAAATAATGAATATGGACTCTTCTAATTGCTGCCATTGAACTGGCATGGAAGATGCCATTAGTGTTCAAAGGGTTAAAATGGGCAACATGGGTATAACCGATTGTCTAAACTTGGCTTTATCTCCATGTTGCGGTAATGATTAGCTATTGTGTAGAAATATGTGACCTTAAATAAATAAATGACCTTTTCCCGGGGATACCTCCACCGTGTCCTGAAGTGCTTCCGCGACCCTGAACGACAACACTGAACGACAACACCGCCCCCCCCCCTCCCCCAACCTCCTCCAAAAAAAGTAGGAATTAACTCAGTCAGTATGTTAGTTCCCATTTAACAACCCGTCTCCAGACCAATTTACGAGAAGTGACAATTACCGAATTTCATAATTGTTTTATGGTAATTCATAATTGTTTATACAGCGCCTGTATTTATTGTGAGGCTAACATATAAGTGGTTTGCCTTAACCTTCCGTACACAAGTGTAATATATTTCTGTAAAGCCCTTGTCACACATTCGCGATCTGACACACGATTGTCCGCAGATTCCATCATCGTGGCGAGCCCTGGGGGTCGATCCTGATTTTTCCCAACAACGCCTTTTTGCAATGTTGGTACGCGTTCTATACGACTCGCAACGACATTAGTACGTTCTTGCTACGACTGAGCACGCTCTTGTTAAGACCTTCACGATTAGGAAAGATTTCCCTGCGATCCTCCACGACCGAAACACGATTGTGTACGATGTCTCACGTCCCTCACGAATGCGCTACGGCATATCACGCTATTGCTACGATGAGCGAAGACTTCATTACGATTCCTTCGATCCAATAGAAAAAAAATGTCCCTTAAATACCCGTCGTACCAGTTGCGCGAGCAATCGTGATAAAGCGTATCGATGTCGTGATTGGTCGTAGTCTTGTCGTGCTGGGAGCGTGCACCATCGTGGCAGAGCGTAGCGAAGTCGTGCCAGGACATGATGCGTCGTACTGGTATCGTAGCATAGTCGTGATAGATCATAGGCTGAGTGTACGGCTAGATCGTGTTGCAGTCGTGCGAAATATACCCGCAATTTGCTACGACCAGCCACGATAGGCCACGAATGCCTGCACGATAGCCGTACGACAATGCGCGACTGCGCTACGATCAACCGCGATTACGCTACGATTTCCGGCCCAACTACGACTTACCACGACAAGTATTACAGGAATACTTTGTCGTAGCTCGGTCGTGACCAATATTGATTAGTGCCGACCCATGCCGATGAACTACGCTTCATCGCGACGTCGGTACGCTTCATCACGACTGCGTCTACGATTCACCACGACATCTCAGGTCGTAGCGAATCGGCTTCTGTATCGTGAATGTGTGAAAGGGGCTTAGATTGGTCTATGGTCTCAGCTTTTAAACACAGAAACCTCTATTAAAGGAAACTCCATAAGAATGCAACTGCTTAAACTTGGGATCGCGGTGGCTCAGTGGTAGACTATTGGACTTCTATACTAGAGATCCCGAGTATAGAAGTCCAACAGGGGGGGGGGGGGGGCGGCACGATGACACCGTGTACTAAGGCGTACTGCACGTCGATGGTGCACATGTCTTCAACCGCTGTAACCCTGCTTGAGCGGAGCTTGAACAGTTAGAAAGTTGAAGAGACTACGGTTTCTCGTCGATGCTCGGTGGTTCTCGCCGGGTACTCCGGCTTCCTCCACCCGTAAAACTGTCACGGTCACGATTAACCATTGTGCATAAGTATGTGACCTTAAACACCAATAAATAAAGGTTTAACTTAATTTTTTATCGCCTTTGTCCAGCAGGTATTGCACCAAGGGGTGCGTCGGTTTACCCAGCAACACCCAATACTACCCAATAAAGCCCAATAACAGCAATACGTTTCATAGTACTGGGTATACCGAATATAAATACGGTACAAGATAAAATTGCAAAGCAAAGGTTTAGTGACCCGAAAGCGCCCAGCTTGGCCTTAAATATGACAACTTGGCTTTCGCCCCTTCCAGACCAAATTTGAAATTCATTTTTTTTTCTAGAAATTTTGAACCATTCCCCCAACCATGTGTTGAGTTTTGCTGAAAGAGTTCATTTTGGTTTGTCGGGATGTCTTGACGTGGGGGTATGGACACCCTCCTTCACCCCTCCCCCAGACAAAACTCCATAGGATAAACCCCCATGAACAAAACCCACCTGGATAAAACTCCCGAAGGTAAAAGCACTGCCGGCCACACCCCTCATAGTATGGGTTGTGGTATATAAATGTGTGGGGTAAGCATTCGTGGGGGGGGGGGGGGGCGGGGTGGTCAATCGGAATCAGAAGTAGTGAGGTTCCTTGGACTCTTGGGTAGTTTCGGGACTGGTGGCAAGCCAAATAGTGGATATGGATACGGTTTATATGGATTATGATCTATAAGTTGGGCAAATGTTCCTGGTAGAATATGGGGTAACTGGGGTGGGTCAAGAGATACCGGTGTTATTAGATAAGAACTATAGAGGCTCCTAGGGGGTTTGACCATCCCCTACTAGGCGGGTCCTCAGGTGGCGGATTAAGGATGGCCTGCTCAGTTGGACAAGTTTGCTGGTTTATAATTAGCAGGTTTGCTCATTTGAGCTGGTTTGCTGCGGAATATACAAAATACGCAGCCCCGGACCAAAATTGTCAAACCTGCTAATACCATCTTGCAGGCATCTTGTTCTCCCGTGAGGTGCATTCCGAAGGCCCCGGAAGAAGGAATCCTGGCAGTTGAGGACTAGTGGCCCCGGTTAGAGCAATCTCCAAGGTGGAGATCAAGTCGTAAACCATGTTTGGCCCTGGTCTCCATTTTTCAGATAATGTCCAACACACTGCTTTGGCCCCAATTTCGGGAGAAGACGGATGGCCCGTTCTGGCCAATCGTGAGCCCCCAACCCCCAAAATACTGGGTGTCACGTCGGGTGCCATTGGGTGGTTATTCAATCAGTTATTTCTTTTAGTTCAATTATAACGTTGTTGCTCTATACTGACTTTTAATCATTTTAATACTTTTTAACATCTTCCGCTTTGTTGCACTGTCTGCGTCTATTGTCACGAGTGACTTTTGTTACACTTGTTTTGGGAAATGGTTGGTTGAATGACCGCTACCACCTGGCACTTCCCACAAAATCTACGGGTCAATCGGCTAGCAGCTGGTCGAGTATACTGCCTCATGTACTTCTGGCGCAGTTCGCTGGATATCCACGACATTAACCCCCCAGGTTGTGCTCGGAGTAAGGGTGGGAGTCATAGGCAGAATAATTTTATCAACAACACAATATGTTAACCGACACTAAAAAACAGAAACGAGGTCGTGATTTTATTTACAGATTCTGATTCTGACTCTGATCTAGATATATAAAAAAATGCAAGGAAATGGCCGAAATGTATCATTGTTTATGCTGCTGATGAGGGTAAAAGGGCTGCCAATGATATCAACCCTTTTACCCTAGAAAAACCTATAAAAGAAATTGCTGAAACCGTAAAAAATTTCCAAAAGCTGAGAACTGGCACTCTGCTGATCGAATGTAATAAAGAAGCCCAGGCACTAACTCTATTAAATACCAATAAACTGCAGACATGGAGGTGAATGCATTCCCTCATAAAACCATCAATATCAATAACAGCAGAGGAGTAATTAGAACAAGGGAACTTGCTGGCATATACACACTTGAGATATGCAAAGAACTAAAACCTCAAGGTGTGACAGATGTTAAAAATATTGAAATTAAAAAAGATGGATCAATTAGTAAAACAAATACCTACATATTAACGTTCGATTCTTCTCAGCCACCCAACTCACTCAAAATTGGCTATATGAACATCAAAGTGGATTTATATATTCCAAATCCACTTCGATGCTTCAAGTGTCAGAAATATGGTCATGGGCAAACCAACTGCAGAGGTTATGAGATATGTTTCAAATGCGGCCAACAACGTCAAGAGCCATGTTACAATGCCATCAAATGTACACATGTATCAACTGTCAGGGCAATCATCACATGTCATCATCCAAAAATTGCCCTGTCTGTAAAAAAGAAAAAAACAATTCAAAAAGTGAAATGCGAAAGGCAAATAAGTTTTAAAGAGGCCAGAGACATCGTCACAGCAATGCCAGGCATGAGTATGTCATTTCCATCATATGCTACCAAACTGTCACAGAAATTACCAACTCAGTCAGTAGAGTGCCAAACACAATATACATGGCTCAAAGGAACAATCCCAACTCTAGTGAAAGCTTTTACTACAGATCAACCAGCGACACAGTCCACCCAAACAAATACAGATACCCAAACAACTGAAAAACTACCACAACCCCATCAAAAACAAGAACAAACAACTCATTTATCTCATTCAGAACATAAAAAAGATAAAAAATCTAAAGCAGGAAGTAATAAGCCAAATTCAACCAAAGCAGATCCACAGCAGAGACAAACATTGAGTCAGAGTCAGAAACAAGAGAAGAAAAAAGAAAGACAAAAACTGAGAGAATAACCAAGCGCCTTCGAAATGTTGTAACAAGCAACATGTTTGAAGGCATTGAAGACATGTCCGTCGATGAGTGCATCGACGACACGTTTTCAGCCAAATTACGCCCAAACTCTTCTCAGAGCAGATCTCCTTGAAAAACGTCACCAAAGAGAACTACGGGGGCAATATCTCCCATACGACCACTATCAAAATCGCCACCCAAACGTGGATAATACACCTAAACACAATGTAATACAGTGGAATTGTAGAGGATTTAGAGCTAATTTTAATGAACTGGGCCTTTTAAGCCAAAAATATACACCTGCTGCCTTTTGCCTGCAGGAAACTCTTTTAAAGAAACCAGACCCCAGTGCAACTTTAAAAAAGGTGAATGGGACACTTTCTCATCGCTCTGTTCTGAACGCCTCACACGGGAGAAATTTCAGGAGAGTACTGACCAGATTGAACATTTCACCACAGAGTTGCTTGAAATTGCAAGCCAAGTCATTCCTAAAACCTCGGCAAATCCAAAACGTTTCACTAACCCATGGTTTGCTACTGAGAGCAAACAGGTTATAAAGGATCGCAGGAAATTTGAGAGGGAATTTAACAAGTCACCAACCACACAAAATTTGGATAGACTATGTATAAATCGGGCAAAGACAAGACGACTTATAAAACAAAAAAAGAAAAGTTCATGGGAAACTTATGCTTCTAAACTTAATCAAAACACCCCCATCACTAAAATTTGAAAAATGATTAAAATAATTAAAGGAAAAGAAACAAAATCAGCTGAACAACACCTACAAGATAACAACACACTCATTACATCAAAACAAGAAATTTCAAACAGGTTGGCCTCTACATTTTCTAAACATTCGTCGCGTCTGAAAATAGTAACCCAGAATTCCTCAAACTTAAAAAACAACAAGAAAAACAAAAGATTAAATTTACATCCAATAACTTAGAGGATTACAACGACCCTTTCTCTATGGAAGAGTTAAGTAACTCTTTGCACAGAGCAAAGGATTCTGCCTCTGGACCTGATGAAATACACAATCAACTTTTAAAACATCTGTCTCAAACTTCACTTGCACTTTTATTATCTATTTTTAATGACATATGTATCACAGGGTTGTTATTTTAAGGTTATTCTAAATTTTTAAAATAAGTAAACAATTAGAGTTATTTAGAATGAATGAAAGAAAGAAACTTTTTAATAATCAGTGTGAGTAAACTGGGTAAGCGCATTAATTTAATTATGTTCGTATTCGGAAAGCGTTCTTTGTTCAGTCGCTGTCATGCAGGGACTGTATAAACAATGCATTCCAAATTAGAACTTATTGAAAAGTCAGTTCATGTCACTGCAAGTCATCAGAGCCGTCTTTTCTAAATTAGCACCTTTGCCCAAATCAAGTTTTTGATAGGTGATGCGCGCGCCTATATAAGACCCCTCGAGCTAACCTCAAGACCGACTCGCTAGGATGGAATAATCGTTAGTTCACGCGGTGTAGTAAAGAGTTAATGTATTTGTGTGGTTCCGGTTAGCCGTCATTTGGACGACAGGACGACAGGATTCCCGATCTGATGATCTGCATCGAGGGGAGACGCCGAAGAAGAATCGATGAGTATATGTAGTATTTAGTTTATAGTATTTAGTTGTGATAACACGTCGTAGTTACAAAGTTATTAGTTAACAGTTTTAAGTGTATTAGTGAATCTGTGTTATTAGATGATCAGTTGTTATTATTGCGAGTTAGAAGCACTATTAGCAGGAATTGTAGGTGATAAGATATTCTAAAGGGTGAAATTTAGTATTAAAGGTAATTCCCCATAATGTGGTAGGCGCAACAGGATGAATGCGCGCATGAGCGGTTGAGCGAAAGATTTCGTGATTTCTTGTCAGTAGTCGCAGCTTCGACCTTTCTCTTCGAATATAAATTTGGGAAACAATTTAATTTTAGATAATATTTTAGTACTTGTTTTCGGTGGGATTCAGTGACTAGTCACAAAACTCATTTCAGTAGTGTTGAGATTATTTATTTAGGATTTGTTGGCTATTTGTGAATAAGAGTATAGAAGATTTATATATAAAAAATTGTTGGATTGTTAATAGTCTTTATCTTATTAATGAAGAAGCCCTGAGTACCCAAGGAATTGATGGAACCTTAGCCCCGCCAAGAAATTAGCCCATGCTAGGTCATTACCGTTGAAAGCAATTGATTAAAGCGCGGCGCTACTCTGTGGCTTGTGAATAAGCAATTGCGATCTACAAAAGTGAGCTAGTGAAAATCCCCTGTCCACGGTGAAAGAGTATCTTAGGTCCCCAGCGAAGTTGCTCAACCCCAGCCTTGGCCCTCCGCTGACAAGCGCCCTCTGGCAAATAAATATTCACTCTCTCCAAGACGTTGCCACAGCGGCGTTCCTGGGGACAGTAATTTCTATTTATCAGAAAGTGCTAACACCTGTATAGACACCTGAATGAGCGATTCCCCAGTGAAAGTAACGCGTGGTTCCACTTTACAGGCGGACCGTTTGGTCATATATGGGTGACTGGCCAGTTTCCACATTCCTGGCGAAAAGCTACAATAATTCCCCTTCCTAAGCCCGATAAAGATAACAGCAATCCTAGTAATTACAGGCCTATTGCCTTAACACGTTGTCTGTGCAAAACCATGGAAAGGATGATCAATGATCGACTTGTCTGGGTTCTGGAATCGAACAATCTACTTGCTAATGTTCAGTGTGGCTTCAGAAACCAGAGAAGAACTGTGGATCATTTGGTGAGACTTGAAACGTTAAAAAGAAATGCCTTTGCCAGAAAAGAACATGTGGTCGCCATCGTCTTTGACCTGGAAAAGGCATATGACACAACGTGGACGTATGGGATTTTAAAAGATCTTTTTAACATGGGTTTGAGAGGGCGTATGCTTCTTTTTATTGAAAACTTTTTAAAGGAACGCCAATTTCAGGTTCGTGTTGGGTCAACGTTATCTGATCCTCACGAGCAGGAATTGGGGGTTCTGCAGGGTAGTATATTACCTGTTACTCTTTTCTCAGTGAAAATCAATAGTATTATTGATGCAATTGGGAATATGCTGGACTCGTCATTTTATGTAGATGACTTTTTAATCTGCTATAGCAGCAAAAACATGAATGCTACAGAGCGCAAACTTCAGCTGTGCCTAAATAGAATTCAAAAGTGGGCCACAGAAAATGGTTTTAAATTTTCAAAGACCAAAACTAATTGTGTACATTTTTGTAAACTTCGGAAACATCACCTTGTTCCGGAGCTGAAAATATAGTGAGTCAAAAAAGAAAGTATAATAAACTTTGAGGAGCAATGTTTTTAGTATTATCGACTTTAATCCCAAACAAATTATTGTAAATTCATACTTCGAGTCTAGCAGTATGAATTTGCATAATTTCATGTTCTTACTGTTGCCAGCGTCACGTCAAGGACGTCGCAATTCAGACATGGGGTGAAATGAAAAGTTCACACATACAGTCTATAGCGTGTGTGTCCACCGTCTGCTTCGTGGATGGCAAGACATCGACGGCGCATTAACCTGATAAGTCTCTGGATGTCACCCTATGGTATTGCGTTCCACTCCTGTCTTAGAACATTACATAAATCGCCTAACGTCTGAAGATCATGAAGTCGTACCCGACGGTCCATTTGATCCCAAAGATGCTCGATTGGCGACGAATCTGGCGAAAGTTGGGAGCAAGGAAGAAGTTCGATACTCTGCTCCTCAAGAAAGTCACGACAGATACGCGCCACGTGACATCGGGCATTGTCTTGCTTGAATAACTGCAATCCGACGTTTGCGTTGAACAACGGGACAACAACAGCGTTAAGAATTTCGTCCCTATATCGCTGTCCATTCAGATTACCAACGATGAAGATCAACTGCGTTCGAAGGTGCAAGGAAATTCCTACCCAAACCATTACACTACCCCCGCCGAAACGGTCGCATTCCCGCACGCAAGCATCGTTTCTCCTCGTCGGCTATACACTCTTGCCCTACCATCAGCGCGCCGTAGACAAAATCGTGATTCATCACTAAAAAGAACTGTGCTCTAGCGTGAGTGAGTCCAGCGAACACGCTGTCGAACCTATGGACGCCTACTTCGGATGCCATGTTCAGCGAGTCTGTTGCCGACAGTTTGTGCACTAATTCTATTTTTAGTTCTACAAGACGTAATTGCTGCTATCCTCGTCGCCGGAAGGAAGCGACCCCGCAAGTGAAACGTCCTTATGTGTCGGTCTTGTGCAGGGGTCGTAACTCTTGGTCGACCTGAACGCGGTCAGTCGGCAGTAGATCCAGTGGTTCTATACCTTCCAATGAGACGGTAAATAGTGGCGACAGTGACATTGAACTCAGCAGCGAGCTCAACTGGAGGTATCCCAGCCTCATACATACCAATGAAACGCAACCTCTGATTTTCGGCTAACCTTGGCATTTTTTAAAATGTCGGAAGACAAATACTAGCCTGTTTTCTCAATAACCCAGGCTCTCTAGCACAACATAACACAAAGAAAATCGTCGGTCACATATTCAATTTGACATTCTCCGGTAGCACGTGCTATTTTGAAATCCGAAGCAAAATTTATACTGTTGGGTGCACAACAACAACATGTCATTAAACTCTTTGCACGACTTCTTGTCCACAAACATGCAACACTTGAACTATTGCATCATTTATGCTATTTTTTCCACATTTGTTTCTATTATACTTTCTTTTTTGACTCAGTATGGGAGTACTATTAAAGTTGTTAAGGAAGTGAAATTCTTAGGTATATTGTTTGACAACAAACTGAATTTCACTTTTATTACATGCCCATGCAGTCTCTCTTATGCAATACGGCGTGCAATACGGCTGTGCAATACGGAATTCCGTATTGCACACCAACCTGTTCCAACCTGTTCACGCCATGTAGCAATGCGACTGCATAAAGTGCATGGTGTTTACCACCGTTGATAGAAAAGAAAATTAGGTCAGTAGGTGCTTGGGTCATGTAATAAATACAAAACCACATGTATGTTTCAATGAGTCGTTTTGTATTCAATTCGTCAGATGTGCGAAGAAAGAAAACGTCTCGACCTTCGGTCTCGACGTTTTCTTCCTACGCACATCTGACTCATTGAATACAAAACGACTCATTGAAACATACATGTGGTTTTGTCTATTTATAAAACAACTAAAGGTAAAGTGTAAAATAGTACTGAACCTTCTCGAGGTAGTTGGCAGCAATGATTGGGGTGCTGACCAAAAACCACTATTCCATCTGTACAGATCACTTGTCAGATCAAAATTTGATTACGGCTGTGTGATTTACGGTTCTGTGAGAAAATCATACTGAAACCACTTGATGCAATTTCACCAATAGAACCAATGCTTGTTGACGCGGAGGAGCCTTCTCTTGGGAAGCGCCGAATTAAACTCTCCCTCCAATATGTCTCTAAACTTCTTTCTAGTCCATTATTATTTATTTATACCTGTGTTGCAGAACCTTAGAACACCGAATTTTTTAACCGTCACATGAAACATATCCCTCTATTGGGAATAAGAATTAAACCCCATATAATGGAGTCTGCCAAAATTGAACCAGATGCCATTAAAAAACCGTGTACCACAGACTCCTCCCTGGCATCTTAGAAAATCAACGGTTATTTTGGACCTTGCTTCTACCAAAAAGTCTGAAACAAATTATCTGCAGTTTAAGCAGAAATATGCTGAAATTAAGTCAAAGTACAATGCATATACAAGGATGTATACAGATAGATCTAAAGATGGTGACAAAGTGTCATCAGCTGTTGTTGTTGGTGATCAGGCCACCTCAATCAGAATACCCAATAAATGTTCTATTTTCACAACTAAAGTTAAAGCATTGCAACTAGCGCTTGAACACATCGAGAATGTACAAGAAAAGAAGTCGATCATCTTTTCCGGTTGTCTTTCCTCTTTGCTGCTTTACTCAACCCCAGGTTGAAGAACTCTCTCATATTGGAACTTAATGAGAAGTTGAATTCTCTCGTGTCTGCCCAATATGATATCGTGTTTTGTTGGTTACCTGGACATGTAGGTATCTCCGGTAACACCGGAGCAGACAGTGCAGCAAAACAGGCTTTAACAAAGCCTCCAGCTGATTTTAACATTCATTGCAGTGATTTAAAACCACATATCAATAATTACATCAAATCTGTGTGGCAGGCGGAATGGGATGGAGCAACTAATAACAAGCTCCATCGCTGCCGACCAACTATTTTTATCACTACCAATCCAGTAACCTTTGTAGAAAGGATCATGTAAAACTGACACGATGTCATGTTGGTCACCCACGACTTACACATTCCTTTTTGTTAGAGGGTACAGTCAAGGTACCAATAGCGGATCACTTTTTTCCTTTTTCATGTTATTTTGCTTCTGTTATTTTTTAAAAAATTCCAAGTGTGTTCTGTGGTAAGAACAATTCTTCCTCTACATGACTGGCACCAAGCTTTTTTAAAACTATAATGGATGGAAGACTTAATTGATTAGTCTTGTGTACCACCGTCGGGTGCCAATAGCAGATCACTTCTGCCAGTGGCGGATCACGTGATTCAATTTGATTCTACCTGTTTGGATGGACACTTTCTCCCTATTATTTACTGGTTTTGAATCGCAAAACATATTTCAGATTGTTTTCAGACAGTCTGGTAGCAAAAGAAAATTACAGTACAGACTGGTGGCGCTAACGAATGGGGGGGGGGGGGGGGGGGGGGGAGGGGGGTAGGAGGATGGCGCAAAGTGTTGTGCGTCGTCATGTTTGATTAGATATGTATCCTGTGCAATTCAACAATTCGAGGCGTACAACTCACTAGTCGCGAGAGCCTGAAAATCCTAAATGGAGGCTGGTGGCACCAACAACTGGGGTGTACGGGGGGTGGGGGGAGGGGTGCCCTCACCCCTGGTGCTAACGCAGATTCCTTTTCGTGTCATGAGTCCCTGTGTCAAAAATGTTTCGGCACCACCCCTGTTCTGCGAGTATTAACCGAAAATGCCAGAACTTAATGAATGTCATATCCAAAACTTTTGATTGCAACAGGATGGCGATCTGTGACATATCATCGATCTATCGACAAATACCGGTGATGTCCATCAGAGACGTCATCTGACGAAACTGGTCATATTTTTAAACGCTGTCGGACACTTCTGAGGAGGGGCTACACCACCTCATTGGTCGGACCTGGCCAGTCAGAAATGCTCGTGTTTTCCTACGGGGTCAGAGCCTTTCAATGAGTGGGGGGGGGGGGGGGGGGGGAGGTTGTAGCCCCATCCTCCCGATCACACATGGAACATCGTTTACAGCAAGCCCCCAATTACTGCTGCGCACTCACTCTCGTTGTCAAATCGTTCTCCTCATGCTGATGGTGATGGAGGTGAGGTTCTTTGTGTTTTAGGTCAATTAGTGAGTTCAATAGCTGGTCATCGCAACAGCCATGGGGGTATCCAACAATGTGTCGCAAGTTCCAGTTTTCAGCAAATTCAGGTTTGACAAACTTGTCGAGCAGACAATGGATTGTCTATCTGGTTTATAAAAAGCAAGAACCATATGTCGGATTTATTTATTTATTTTGATTGGTGTTTAACGACACTTTAACAGCTAGAGCACATTGTGTCGGTAACAGACTTACATACGACGGAAGCCAAGACAGCCAGAGGAAACAACTGAGCAACAACAAATGCATGCAAGCTCTCCAACGTCATCACTCCAGATTCTACTAAGCACTGCACGACAGTACCATGCACTGCGGAGCACAGGCTGGGTTAGATAGGTTGGAGACACGTGCACCCCAGCGTGCACCCCCACCCCAACACACACGCATACATGGGCAATATCGGGGTAACTTGCATTGCCCAGGGACATAGAAGCAGGTGGATTAATTTCCAAATAGATAAAAATTAAGTGACAGCAGCATTTTCGTAATTAAAAGTTCTACAATCTGCAAACTCCTTCAGCTTGTCTGACCATTTTTGAAATTCTCAAGCTAATAAATTTTTACAGTATGGGTTCCAGGCGCGTAGCCGCAGGGGGGGGGGGTGCTGTAATTGAGCTGTGCCCCCCTAAAAGAGAGAGAGGGGTGGGGAGAAAGAGGGAGAGGGCGGGAAGGGAGAGAGATGAAACGTGATAATAGAAGTATATAAAATACAAAGAGAGACCACGCCGCCGAAGCGATGTCGCATTTTCAGTAGGGCTGCCATATGGTCACTGATTAGGCTAACCGGAGCGGATCTTGCCAGCATTCCTGGCACGATCTGCTCCGGCTAGCCTAATCAGTGACCAGGTAGGCCCCTAAATTAAAGGCAGCGGGCTACGGGGGTCGGTTGGCTTCATGTAGCTTCTCACATTTTGCACCCCCCCCCCTCCCCATCTCTCTAATTTCCCTACTGATCTTTGGAGATTTGATGGGTATCTCTCAATGAAATCATGCAAATGTGGATATTATTGGACCGGCTCGGTGAGCTCCAATGATATCCATATTTCCATGGTTGTAATATGCAACATTCAATATATTTCAGATTTTAGGAGCACAATTTGTGTGAACTTTCTGGGCGTTTTCCGCTGCTTTGTTGGATAAAGGATCAATGTGCGTTCTCTTCCGATAATCGCGGGGAATCGGTGGCAAGACCTTATATTATTGTAACTGCTAGTGGGTCGTGGGGGATATATTTTAATTTTTCTGCACAAACTGAAATCGGAACACAGCACTCGAAGTTTGTCAGCTAGCATTTGGAACGCTAACTACTTTTAAAACACAAAATATCGAGTGGTAGGCTTAGACTGTCACTGCAATTTTATTTGTTTTGTTTTTTTGTTTTTTTTTGGTAACTTTCTTATAGCTCGGAACACTATATTTGAAAATAAAATTATTAGCAAATTTTGATGAGAATGTGGAAATGATCATTTGGTTGGCATATTTACACTGTCCGAAACAACACATGCAAATAATTCGTTTCATATGTCATCACAGTAAACAAAATTGAGTTTGCCGCGTTTCCTCATGTTTTGCAGTGCGTGATCCGCTAATGGGTATTTGACCGAGTCACGCGGATCGAAGTTTATTTCATCTTTTCGTGTCTGATTGGTCTGGACTTTTTTATAATTAGATTGCTTATATTCTAACCTTCAAAATGACACCAAACACCATAAACTTTAACTTTTGTTCAGCTGGTGAACTTCGTGTTTGGTTTTTGTTTCCGTTTCAGTTCTTGGAAAAACTTCCCCAAATCGGAAGGGGTTTGTACTTCCTACTTTCATTTTCAGTATTAAACGACAGACTTCACAGGTGATATTCTTTCGGTTGCTAAACATTGCCCATACCTACATGACTGTGGACTCGGTTCATAAATCAAACAATCACTTTTAATTCAACGTGATCATTCATGACTGAGTGATCCGCTAATGGGGTTGATCCGCTATTGGCACCTTGACTGTAATATGCGACCAGAGTGTGTTCCCTGCCAGCAGGTGCTGTCAGTGGAACACTTTTTTTACATTGTACTGATTTTAATCATGTTAGAGGGCAGTATTTTATAGTTGGATCTTTAAGAGATTTATTTTATCGTACGAGCCCACAAAAAGCTATCTCATTTTTCAAAGTAATCAACCTTTTTAATAAATTTTAAATTGTTTTTACTTTTTTGAATTCTCATCTATCCATATCTATTTCACAGGTTGATTCAGACAGCATTTCTTGTACCACAGGTCTCACCTTCACATTACGTTTCACACTCCATAGTTTTATTCTTCAGATTTCATATTTCAATCAGTGCTCAAAATAACTTTTTTTTCTTTGCGAAGCAAAATGCTACGCATTTCCAAAAAATGAATAGCATTTTGTAAAAATTACATAGCTATTTTTGTATACCAGAGTTATGTTATGCTGTTTTATATTGAATTCTTCTAAGTAGATAGAATAGTTTCCATCCATTTCTGGGCATTTCCAAATGATCTGCAACACAATCATAAAACATTTACTGTGTTTTTTTTAACTGAACTGCCTTTAAGGGTTGCATAGACTGCAGTTGATTATCTTGTATCGCAAAATGCTATACATAATTTAACATTGTGTAGCTTTTTGCAAGTTTTGCAAGTTTTGCATAGCAAAAAGCGATGCGACACCGCTTATTTTGAGCCCTGATTTCAATAACTCTTTTTAATTACTTCATGGTGGATAATGGTCTTTTTTTTAAAAGTACATACTTTTATCGCCACGACATAACCTTAGCTGCTGACGTGGCGTTAAGCAACAATAAATAAATAATAAATAACTATATAGGCTAGATACGATAATTAGACAAATAAGAAATAGTTTGAGCTTCGGATATTAATTAACATTTATGCAATAAACGGATGAGTACATGCATAATAATAAAAGCAAGCAGATATACATATTATCCTACACTGAAGTGATCTAGGCCGTAGTATCACGTCGAGTCGAGGAGGTCAGATCGCCGGATCAAACGAGCTGCCACAGGCAGCGAGTTTGATCCGGCGATCTGACCTCAACGAGACGTGATGCGACGACCTAGACCACTTCGCTGTAGCGATAAAAGGGTTATTATATAACTTATTGTTCAACATCGCATGCCAATGCTTGTTTTAACATTCCCCCTAACATTTTTTTTGGTAAATTGGATTGAAGTAAAAAAGAACTATTTTTGTTTACACTTATTTTTGTAACAGGTGCACAGTTCCGGGGAATCCCCCGATGCGCATGAATACGTAACAAAGTAAATAGTCAAGTTTCAGTCATCCCGTACCGCCATTCGAGCGCACTCATTCCAGCTCGGAGTAAGGTAATCTCTGCGACCGGAACAGCTAACTATGCGAATTCGAACGCACCCGTAAATAGTCCATCATACTGTAGTAATACGGAATCGGATTCCACACTGGATTTTCCGGGAACAAGGAAAAGACCGTCAAACAGTTTTGATATTTAGCGGTTAAATTACATAGTCAAATAATAAAATTAATTATTAGAACAATTAGCCAAGTAACTACGGTAATTATAAGAGTAGCTATTTATTTATTTATAGATGTTTAAGGTCACATATTTATGCACAATGGCTAATCATGACCGTGACAGTTTTACGGGTGGAGTACCCGGAGAGAACCACCGAGCAACGACGAGCAGCTGTCAGCTCCCCAACATCGTAACTCCGCACTGCAGCACAGGCAGGGATAGATTGGTTGAAGTCATGCGTACCATCGACGTGCAGTACGCCTTAGTACACGGCGGCATCGTGCCCCCACGCGGGCAATGGAGATGAAGTGTCTTGCCCAAGGACACAACGTGGTTGCCGTAGGTGGGATTCGAACCGAGGACCTCTCGGCTTGCAGCCTGCACCTCTACCTACTGAGCCACCGCGATCTCATAAGAATAGCTA
Organism: Pictodentalium vernedei; assembly: GCA_031216915.1. NCBI lineage: Eukaryota > Metazoa > Mollusca > Scaphopoda > Dentaliida > Dentaliidae > Pictodentalium > Pictodentalium vernedei. The sequence continues at coordinate 848,410,270 of CM062296.1, read as the reverse complement.
GCCAATTAACTACGGTAATAAATAAAATATGAAGTTAAGCATTTTTCTATGAATACTACAAGAGAATAATATTTCTAGTATATAATGTTTTGTAATTTCATAAATGGTCGACCATAACATGTTTTTCCCCCATGGGAACCTCGGAAGGTGGAGCAGTACTAGTAGTAAAAAGTTGTTTTAAAAAATCCATCAAAGTGATCCTTTGAAACTAAAAGGGTGCCACATTTTCCAAGCCCCAAATGCCATATTTGCCTGCACCAGGTACCTCTTTTCCAGGGTAGGTATCTGCGAATAACACATTTCTTTTCGAATCGAATCTCGAATCGAATCGTGTCTCTGATATCGCTATCGAATTGAATCTCAAATCGAATCTTAATAGACAAGTTATTTCATATTGCACCAAACGGAAGTTACGGTACACTGTGATGACCCTTACGACACTGACTGGCACCTTAAACACCAATAAATAAATATTCTCTGTAGTACCGTCACTGAAACAGATAGGCCCATTATCCGTGGTTTTCATTTTTGAAGGTTTAATTTGTTACTATTCACGTTCTTAAGAACGTGAATAGTAACAAGTTAAGCCTTCAAAAACTAAAACTATGGAAAATGTTCCGGACACAATTCACTACTTATCTAACAATTAACCTTTGTGAATTACAAACTTTTTGTTAGAAATAACAAATGGAAGTTAGTACGAGAGATTCGAAAAAAATCGAATCTTGAGACTGATTTGGGATCGATCTCGAAGCAAACGAATGGTATCGATATCGAATCGAATCTCGAATATTCGCAGGACCCTATTCCAGGGGTGCTGAAAAGTGTGCGATCTTTTCTTGTGCCATCTTTCTGTCTCTCTTTTCCTCCTCATGAACTATGCGGTTCACTTCCCCGCCTTCAACTATTTGAAGTTTGAATTATCGTCTAGTCCCTTTATTATTATGTTTTGGGGAGGGGGTGGGGGTGCATCTTTCATCTCACAACACAAACCTCAAATAAGGCAAGAAAGAAAGGTTTTGAAAATGTGCTATCAAATAGAGCTTTCTGGTTTGTCAGGGCAAAGCCAGCCTAAATATAGGGGCAAGGGGCCTCATATATAAAGATATTGTAAGTTCAAAGGATATTCCGCATCAAGGTGAAAAACTTACACGAATTGCACTTCTCTGTGAAGCTGGACATGGAAAAAACACACGTGGTGTATATCCGGCTTCAGCGCAGGGACCCAGGGAAGAAACGGTATGTTAGATAAGGTCTAATCTCATTTAATTTATACAGTAGTCGCGAGTCTTACGAGACGTAATCCGTTGGTGGCAGGATATCGTCACGGCCAATTGAGAAACGAGATTCTAAAAGATAGAAATGTCTGTCGTGTCAGTGATTGGCAGGAACGAATCGGTTCTCTCGACAAGTGAAATCACCGTTAAGTCACGCGCGAGATGACTTGTATTGATTCTGCCTCGATATACGTCATCTCCTACCGTTTTGGCAAATGAACAGATGAGCGTCTGTCCACCTGACAGTTTTGGGTAAAAAGTATATATACCTTGAAGAGCAGAGCATTAGACACACTTGGGGTCACACACACGTTGGTGAAGTCCAGGGCAGACGGACTCTGTTTCCTGGCATAGGGGTACCTTCGATCAAAGGACCCCGAAACGGCTGGAATCGCCAGACAGGGCATTCCACGATTGATTTAGCTTAAGGTTGATAGGCGGCTACAGTGCCAAATTCGCTGAGAAGGAAAACCCAAGGTGAAACGTTAAAGTTTAGATTGTCGAGTAGCAGGTATCGGCCTGCAATAGTCAGAAGTGTAGGTTAATTGTATTGTGCGTATTAACCCTTTGAAGCGTCAGACTGATTGCGTTGGGAGTACTTTGTTTTGCTGTCGAAGCATCGTAATACCGACTGGAGATCGGTGTGAGTGACAATTTCGCCCTAGCACAAAAAGGGGCATTTGTGAATCGTGAATTCAACCAGGAACAGTGAACATTTCAATAGGACTTTCACGGAGGACTTTCAAAAGGCACATAAGGTGTGAGTAGACAATATCTGACCCAAATCAGAAGTACGGTGGCTTTATAGATGACGAACATTGCTGGTCGGAACCCCTCCGACAGCCAGAGGTACAGTTACGCGCAGACGTTGACATTTGAGCCTAAGCGGGTGAAGCTCTTATGGCGAGTTCACGGTAATAACATTTCAGATTTGTGAAGCTCTTATGGCGAGCTCTCCGTAACATAATCTCAGATTTGTGAAGCTCTTATGGCGAGCTCACGGCACGGTAGTAACATTTCCAGTGTGTAGACTATAGTGCCAGTACAGGGCTATAGAATGACTATATAATTCTTGAGAATTGTTTAACCCTGGCAACCCATTTTCTGTAAAAAGAATCGAATTGTTGATTGTTGAAATATTGAAACGGCTTTATTTTTATGTGTAAATAAAAGAATCGTTGTCACTTTAAATCATTCTTTCCATTACGCAGCCTGAAGTGATTAGGAATCACACCTAACGGAGATGGAACCTATCTTAGGCCAATTTGGCAGAGGAGAAATCACAGCGCCGGTCGAACTCAGCTCCCAGCGCCGAGTTCGCGGCACCAGGATTCCGACTCTCCACGTCGGTCTAATTTTCCCGCAATTTCACCAGCGGGACTAAATAACCCCACGTCAGCCCAGGCCTTACGGGGCCTCAGGTGTCCTGACATGATTGGCGAGCGCTAACCAGGATATTTCTAAAAGGTAAAAAATGGCTATATGGAAATTTTGTTTTATTTTAACGGCGGTTCTGTTTATGTTTTGACGCGTTCGATCAGCTGATGCCGTTCAAGGCTTTAATATCGCAAAACAGTAGTCCCCAAGAGGATACTTAATAGCCACTATAACTGCGGTAGGTTTCATAATATTTGGGGCGTTTAATTACGTTAAATTACACAGGTAAATTAGGATTAATTGCCATATTTTTTTTCTTTCTTTCTAACCTTCTTCATTCTTTCTCGACGAGTGTTGAAGATAGAAAGAAAAAATCAAAATGGATGTTGTTACACCCCTCGCCCAACTGGTATCATTAGGCAAGGAAATGGGCCTTGAGGGGGCCGAACTTCAGAAGTTCGTTAAAGATGAGCAGAAACGTGAGGCCAAGGAGATTGCCTTACGTAATGACGCAAGGGAGAGGGAGGCCCAAGCAGCAAGGGAGGCAATAGAGAGAGAGAGAGATTCAATTAGCAAATGACGAAAGGGAGAGAGAAGCCCAATTAGAACGAGAGCGTGAGAAAGACGCAAGAGAGGCGAGGGAGAGAGAAGCCCAATTAGATAGGGAGGCAAAAGAGAGAGAGAGAGAGAGAGAGAGAGAGAGAGAGAGAGAGAGAGAGAGAGAGAGAGATTAGATAGGGAGGCAAAAGAGAGAGAGATTCAATTAGCAAGGGAGGCAAAAGAGAGAGAGCGATTCAATTAGCAAATGAGGCGAGAGAGAGGGAAGCCCAATTAGCAAGGGAGGCAAGGGAGGCAGAACGAGAGCTCGAACAACAGAGGCACGAGAGAGAATTAGAGCTCCTCAGAGCAAGGGCCGATGTGGAAAATGAAAGTTGGCGCACAGGGGACGGGAGTGCAGGGGTAGCAATTCATGCCCCCACGCCCCCACCTCGCTCATTTTATTGAAAACACAGATGACTTAGTCACGTACTTGGAGAGGTTCGAGCGTTTTGCCTCCAGTCAAATGTGGCCAGAAGACACATGGGCTATGTGTTTGAGCCCTTTGTTGTCAGGTAAAGCCCTCGAGGCTTATACCAGTATGCCTCCTGCACTTCTTAACGACTACAGTGAGATGAAGAATGCCATCCTTCGGAGACACCAGCTCACTGAAGAAGGATTCCGGACCAAGTTCCGAGAAATTAAGCAGGAGAAGGGAGAAACAGTACCTCAGTATTTTGCCCGAGCTAGGCGGTACTTTGACCGCTGGACTGATCTCGCAGAAGTGAATGAGTCATATGGAGCCCTGTGAGATCTAATTCTCCGGGAGCAGTTTTTAACCACATGCTCCAAGGAGTTGGGCCTGTTCATCAAGGAAAGGGGTCCGCCCACCTATGATGAGATGGCAACTGTGGCAGAACGGTGGGAGTGTAAACGCAAACCAAATCGTCTAGGTGTGGGGCAAACGGGTTGGCAATGGCACCCGTAAGGCAACACCGCCCCAATCCGCCTGCGTCGCAGGCCAGTCGGAATGGGAACGCCCCAAAAGACACAACTTGTTTCATCTGCAACAAGCGGGGACATATTGCCAGGGACTGCTGGCAGAAGCAGGTTAGGACCACTGGGAACATTATACCACATCAACAGGGGGGGGGGGCGGAAACGCAGCACCAAGGGGTTGGAAGCAAGGTGACCGCGTAGATCCAGGGCCCAGTAGACAGACGGCAGCGTTCTGTCAAACTCTCGGTCCAGAACACAGTCCCCTCCGGGAATGTATACAAGAGGGAGAATTAAGGCGGGACGACGGGAAGGTTGTCCCGATAATAAGTGGCATGTGTGAGAGGCTCACAACTTCGCAGGAGAAGGTTAATATGCCAGTGTACCCAGGATATGTGGGATAAAGGCAGATCCGTCTGCTCCGGGATTCTGGGTGCTCCTCTGCAGCGGTTAGAAGGCAGCTGGTTGACGACAAGCAATTGTTGGGGCGTGACCATTTGTGTATTTTGATAGATGGGACCGTTAGAAGGTTCCCCATCGCGAGGATAACTGTGGATACCCCATTTTATTGTGGCGAAGTGGAAGCCATGTGCATTGAATCACCTGTGTGTGACCTGGTCATAGGTAATATCCCAGGGGTGAGGGCAAGCATTGATGAGTTATGGTCCAGGGGTAGGGGGCCAAGTGAGGGCCAAACGAGGGCGAAGGAAGTTCAATTCGGTGGGCAAGGACCCCCGGCGGTTGCACTCAGTAACGTACCGAGTAAGGAAGGGGAGGTTCCCAGGGGGAACCAATCCGATGGTCCGGGGGATGGCCCCTACACGACGAAATGTCGGAAAGCTTCAGGAGGGACGACTCCTGTCCAATTAGGGAGAAGGGGCCGCAGGCGGTCCAGGCTAAACGCCAAACAGCGAGGGAACCCAATGGGGTCATTGGGGAAAGACCCTCAAGCAAGTTTATGTGGGGGAGTTGAGCGCCCCAAGAAGTCAGTGTCATCCGTGTGGAGAGGGGAGGCCAGACCCACGCAAATGGCTGGGCAAACTTCCCCAGAATTGAGAAGGCACGGGTCAACACAAGTTGATAGTGTTAAAGTGGATGGGACCGCTAAGGTGGGCACCCAGGGGGCCGAGGAAAGGGCCCACAAACCAAAGGAGAAGCATCCTAGGGGCGTAGACCACGCAGTGAGTGCCGGGGCACACAGCGCCCAAGGTGCGCAAGAAGTCGTCGCAATGGACCGGGGGGTCGACGGCACAAGGGCCAAGGACGGCCAGTGTCGTTCGAACGAAGGTAGTCGCCGGGACGAGTGAGCCTGGGGGATATAGCGCCAAGGGAAGCTCTTGGGAATGCGACAATGACAGGGTATGGGGACCCTGGTGGAATACCCGTAGAAATAACGGTGCGAGAAGTAGGGGTGTGTCGAGGGTTACCCAAGGGGATACTGGGAACCGGGCCCCTACCAATGGTCGGTGGTTATAAAGAAGCAATAGTTGGGTGGCTGTGGGCCTGGTGTCTGGGACGGGGGCTCCAGTCGCAAATATTTTTGTTGGTGAGGTGATGGGCTTCGTAAACTCGGTGTTAAGGCCCGGAGGAATTTTCTTATTTTAGTATTATTATTGCTCTGACTGCTGACTAGAGTTGGTTGTGAGTGCGAATGTGAGATACACTGCCCCGTCCGTCGCGAGTGTGCGTGGACGGGGAGCCCGTGTGTCGAGTTTTGTAAGTGTGGGATGCACAAACCCGGTGTTAAGGCCCGGGGAAACCGCGCTTGTTTTTATTGACGAGAGTTCGTTGTGAGTGTGAGGCACACTAACCCCGTCTGTCGCAAAGGCGCGGTCGGGAAATCTGTGTGTTGAATGTGTGAGTGTGTGAGGCACAATTTTAATCCCCTGGATGAGCTTTGCGAGGGTGAGGCTCAACATAATGCAGGGGTCGTTTGCCCCTTCACAAGACATAGGGGAATGGGAGGTGAAGTTACACTCCGTTGGAATTGACCCATCTGACGCAAAGGCGCGGACGGTGTTACTCGTCGGAGTGAGTGCCATGTGTACTGTTTGCAAAATGGGCGAATGTGTATAAAAATGTGTATGTTTAGGTGTGAATATATAGTATTAGAGAGAGAGAGAGAGTGCTGCAAATCTAAGGATAAGGCTACTCTCCATATGTAAACCCGCAAGACGGGAGCATGTGGTGGCGTGTGTGTCGTGGGAATCGACATGGCCGACGCATGAGCGCGGTCATGAGCCCCACGACCACTAGGGTACAGTTTTGTAGTCTTGAACATGATGGGATTGTAAAAAGGTGTGAGAGGCGAGTGTGCGTGGCTTTGCCCCTTGTGTTTTGAGAGATACACAGGGTGTTTCTCTCGGGAAGGGAGTTGTCAGGGCAAAGCCAGCATAAATATAGGGGCAAGGGGCCTCATATATAAAGATATTGTAAGTTCAAAAGATATTCCGCATCAAGGCGAAAAACCTACGTGAATTGCACTTCTCTGTGAAGCTGGACATGGAAAAAAACACACGTGGTGTATATCCGGCTTCAGCGCAGGGACCCAGGGGAGAAACGGTATGTTAGATAAGGTCTAATCTCATTTAATTTATACAGTAGTCGCGAGTCTTACGAGACGTAATCGGTTGGGGGCAGGATATCGTCACGGCCAATTGAGAAACGAGATACTAAATGATAGAATTGTCTGTCGTGTCAGTGATTGGCAGGAACGAATCGGTACTCTCGACAAGTGAAATCACCGTTAAGTCACGCGCGAGATGACTTGTATTGATTCTGCCTCGATATAGACATTAGACACACTTGGGGTCACACACACGTTGGTGAAGTCCAGGGCAGGCGGACTCTGTTTCCTGGCATAGGGGTACCTTCGATCACAGGACCCCGAAACGGCTGGAATCGCCAGACAGGGCATTCCACGATTGATTTAGCTTAAGGTTGATAGGCGGCTACAGTGCCAAATTCGTTGAGAAGGAAAACCCAAGGTGAAACGTTAAAGTTTAGATTGTCGAGTAGCAGGTATCAGCCTGCAATAGTCAGAAGTGTAGGTTAATTGTATTGTGCGTATTAACCCTTTGAAGCGTCAGACTGATTGCGTTCTGAGTAGTTTGTTTTGCTGTCGAAGCATCGTAATACCGACTGGGAATCGGTGTGAGTGACAATTTCGCCCTAGCACAAAAAGGGGTATTTGTGAAATCGTGAATTCAACCAGGAACAGTGAACACTTCAATAGAAGTTTCACGGAGGACTTTCAAAAGACACATAAGGTATGCGTAGACAATATCTGACCCAAATCAGAAGTACGGTGGCTTTATAGATGACGAACATTGCTGGTCGGAACCCTCCGACAGCCAGAGGTACAGTTACGCGCAGACGTTGACATTTGAGCCTAAGCGGGTGAAGCTCTTATGGCGAGCTCACGGTAATAACATTTCAGATTTGTAAAGCTCTTATGGCGTGCTCTCCGTAACATAATCACAGATTTGTGAAGCTCTTATGGCGAGCTCACGGTAGTAACATTTCCAGTGTGTAGACTATAGAGCCAGTACAGGGCTATAGAATGACTATATAATTCCTGAGACTTGTTTAACCCTGGCAACCCATTTTCTGTGAAAAGAATCGAATTGTTGATTGTTGAAATATTGAAACGGCTTTATTTTTATGTGTAAATAAAAGAATCGTTGTCACTTTAAATCATTCTTTCCATTACGCAGCCTGAAGTGATTAGGAATCACATCTAACGGAAATCGAACCTATCTTAGGCCAATTTGGCAGAGGAGAAATCACAGCGCCGGTCGAACTCAGCTCCCAGCGCCGAGTTCGCGGCACCAGAGTAGTATGTCATGTACCCGGACGGGCCTAGGTTGGATGACCCCGGTGGATGACCCCGGAAGTGACGTCATGTCACGTGACCTAGTGGCGCCGTGTTGTGTTGTCATGGTAACCCGCGTGATCGGCCACGTTGTGACGTCATCTTCATAGTGATACGTGGTGTGAGTGCGCATGCGCAGCGCGTGTTGTTAGGGTGATACTTGTTTCCGGCGTCCATTTTGTATACTGGAGGCCGCCATCTTGGTTTCTATGGTAGCACGTGATTGCTATGTTACCCAATTTTTCTGCAATAAGACGGGGTATGTTCGGTGGGTATGTTCGATTGAATCGGAGTAAATCTAATTACCACAAACAACCCGACAATCCCTCCAAATCACCAAAATCCAACCAAAATTACCGAAATTGACTTTATTTGATACGGATTTTCCATTTTATCGGTTTATCACGTAGTGCTATAGTACCGAGAGGGTATCGGGGGTGCATTCGACTGAAGTGGAGTAATTTTCTGGTTCGGATTTTCCCAGAATCCTCATTTAATTACCCAAATAAACCCATCAAGTTGTATTATTTCGAATTCTTTAAGAATCCCTTTTTTGGATCCCATGGCGTGTTATTTCCCTATTAAGAATAGCACGTAGTGCTATAGGACAAATTTACCCAGAATCCTCTGCTACTATCTATATATGCAATAGTTTACGTCTGTCTGGCCATGTTCCTTTGTTCTAGAGTATACTCCAGTAGCGTAGAAGATCCTATCAGTTGGAACAGATTTGCTTATTATTACTATATTTAGCAATTCCTGGTCTATTCTTGTTAGTTCTGACCCTATTCCGAGTACTCTTGTTGTTTCATTTATCTAGATCATTTATAACCAATCAGACTGCTTGCTTTCCCATAATCTGTATACAGAGTTATCTCCCTTGTGTATAACAAAAGCAGTCCCAAAGCCAATAAGCTATCGAGCAGTTACTGATAAGTCATTGCTCGAACGACTCGAAGCCCATCGAGCAAATGAGCCTTAGAGTAATTCCTCGATCGAGTGACTCGGCATATTGCTCGAACGACTCGAATCCCAGCGAGCAAATGAGCCAACGAGCAATTGCTCATTCGAGTGACTCCTCGAACGACTCTTCGACTCATTTCAGTATTTGAGGATACCTATGGCCCAGGTACTGTATTATTTGAGGATACCTCTCGAGGATACCTTTTAGAGGATACTTATCTGAGGATACTATTACCTGTTCCACAAGACATACCTATCCCAAATATCCCTTATAAGCCATCGAGCAGTTACTGAAAAGTCATTGCTCGAACGACTCGAATCCCATCGAGCAAATGAGCCAACGAGCAAGTGCTCGTTCGAGTGACTTCGGGAACGACTCTTCGACTCATTTCAGTATTTGAGGATACCTATGACATGGCTACGTATCAGTTGAGGATACCTTTTGAGGATACTAAATTGAGGATACCTATGACCTGGTATTGTTGGAGGATACCTGTTGTAGAAACCTTACATCTGTGTACTTCTGTTATTCTGCCCCATATCTCATCCATTACTCCCTAGCTATACCTATCTCAGTCTCGACTATAACATTGATCAAGGTTGAATCAGATGTCTCCTGTACACATATAAGGCATTCCGTAATTGAGATTCCTAGCCGAGTCCGTAAAAGTTGAATTCCGTGATTTGGATAACGCGGGTTACCATGACAACACAACATGGCGCCACTAGGTCACGTGACATGACGTCACTTCCGGGGTCATCCACCGGGGTCATCCAACCTAGGCCCGTCCGGGTACATGACATACTACTCACCAGGATTCCGACTCTCCACGTCGGTCTAATTTTCCCGCAATTTCATCAGCGGGACTAAATAACCCCACGTCAGCCCAGGCCTTACGGGGCCTCAGGTGTCCTGACATGGTTATTTTTGGTCACAGTATGGGATCTAGATGAGGTGGTTCTCTTTCCTGAAAGAAAACTTGAAAATGTGCAATAGATCTAATGGAGCGCCGTTCTGGTTTCTTTGAGGTGAAAATCCACTCTGAAGGGATTTGTTATCAACATACATGTACCAAATTGCCCAGCTGATCGTTGAATGTTTATTTAAACACACTGATAATCTTTAACATTCAGGCTAAAACTGATGAAGTACATTCTGTTAATTATTCATTTTAAAATAAAATCTAGTAACGCCCAGAAGATTAGCATATCATATAAATCATCTAATGCAAAGTCAGGACCAGTAAACAAAATTATATTGCCCGAACAACATTAACCCTCTCTCTGTCACCGTGATAAATTCGAACTGTCTGTCTGTCTGTCTCTCTCTCTCTCTCTCTCACGAGTTCATAGATAAGTCATATTTCTTCCTTTGCTGTTTAAAGGTGGAACAACTTTTGATTTGTTTGGAATTCCCTCTCTCTCTGGGATAGAGAGAGAGAGAGAGGGGGGAGAGAAGGAGAGAAACAAAGACTGTTCGAATCGACCACTCTGACAGAGCCAGGGTTAATTTTGTTGACTTTGCATTAGGTGATTTACATGAGTAGTATGTCTCGCACGTTTCAGGTCAAGGTTGCCGGACCCCGGTGCCGGACCGCGGAAGTGACGTCATGTCACGTGACGTAGTGGCGCAATGTTGTGTTGCCATGGTAACACGCGTGAGCGGCCGTGTTGTGATGTCATCTCCATAGTGATACGTGATGTCAGTGCGCATGCGCAGCGCGTGTTGTTAGGGTGATAGGTGGTTCCGTCGTCCATTTTGTATACTGGAGGCCGCCATCTTGGTTTCTATGGTAGCACGTGGTTACTCAATTTTCTGCAATAAGACGGGGTATGTTCCGTGGGTATGTTCGATTGAATCGGAGTAAATATAATTACCACAAACAACCCGACAATCCCTCCAAATCACCAAAATCCACGCCAACTTTTACTATTTCGAATTCCACGTGGGGGATTTTTAATGGTCCTCATAACCTCAAAATTCAATGAGGCTATGAGGGATAATACATGAGGACTCATTGAGGGTTTTTACATAGCCCTCATGTCCTCATACGACAAAAAAGGGATTCTCCAAAAGGTATCCTCGATAGGTATCCTCGAATAATACAATACCAGGCCATAGGTATCCTCAAATACTGAAATGAGGCTAAGAGTCGTAGTAAATTATACCTCATTGAGGGATTTTTAATGGTCCTCATAACCTCAAAATTCAACGAGGCTATGAGGGATAATAAATGAGGACTCATTGAGGGCTTTTACATAGCCCTCATGGCCTCATACGACAAAAAAGGGATTCCACAGTCACAGGCGTTTTCCAAAATGGGATTCCATAGGATATACCTGTTAAATACTGAAATGAGGCTAAGAGTCGTAGTAAATTATGCCTCATTGAGGGATTTTTCAAGGTCCTCATAACCTCAAAATTCAATGAGGGTATGAGGGATAATAAATGAGGACTCATTGAGGGCTTTTACATAGCCCTCATGGCCTCATGCGACAAAAAAGGGATTCCACAGTCACAGGCGTTTTCCAAAATGAGATTCCATAGGATATACCTATTAAATACTGAAATGAGGCTAAGAGTCGAAGTAAATTATACCTCATTGAGGGATTTTTCAAGGTCCTCATAACCTCAAATTTCAATGAGGGTATGAGGGATAATAAATTAGGACTCATTGAGGGCTTTTACATAGCCCTCATGACCTCATATGATAAAAAAGGGATTCCATAGCCACGGGCGTTTCCCAAAAATGAGATTCCATGGGATATGGCCATTGGATATGGGCTTTTGTTATACACAAGGGAGATAACACTGCATGCAGATTATGGGAAATCAAGCAATCTGATTGGTTAGTTATATAAATGAAACAACAAGAGTACTTGGAATAGGGTCAGAACTAACAAGAATAGACCAGAAATTGCCAAATATAGTAATAATAAGGTAAACTTTTTCAACTAATAGGCTCTTCTACGCTACTGGAGTATACTCCGGAACAAAGGAACATGCCTAGGTAGAAGAAAACTATTATATATATAGACAGAAGCAGAGAATTCTGAAGAATTCGAAATAGTAAAAGTTGGCGTGGATTTTGGTGATTTGGAGGGATTGTCGGGTTGTTTGTGGTAATTAGATTTACTGCGATTCAATCGAACATACCCACGGAACATACCCCGTCTTATTGCAGAAAAATTGGGTAACATAGCAACCACGTGCTACCATAGAAACCAAGATGGCGGCCTCCAGTATACAAAATAGACGACGGAACCACATATTACCCTAACAACACGCGCTGCGAATGCGTACTCACATCACGTATCACTGTGGAGATGACGTCACAACATGACCGCTCACGCGGGTTACCATGGCAACACAACATGGCGCCACTACGTCACGTGACATGACGTCACTTCCGGGGTCCGGCAACCTAGACCTGAAACGTGCGAGACATACTACTTACATGATATGTTAATCTTCTGGGCGTTACTAGATTTTATTTAAGGAATGATCGTTTCTTTTTGTCTATTTCTTGAGTTATGAACCCCAAAATACAAAGTCCAAACTGTGTAAATGGGCGTAGCCCATTACAGGCAGAGAGTGACAGAGAGATAGGGAGAGAGAGGCAGAAAGACGAGAGAGGGAAAGATTGAGAGAGAGGACCATCGAGAGAGACAGAGACAGAGACGTAGAGTTAATGAGTTAGGCAGAGACGTAGAAACAGACTGAAAGGGCTCGAATCGCTTATGGTGACAGAGATAGGGTTAAAATGGCGAATTCTGTCAAAGTGCCCTCCATAAAAGTAAACTTTATATTGGCCGAAGTGTTAACATTCAATGAGAGCAATTATGGCTAAAACTGATTACTTTCAAACTGTTTCATAACTATATCTCTATCTGTGGAATAAATCCAGGGTAGACAGTCTCTCATGTTTCAGGGGGATTCCTCGAGAATGTCCACTTAGTCGTGTCAGTGGGCAGACAAGAACTTTGGAGGGTTCATGAGCGCTAGCCTTGGAGGGTTCATGAGCGCTAGCCCAAAGTGGTAAATATACAAGAGCTGTAGAGAGCTTCTTTAGCTCGTGAGATGGGGATATTTGTGGAGGGGGGGGGGGGGGGAGGGGGGCAATGTTTGGTGGGAGAGAGCTGGCAGTGTTAATAATTGATTGTGGATTAGTAATTACCTCGTAGGTGGAGGCCAAGTTAGCCCTGCGTGGGCAAGACCAGTGAATTTATAACTGAACTGTGTCAAAGGAACTAGAAAGTATACATATGTTATCGGACTAAGGAATTTGAAAGCAAAATGTTCCACCTAGGCCTATTCCTCTGTGTGTGTAAATAAATTGTTTTCCGTGCTTTATCGTCGATTATCTTTCAATATTTAAAGCCATTGAACCATTCGAAAGCAAGAACAGTCACAAACAGATAGGGCCTTCATAAGGTGGCGAGACATTCGCTCGAATCGGGGTCCGGACGACAGCCTCTGTGTCGACTGTTCCGTTAGCGAAAACATAGGTCTCCAACTTCTAGAAAGGCACACCCCCCCCCCCCCCCCCCCCCCCACCTCTCGATTCCATGACACGGCATAAGTCGCGTGTACGTCGAGTAGATCTTAAAGAAATATCCCCAAAACTACTGTCTTTGATGGTTATGACCAGGCACCATCGACAAAACACAGCAGATATATAGTGAGAACCGGTAGTCATCACAGGTACTCGGCACAAGCTGTGAAATCGAAAGACAAATGGTATCTGATAACATTTTTTAATCGATGCTGACATGCCCCCATAATGGTATATACAGTTAAAATTAGAAGTCCTGTCATGAAATGCGCACAAATAGCACGTCGATCTGCGCGTTAATCTACGCGTTATGACCATAGTAAGGATATCAAATTCTGTACATATGGCCTGTGCACAAGCAATGTTTCAGCCAATGGACCTCCGGGTATCCCGGAGGTCCATTGGCAGAAACATTGCCTGTGTTTGCGATGAGTAACCAGGTGAACCTGCCATGCTTTGGATGTCATTCAATATGGCAAATGCGCGAAATTCCTGCGCGCAATTAAGCCTAGATAAGCGCACAATTTGTGACAGGACTTCTAGTTTTAACTGTAACTGACGGAACAACTTCAAATAACCGGACGTCGATGAACAAAGTTTCAAAGGTGTATCTTTAACAACTATGGAGCGGCGCGTGTCACCAAATTAAGGGTTTTAATGAGGGATGAATAAAACATCCTATAATTTGAAGTGATGTAAGAATATCAAATGGCGATGAAGCCTCACAAAGTAGATACTCTGTTTCTCGGGCCATTTTTTGTAAAACTGCATGCGTGCGGGCGGTTTTTTATTTTATTTTTTATTTTTGTAATTATTTCTTTGCCATTAAAAAGTTCATGTTCTTGGTTTGTTTTATGTTTTAGGGCCCCTAATCTACTTAATAGCAATGGTGGTGGTGTATTACATCCCTTGAGTGCAAGAAGGCTTTGCAATGCTAAAGCATTGCAAAGCCTTCTTGCACTCAAGGGACGATTTTATTAACTTGGGTAAAATATCAGACATAATCAATTCGATTTTGTTTTTAAGTTTGGATAGGTTATAAAAAGAGAGCATGCGGCAACCAAAAGGACCATGCAAGAGGGCCTGAGAAACAGATTTTTATTTTTTTAGGCCTAAATAAAAAAGAAAAAGAATTACAGCTATCTACTAATTTTGTAGCTATTCGTTTGTTTAACCATTTTACTGCCACGCCCACTTTAGTCATATGTGGTGGACCTCAATGTACGCCTGTATGCAAAGAAATTTAATAAGATTTGTGACATACACAAAACTTTTTCATCTGATTAATTGTTGGAAGGGGCTTTCTGAGCCCTTCCAACAATTAATCAGATGGTAGGTTTGATGTGCGCATACCAGAACGTACGGATAATTATCATAAAATAGGTGACAATAGTCGCTTTCGGCAGTGAAAATGTTAAAGGAATTCTTCCTACGAGTGATGAAGCCAACTGTGGTCAAATTTCGTTTGTTCAAAAATTGATACCATCAGGCTCCATGAAGCCCTGGAGGTGGGGTGGGGGAAACTATTGAGTGAATTCTTTTTTTTTGCTTTAAAATGAGTTTTTCGGGGAGCTATAGTGATCACTCACCGCCCGTCGTCCGTGAACATGGTGTTTCCGTCTTCTCCTCCAAAACCGCTGAGCCGATTTAAGTGAAATTTCAGATAATAGTTTGTTAATTGTAGCTCGTAAACCTCATTTCACTGTGCACTTTCTTGTCCGAATAAATGTTTTTCGGCCTTTTCTGCGATTTTTCCCAGTTATCACGAACAACCCAAGAACACCCAACGGTCGTGTAATACACCACTGTAAAGCTTATTCATTCCCCTTTCCACTGATACTGGGTATTGTTAGATACGTTGTGTGAATCAAATTTGAGAGGGGGGGGGGGGGGGGGACGAAGATGAGTGCTATCGTTTTCGAAAAGCGAGTTGTTTACCTTGTTAATATTTATATTCCATTGCAGGAGCACGTCAGCATAGATTCCAAAATGGCATCAAATATAATTTTTATTTCGATTTCCCAGCTTGTGCCGAGTACATGTGCCCGACTTTTGCTTTCACAGCAAACACAATGAAATATTTGAGAGTTAACGAGTGACTCCGAAAAACTCACCAATGTTGTTACAACCACAGAACTAAGCACAAAGACAGTGACAATATTGTCAATAAGCTAGTTGAGTGGGGGTAAGACTACTTAGTTTAAACAATATTTATTTGAAATTATGTTATTTGTATACAGTACGCAACAGGTACAAAGAAGAACAAGCAACACAATGTACAACAGTACACAAAATAACAAAGGTAAACGAAGATACATCGCTGTATATGGGAGGGATTCGACGGAAAGCTAACAGCTTATGTAAGTCGTCTCCCTAAGCTAGTTGAGTGGGGGTAAGACTACTTACCGAGAACAATCTATATCAAAATAATAAATAAAGGCAAAAATAAATATTAATTGTTAGCTTATATAGGTACTCTATGTTGTATAACAAATAAGAAAAGTCAAATTAGAGCTTTTAGACAAACTGAGTCTGTGGTGATGAAGATTATTTATCAATCTCGTATTCGCTGCCGAACCGAGAAGAGACTACTTACCGAGAATAAGATGGTGACTGTTAATTAATCAGTAATGAAATTTTGTTTATTTTGAAAATTCTCACCTCTGATATTCCTTCAATTCAAATTAAATATACACAAAATGTACATCAAAATGAAGGTTGGGATGTACAGAACACGAATACGGTAGCAGACTTCCAGGAACCAGTGGTGCCTACAGTCGACTCTATGAGTTGATTACATATGTGTTTCGTGTTCTATACATCCCAACCTTCATTTTGATGTATAATTTGTGTCTATTTAATCTGAATTTAAGGAATATGAGAGGTGAGAATTTAAAAAACAAAACAAAATTACATTACCTATATAGGCCCTTAACACGGACTGCATGTAGTTTCATTTGTTATCGGTAAGTACATGTAGTCTTTTCTCGGTGTAAATACAAGATTAATAAATAATTCCCATCACATAGACTTTGGCTGGTCTAAATTTATTTTCTTTTTTTTTATTTAATATAGAAACACAATTCCCATCATCATTTACCACGGGGTCATACTAAATACCGAGGTGAAGGAAAATAAGGAAGTAAGAATTGTTTGAAGCAAAATATGTGACATAACCGTTGATTTATTCCAGTAAATGCAAGGTATACAAACCGAGCTGCCGCCGAAAACTTCTCTCGGTATTTAGTAGGTAACTTTGTATTTAATAGGCTACCTCGGTGTCTGGATGAAGTGCTTAAGTGCTAATTGAGTATCACAAGACAGATCACTGAAATGCTTGATAAAAGTAAAGCTCCCATCCACTTTTATCTCGGTTATGGATAGGCTGAACTTTTAGCAATTGCCATTGTTGGCTTTATGCCGTTATTAGGGTTTTGTGGCGTACTGTGATAAGTATCTTTCGGGTATTCCCGATACACTCAAAGGTGGAGCGTGTATTTAGTATATGTGTTTCTACAGTATATTTTTTAGCTATTTCGACCCAGTGTCGACGGATTTAATTTAGCCTTGGTTTTTTGTTGACACTTTTTGTTTTCGAGGTATTCACCCTCTTTTCCTGACCAGTTTTTTTTTTCTTTTTTTTTCTTTTTTTTTTTTGCAATTGCAGGCGTTTTAGATGTAGACAGTTATTAATTTGTCGATCCAATGGGGTCAGCCGTGAGAGCTGAACCAAGTTTTTTTGCATCGTTGGCGAATGAAAAATCACTTCCGAAAATATCAATTCCTAATGTAGGGCTAATGATATTGGTCCATAACAATGTCTTCAAGTCTGTCAAATCTGGCAATTTCAAAATTATCCATTCATTTTCCTGTTTTTATAATATTAAACATACTCTCACCTTTGTTATTTGTCAATAATTTTGGGATGTCAGTATGTGTCTGTCTTGGTTCGAATACTTTGGATTTTAGTTTAGGTAAAAATGTCGATGCCAAATATTTGCAGTCTCCGTAAATTGTCAATACGTCAGTTGAAATTTCTTCTTCTACAACAGGGTCCTCAGTCGTGAGAAGCCATGCATCTGAATTGAAGATAATGCTGATCATGTTATTTACGGTTTCTTTGTTATGTATCTTATGAAGATTGTGGAGCACATTCTCCTTCAAATGCCCGGCACATAATACGTGTGTTGAGTTTGGGAAGCAGGCTTTGATTGCAATTCCCGACAAAGAGAACTAATTAACATGTCTCAATTATGGCACTAAACGAGGAGCTGGAAGAGCACTGCAAAGACTTGGGAATTCATTTCATTGACCACGGATTCATTCTGGGGACAAGGAGAGTTCAATGGGCGAGACGGATTGCATTTAAGTAGGATGGGTACAGACCTGTTGGGCCAAACAATTTTACAGGTGACTGGGCCTTTTTTGGAGAAAAGGGGGGTAGGGGACCACAGCCGATAACCCAGAGGGGCACAAATGCTGGGAACATAGGAAGAACAACAAACATGCACAATACAGGGACATACCAGGGTTATAATAATGTGCCAGTGATGAAAAAAAAACAAAGATTCATTAAGTTTGGGTACTGCAACATCCAGGGTCTGCACAAGAAAGTAAGCGAAATATCAACAATGATGGACGAAGGAGACTTCGATATAATGGGTCTAAGTGAGACGTGGATACGACGGGATGAGCGGGTTGATCAGATGAAGGGTTGCGTGTGGATAGGAGCTGGGCGAACTGAGGGTCAGAAACGGGGTGGGGGTGTTGGCATCTACGCTAAAGAGGAATTACAGCCCTCATTGATTACAGATCTCACAGAAGCAAGGACTCAGATTCCAGTATCCAACGAAATAGTATGGGCAAAAATCAAGTTAGGAAGCAGGAGTGTTGCCGTTGGTGTTGTATACTTAGCAGTGGAGGGAAGTAAGCCCGAGTGGAATGATTCAATATATACAACTCTTAGATCGAATATCACAGAGCTTGGAAGCAGAGGGTTCAGTATTGTCCTAATGGGGGACTTCAATGGGCACATCGGGGATAAGGAGGAGGGCATACAGGGAGGTGATAGGAAAATTAACACGAATGGGAGGAAGATGTTGGACCTATCAAAAGAGCTTGGTTTAAAGATCCTGAACAGGGATGCGAAATGTAAGGGTAAATGGACCTGGGAGAGGAACGATAAGAAAACAATAATTGATTATATACTCACTGACATTAGCGTATGGAGGGGGGTTATAGATGTAGAAATAGATGACGAGGGAAAAAATGACTTGGGTAGTGATCACAACCTGATAACAGTTAAGATTATGGGCAAAAAGACGAATAGAGACAGAAATACCTTCAAGGAAGTTTGGGGACTAAAACAAGGAACCGACTGGAAGCAGTTTCGGGAAAAACT
This sequence comes from Pictodentalium vernedei, assembly GCA_031216915.1. NCBI lineage: Eukaryota > Metazoa > Mollusca > Scaphopoda > Dentaliida > Dentaliidae > Pictodentalium > Pictodentalium vernedei. Next base: position 848,391,289 of record CM062296.1, on the reverse strand, counting down.
AAAACCAAATCTTGAATGTATACCTAGGGATGCAAATGTCCAGAGTATTTCATATGGCATAGTAAATAGCCTAACAGAGGCAGGGAAGGATTGTATAGGAAGGGTGAGGGTCCCAACGAGAGAGCTTGGATACAGGGTTAACGAGGGACTGAAAAAGGCTATAAAAGAAAGGAAGGTAAAATGCGCTGCTTACAGAAGAAGTAGGAAGCTTAAAGGGGTGGATAACAATGACACGAGACTAATGAAAGGAGAATATGAACTGGCACGGAGAAAGGTGAATGAGATAAAGAATAATAATAGGAAGGAGCGCAATTGCAGTCTTGCCAGAACAATAAAGAAAACGGGGGGGTTCGAGCTCAAACGTATTTTGGAACTGGATAAATAAACGGGGGAAAAGTAGTGTGCAGAGTATCAAAGTGGATGGGGAAAGTACAGAAGATAAAGGCCGTATCGCTTCAGAGTTAGTCAAGCACTGGGAAAAGATAAACGATAGGCGATGGGGCAGTGGGTCCCCACCAAAAAGAAATACACTGGTGGAGGAGAACCTATCCAATCGTGTATGTAGCGAAATAACGGCAGAAGAAGTGCGGAACGTGGTCTCGAAATTAAAAAATGGTAAAGCGGGAGGGACTGATGAAATTCCGAACGAATTCCTCAAAAATGGAGGGGAGGCACTTATTGAAGTCCTGACAAACCTTTTCAACCTGGCTCTGCGAAAGCAAGAGGTCCCCAGAGAGTGGAGGGAAAGTAAGGTGTCGTTCATACACAAAAAGGGGGATAAGGAAGTTCTAGATAACTATAGGGGGATATCAGTTAGTAGTAACATCGGAAAAGTATTCTGTAAGGTCATATACGGTAGACTAGAGGAAGTTGTTGAAGAGAAAGGTTTTTTAGGAGAAATTCAAAATGGTTTCAGGAAAGGACGAAGAGTCACTGATCATCTATTTACACTCACCCAACTGATAGAATCAACAAAGGCTGAAAAGAAAAAGGTGTTTCTGGCATTTCAAGATGTGAAAAAAGCGTACGACCGAGTGTGGAGGGAAGGTATGTGGCGAAAGCTCGAGGGCATCGGACTGGGGGTGACTTTGTGGGAATCACGAAAGCACTGTATACAGATGTGCAAAGCCAACTCAGTCTAGGGAGTATCACTACAAAACGAGTCCCTATGGATATAGGCCTCAAGCAGGGGTGTATCTTTTCACCGATTTTGTTTGCATTGTATGTTAAAGATATAGGGGACGAACTAATTCAGAATGCGGAGGGGGTAAATGTTGGAGACATAAAGATACCAGGCTTATTCTTTGCGGACGACATGGTGTTAATGTCTAGAACTGAACAGGGGCTAGAGAAACTGCTGGAAATTGTTGGTAGATATGGGAACACTTGGCGGCTCGAACTAAATGAAAATAAAAGCAATGTAATACCCGTTGGACGCAAGGTAGATATGACGAAGAGATGGAGAGTGGGAGAGTTCTTAATCCCCGAAGGGGAAAGCAAACAAATCACTGTAGGAGAAACAGGAGAGTATGAGTATCTAGGGGTAAGCATAAATATAACGGGAAGAGGGGTGTACAGAAATTACTCAGCCAAACTGATTCTGAAGGGGAAAAGAATTCTGAACCAACTAAAACTTTTAGGGAAAAATAGTTTCAATAAGGTCTTTGTGGGGAAAACACTGTGGGAGAGGGTGGGTTTTCCAAGTATAACGTATGGCACGGACGTGATTCCATTAAACCAAACCGTTATTAAGAAGTTGGAAAGTATTCAGAATGATGCCGGCAGATGGATAACAGGGTCGAGTAATGCTGCAGCTTTGGAAGCAGTAAGGGGGGAGCTTGGGTGGATGAAAATCAAGGACAGGGTAGATTTGGGAAAACTGTGTTACTTTAACTACTTGAGAAACCTGCCTGACAACCGGTGGTGCAAATTGATGCTCGATACCATTTGGAATTCTAATACAGAAACGGGGTGGTCAAAACATGTGAGGGAACTAATGGACAATTACTCTATAGAGGTCACAAACATAGAAGTAGGAATGAAAGAAGGCAAAAGGTTTGTCAAAGAGAGAGTCATGGAAGACTGCAATCGAAACTGGCGAGCAGGGGTTAGCGTGAAAAGATCACTGCAGGGGTTACAATATAAAGAAAAGCCAGCTTTTGAGAAGTACCTAGATGGCACCTTTGGAGGGTCACTGCTGTTCAAACTGAGATCAAGATCACTGGAGCTTCGGGGAAAAATTGGGAGAGATGGGGAAAAGGGATGCCAAATGTGCCACTCTGGAGTAGTGGAGACCCTGGAACATTTTCTCTTGGAATGCCCACAGTATATACCTCATAGAATAAAATTTACTGGAAGAATAATGCAGAAGTGGGGTGAAGAAACAAAGGATAGATGGCTGAAGGGGGACACGAGGGAGAGGGTAGGAATGCTTATTGAAGAAATTGAAAAAGAGGAAGTGAGGGACACTATTAAGCAATTTATATCTGAATGCTGGGAGGAGAGGAGGGGAAGAGGGGGTGAGGTGCAGGGGGAATGATGGCCTTCTCTTATGAGGACCGCGACAAATCAGCGGCTGGCCAAAGAGTTATTATTATTATTATTATCAATGTGATTAACAATTCACACTGTCGCTTACCGAGATGTAGCCTCTGTAAATACTAATTACCAAGCTTCACCCGATTGAGCAACCGCCGATTGAAGAGACCGAGTCGGAAACAGACATTTACAGAAAACAAAGAGAAGCTTTCTGGATCGACTGTCTTCAAACACTATGGCCTGTCGGAATAAATAAGTCTAGAGTGCAATTCGAAAAACAGTCCACCATTCCATTCACTCAAACTTATAACAGAAATAATGTTGAAATTTTCAGAATACTAAAAGAGGAATTTAATGTGGGGAATTCAAAATTGTCAGTTCCACATCATCGCCTGGTGAAAAAAACAGAAGCCTGCCTAATCTCCTCGCTAGGGCCAAACTTGAACCAATCGGGGAATAGAATAAACTTCAGTTTTTGCCAGTCAGGTTAACCAGTTTCCTTTCTCTCTATCTTTAACTCTATAAAAAGAACTTTTCCAGGAGGCCAGTCTGGCCCATTTCAAACAAAACCAAAAAATATATGAAAAAAAACAATAAAAAACTTTTCAGATGTTTGTGACCCAATGGGGACGCCGAAATCCTTTTTTACTTTGTCCTGTTGACTGGGTGTCATCTGACCGTTAAGCTGTTGTCTTATTGCAGAAAAATTGGGTAACATAGCAACCACGTGCTACCATAGAAACCAAGATGGCGGCCTCCAGTATACAAAATAGACGACGGAACCACATATTACCCTAACAACACGCACTGCGAATGCGTACTCACATCACCTATCACTGTGGAGATGACGTCACAACATGACCGCTCACGCGGGTTACCATGGCAACACAACATGGCGCCACTACGTCACGTGACATGACGTCACTTCCGGGGTCCGGCAACCTAGACCTGAAACGTGCGAGACATACTACTTACATGATATGTTAATCTTCTGGGCGTTACTAGATTTTATTTAAGGAATGATCGTTTCTTTTTGTCTATTTCTTGAGTTATGAACCCCAAAATACAAAGTCCAAACTGTGTAAATGGGCGTAGCCCATTACAGGCAGAGAGTGACAGAGAGATAGGGAGAGAGAGGCAGAAAGACGAGAGAGGGAAAGATTGAGAGAGAGGACCATCGAGAGAGACAGAGACAGAGACGTAGAGTTAATGAGTTAGGCAGAGACGTAGAAACAGACTGAAAGGGCTCGAATCGCTTATGGTGACAGAGATAGGGTTAAAATGGCGAATTCTGTCAAAGTACCCTCCATAAAAGTAAACTTTATATTGGCCGAAGTGTTAACTTTCAATGAGAGCAATTATGGCTAAAACTGATTACTTTCAAACTGTTTCATAACTATATCTCTATCTGTGGAATAAATCCAGGGTAGACAGTCTCTCATGTTTCAGGGGGATTCCTCGAGAATGTCCACTTAGTCGTGTCAGTGGGCAGACAAGAACTTTGGAGGGTTCATGAGCGCTAGCCTTGGAGGGTTCATGAGCGCTAGCCCAAAGTGGTAAATATACAAGAGCTGTAGAGAGCTTCTTTAGCTCGTGAGATGGGGATATTTGTGGAGGGGGGGGGGGGGGGAGGGGGGGCAATGTTTGGTGGGAGAGAGCTGGCAGTGTTAATAATTGATTGTGGATTAGTAATTACCTCGTAGGTGGAGGCCAAGTTAGCCCTGCGTGGGCAAGACCAGTGAATTTATAACTGAACTGTGTCAAAGGAACTAGAAAGTATACATATGTTATCGGACTAAGGAATTTGAAAGCAAAATGTTCCACCTAGGCCTATTCCTCGGTGTGTATAAATAAATTGTTTTCCGTGCTTTATCGTCGATTATCTTTCAATATTTAAAGCCATTGAACCATTCGAAAGCAAGAACAGTCACAAACAGATAGGGCCTTCATAAGGTGGCGAGACATTCGCTCGAATCGGGGTCCGGGCGACAGCCTCTGTGTCGACTGTTCCGTTAGCGAAAACATAGGTCCCCAACTTCTAGAAAGGCACACCCCCCCCCCCCCCCACCTCTCGATTCCATGACACGGCATAAGTCGCGTGTACGTCGAGTAGATCTTAAAGAAATATCCCCAAAACTACTGTCTTTGATGGTTATGACCAGGCAACATCGACAAAACACAGCAGATATATAGTGAGAACCGGTAGTCATCACAGGTACTCGGCACAAGCTGTGAAATCGAAAGACAAATGGTATCTGATAACATTTTTTAATCGATGCTGACATGCCCCCATAATGGTATATACAGTTAAAATTAGAAGTCCTGTCATGAAATGCGCACAAATAGCACGTCGATCTGCGCGTTAATCTACGCGTTATGACCATAGTAAGGATATCAAATTCTGTACATATGGCCTGTGCACAAGCAATGTTTCAGCCAATGGACCTCCGGGTATCCCGGAGGTCCATTGGCAGAAACATTGCCTGTGTTTGCGATGAGTAACCAGGTGAACCTGCCATGCTTTGGATGTCATTCAATATGGCAAATGCGCGAAATTCCTGCGCGCAATTAAGCCTAGATAAGCGCACAATTTGTGACAGGACTTCTAGTTTTAACTGTAACTGACGGAACAACTTCAAATAACCGGACGTCGATGAACAAAGTTTCAAAGGTGTATCTTTAACAACTATGGAGCGGCGCGTGTCACCAAATTAAGGGTTTTAATGAGGGATGAATAAAACATCCTATAATTTGAAGTGATGTAAGAATATCAAATGGCGATGAAGCCTCACAAAGTAGATACTCTGTTTCTCGGGCCATTTTTTGTAAAACTGCATGCGTGCGGGAGGTTTTTTATTTTATTTTTTATTTTTGTAATTATTTCTTTGCCATTAAAAAGTTCATGTTCTTGGTTTGTTTTATGTTTTAGGGCCCCTAATCTACTTAATAGCAATGGTGGTGGTGTATTACATCCCTTGAGTGCAAGAAGGCTTTGCAATGCTAAAGCATTGCAAAGCCTTCTTGCACTCAAGGGACGATTTTATTAACTTGGGTAAAATATCAGACATAATCAATTCGATTTTGTTTTTTTTTAAGTTTGGATAGGTTATAAAAAGAGAGCATGCGGCAACCAAAAGGACCATGCAAGAGGGCCTGAGAAACAGATTTTTATTTTTTTAGGCCTAAATAAAAAAGAAAAAGAATTACAGCTATCTACTAATTTTGTAGCTATTCGTTTGTTTAACCATTTTACTGCCACGCCCACTTTAGTCATATGTGGTGGACCTCAATGTACGCCTGTATGCAAAGAAATTTAATAAGATTTGTGACATACACAAAACTTTTTCATCTGATTAATTGTTGGAAGGGGCTTTCTGAGCCCTTCCAACAATTAATCAGATGGTAGGTTTGATGTGCGCATACCAGAACGTACGGATAATTATCATAAAATAGGTGACAATAGTCGCTTTCGGCAGTGAAAATGTTAAAGGAATTCTTCCTACGAGTGATGAAGCCAACTGTGGTCAAATTTCGTTTGTTCAAAAATTGATACCATCAGGCTCCATGAAGCCCTGGAGGTGGGGTGGGGGAAACTATTGAGTGAATTCTTTTTTTTTTGCTTTAAAATGAGTTTTTCGGGGAGCTATAGTGATCACTCACCGCCCGTCGTCCGTGAACATGGTGTTTCCCACTTCTCCTCCAAAACCGCTGAGCCGATTTAAGTGAAATTTCAGATAATAGTTTGTTAATTGTAGCTCGTAAACCTCATTTCACTGTGCACTTTCTTGTCCGAATAAATGTTTTTCGGCCTTTTCTGCGATTTTTCCCAGTTATCACGAACAACCCAAGAACACCCAACGGTCGTGTAATACACCACTGTAAAGCTTATTCATTCCCCTTTCCACTGATACTGGGTATTGTTAGATACGTTGTGTGAATCAAATTTGAGAGGGGGGGGGGGGGGGGACGAAGATGAGTGCTATCGTTTTCGAAAAGCGAGTTGTTTACCTTGTTAATATTTATATTCCATTGCAGGAGCACGTCAGCATAGATTCCAAAATGGCATCAAATATAATTTTTATTTCGATTTCCCAGCTTGTGCCGAGTACATGTGCCCGACTTTTGCTTTCACAGCAAACACAATGAAATATTTGAGAGTTAACGAGTGACTCCGAAAAACTCACCAATGTTGTTACAACCACAGAACTAAGCACAAAGACAGTGACAATATTGTCAATAAGCTAGTTGAGTGGGGGTAAGACTACTTAGTTTAAACAATATTTATTTGAAATTATGTTATTTGTATACAGTACGCAACAGGTACAAAGAAGAACAAGCAACACAATGTACAACAGTACACAAAATAACAAAGGTAAACGAAGATACATCGCTGTATATGGGAGGGATTCGACGGAAAGCTAACAGCTTATGTAAGTCGTCTCCCTAAGCTAGTTGAGTGGGGGTAAGACTACTTACCGAGAACAATCTATATCAAAATAATAAATAAAGGCAAAAATCAATATTAATTGTTAGCTTATATAGGTACTCTATGTTGTATAACAAATAAGAAAAGTCAAATTAGAGCTTTTAGACAAACTGAGTCTGTGGTGATGAAGATTATTTATCAATCTCGTATTCGCTGCCGAACCGAGAAGAGACTACTTACCGAGAATAAGATGGTGACTGTTAATTAAGGGCCTTTTTCAGTAATGAAATTTTGTTTATTTTGAAAATTCTCACCTCTGATATTCCTTCAATTCAAATTAAATATACACAAAATGTACATCAAAATGAAGGTTGGGATGTACAGAACACGAAACACATGTGCAATCAACTCACAGAGTCGACTGTAGGCACCACTGGTTCCTGGAAGTCTGCTACTGTATTCGCACCAGAACTGATAATTTAATAATATTTCACGAAAACAATTTGTGGCCAGATGTGCTTTACATATCCAAGAACAGAGCTAGGGGATAAAAATTCTTCAAAACATGGCGACAGAGCTGCATTGGGGAAAATTCCAAAGCCTTTGCTTTTGTTTACGTATGAGTATACTTTCGATTTCCGGTCGACGGACAGAAATCATGTAAAAACAACGCCCTCTAAAATCAAATAATGAAAAAGATCGCCTTCATACAGTATACTGTTATTAGATAGAGATTGCACAGTTGCCATATTCAATGCAAGGTATCATGATACCTGTTGAAATTTCTTAGAATTACGATTTTGTTTTTTGATGGAAATTCGTGGTAACGAGTGATTTGCGCATGTCTCTCGAGCATGGAAACCATCTTCAATAAAAAATGCAGACAGTGTTGTCCTTTTCCAAAATGCAGACCAATTGCTGTATTCGAAAGTGTTTTGAATGCCTAGCTTTGTTCTTGGATATATGAAGCACATTTGACCACAAGTTGTTCAGATAAAATATTATTTTATTATCAGTTCTGGTGCGAATACGGTAGCAGACTTCCAGGAACCAGTGGTGCCTACAGTCGACTCTATGAGTTGATTACATATGTGTTTCGTGTTCTATACATCCCAACCTTCATTTTGATGTATAATTTGTGTCTATTTAATCTGAATTTAAGGAATATGAGAGGTGAGAATTTAAAAAACAAAACAAAATTACATTACCTATATAGGCCCTTAACACGGACTGCATGTAGTTTCATTTGTTATCGGTAAGTACATGTAGTCTTTTCTCGGTGTAAATACAAGATTAATAAATAATTCCCATCACATAGACTTTGGCTGGTCTAAATTTATTTTCTTTTTTTTTATTTAATATAGAAACACAATTCCCATCATCATTTACCACGGGGTCATACTAAATACCGAGGTGAAGGAAAATAAGGAAGTAAGAATTGTTTGAAGCAAAATATGTGACATAACCGTTGATTTATTCCAGTAAATGCAAGGTATACAAACCGAGCTGCCGCCGAAAACTTCTCTCGGTATTTAGTAGGTAACTTTGTATTTAATAGGCTACCTCGGTGTCTGGATGAAGTGCTTAAGTGCTAATTGAGTATCACAGGACAGATCACTGAAATGCTTGATAAAAGTAAAGCTCCCATCCACTTTTATCTCGGTTATGGATAGGCTGAACTTTTAGCAATTGCCATTGTTGGCTTTATGCCGTTATTAGGGTTTTGTGGCGTACTGTGATAAGTATCTTTCGGGTATTCCCGATACACTCAAAGGTGTAGCGTGTATTTAGTATATGTGTTTCTACAGTATATTTTTTAGCTATTTCGACCCAGTGTCGACGGATTTAATTTAGCCTTGGTTTTTTGTTGACACTTTTTGTTTTCGAGGTATTCACCCTCTTTTCCTGACCAGTTTTTTTTTTCTTTTTTTTTTCTTTTTTTTTTTGCAATTGCAGGCGTTTTAGATGTAGACAGTTATTAATTTGTCGATCCAATGGGGTCAGCCGTGAGAGCTGAACCAAGTTTTTTTGCATCGTTGGCGAATGAAAAATCACTTCCGAAAATATCAATTCCTAATGTAGGGCTAATGATATTGGTCCATAACAATGTCTTCAAGTCTGTCAAATCTGGCAATTTCAAAATTATCCATTCATTTTCCTGTTTTTATAATATTAAACATACTCTCACCTTTGTTATTTGTCAATAATTTTGGGATGTCAGTATGTGTCTGTCTTGGTTCGAATACTTTGGATTTTAGTTTAGGTAAAAATGTCGATGCCAAATATTTGCAGTCTCCGTAAATTGTCAATACGTCAGTTGAAATTTCTTCTTCTACAACAGGGTCCTCAGTCGTGAGAAGCCATGCATCTGAATTGAAGATAATGCTGATCATGTTATTTACGGTTTCTTTGTTATGTATCTTATGAAGATTGTGGAGCACATTCTCCTTCAAATGCCCGGCACATAATACGTGTGTTGAGTTTGGGAAGCAGGCTTTGATTGCAATTCCCGACAAAGAGAACTAATTAACATGTCTCAATTATGGCACTAAACGAGGAGCTGGAAGAGCACTGCAAAGACTTGGGAATTCATTTCATTGACCACGGATTCATTCTGGGGACAAGGAGAGTTCAATGGGCGAGACGGATTGCATTTAAGTAGGATGGGTACAGACCTGTTGGGCCAAAAAATTTTACAGGTGACTGGGCCTTTTTTGGAGAAAAGGGGGGTAGGGGACCACAGCCGATAACCCAGAGGGGCACAAATGCTGGGAACATAGGAAGAACAACAAACATGCACAATACAGGGACATACCAGGGTTATAATAATGTGCCAGTGATGAAAAAAAAACAAAGATTCATTAAGTTTGGGTACTGCAACATCCAGGGTCTGCACAAGAAAGTAAGCGAAATATCAACAATGATGGACGAAGGAGACTTCGATATAATGGGTCTAAGTGAGACGTGGATACGACGGGATGAGCGGGTTGATCAGATGAAGGGTTGCGTGTGGATAGGAGCTGGGCGAACTGAGGGTCAGAAACGGGGTGGGGGTGTTGGCATCTACGCTAAAGAGGAATTACAGCCCTCATTGATTACAGATCTCACAGAAGCAAGGACTCAGATTCCAGTATCCAACGAAATAGTATGGGCAAAAATCAAGTTAGGAAGCAGGAGTGTTGCCGTTGGTGTTGTATACTTAGCAGTGGAGGGAAGTAAGCCCGAGTGGAATGATTCAATATATACAACTCTTAGATCGAATATCACAGAGCTTGGAAGCAGAGGGTTCAGTATTGTCCTAATGGGGGACTTCAGTGGGCACATCGGGGATAAGGAGGAGGGCATACAGGGAGGTGATAGGAAAATTAACACGAATGGGAGGAAGATGTTGGACCTATCAAAAGAGCTTGGTTTAAAGATCCTGAACAGGGATGCGAAATGTAAGGGTAAATGGACCTGGGAGAGGAACGATAAGAAAACAATAATTGATTATATACTCACTGACATTAGCGTATGGAGGGAGGTTATAGATGTAGAAATAGATGACGAGGGAAAAAATGACTTGGGTAGTGATCACAACCTGATAACAGTTAAGATTATGGGCAAAAAGACGAATAGAGACAGAAATACCTTCAAGGAAGTTTGGGGACTAAAACAAGGAACCGACTGGAAGCAGTTTCGGGAAAAACTAAAACCAAATCTTGAATGTATACCTAGGGATGCAAATGTCCAGAGTATTTCATATGGCATAGTAAATAGCCTAACAGAGGCAGGGAAGGATTGTATAGGAAGGGTGAGGGTCCCAACGAGAGAGCTTGGATACAGGGTTAACGAGGGACTGAAAAAGGCTATAAAAGAAAGGAAGGTAAAATGCGCTGCTTACAGAAGAAGTAGGAAGCTTAAAGGGGTGGATAACAATGACACGAGACTAATGAAAGGAGAATATGAACTGGCACGGAGAAAGGTGAATGAGATAAAGAATAATAATAGGAAGGAGCGCAATTGCAGTCTTGCCAGAACAATAAAGAAAACGGGGGGGTTCGAGCTCAAACGTATTTTGGAACTGGATAAATAAACGGGGGAAAAGTAGTGTGCAGAGTATCAAAGTGGATGGGGAAAGTACAGAAGATAAAGGCCGTATCGCTTCAGAGTTAGTCAAGCACTGGGAAAAGATAAACGATAGGCGATGGGGCAGTGGGTCCCCACCAAAAAGAAATACACTGGTGGAGGAGAACCTATCCAATCGTGTATGTAGCGAAATAACGGCAGAAGAAGTGCGGAACGTGGTCTCGAAATTAAAAAATGGTAAAGCGGGAGGGACTGATGAAATTCCGAACGAATTCCTCAAAAATGGAGGGGAGGCACTTATTGAAGTCCTGACAAACCTTTTCAACCTGGCTCTGCGAAAGCAAGAGGTCCCCAGAGAGTGGAGGGAAAGTAAGGTGTCGTTCATACACAAAAAGGGGGATAAGGAAGTTCTAGATAACTATAGGGGGATATCAGTTAGTAGTAACATCGGAAAAGTATTCTGTATGGTCATATACGGTAGACTAGAGGAAGTTATTGAAGAGAAAGGTTTTTTAGGAGAAATTCAAAATGGTTTCAGGAAAGGACGAAGAGTCACTGATCATCTATTTACACTCACCCAACTGATAGAATCAACAAAGGCTGAAAAGAAAAAGGTGTTTCTGGCATTTCAAGATGTGAAAAAAGCGTACGACCGAGTGTGGAGGGAAGGTATGTGGCGAAAGCTCGAGGGCATCGGACTGGGGGTGACTTTGTGGGAATCACGAAAGCACTGTATACAGATGTGCAAAGCCAACTCAGTCTAGGGAGTATCACTACAAAACGAGTCCCTATGGATATAGGCCTCAAGCAGGGGTGTATCTTTTCACCGATTTTGTTTGCATTGTATGTTAAAGATTTAGGGGACGAACTAATTCAGAATGCGGAGGGGGTAAATGTTGGAGACATAAAGATACCAGGCTTATTCTTTGCGGACGACATGGTGTTAATGTCTAGAACTGAACAGGGGCTAGAGAAACTGCTGGAAATTGTTGGTAGATATGGGAACACTTGGCGGCTCGAACTAAATGAAAATAAAAGCAATGTAATACCCGTTGGACGCAAGGTAGATATGACGAAGAGATGGAGAGTGGGAGAGTTCTTAATCCCCGAAGGGGAAAGCAAACAAATCACTGTAGGAGAAACGGGAGAGTATGAGTATCTAGGGGTAAGCATAAATATAACGGGAAGAGGGGTGTACAGAAATTACTCAGCCAAACTGATTCTGAAGGGGAAAAGAATTCTGAACCAACTAAAACTTTTAGGGAAAAATAGTTTCAATAAGGTCTTTGTGGGGAAAACACTGTGGGAGAGGGTGGGTTTTCCAAGTATAACGTATGGCACGGACGTGATTCCATTAAACCAAACCGTTATTAAGAAGTTGGAAAGTATTCAGAATGATGCCGGCAGATGGATAACAGGGTCGAGTAATGCTGCAGCTTTGGAAGCAGTAAGGGGGGAGCTTGGGTGGATGAAAATCAAGGACAGGGTAGATTTGGGAAAACTGTGTTACTTTAACTACTTGAGAAACCTGCCTGACAACCGGTGGTGCAAATTGATGCTCGATACCATTTGGAATTCTAATACAGAAACGGGGTGGTCAAAACATGTGAGGGAACTAATGGACAATTACTCTATAGAGGTCACAAACATAGAAGTAGGAATGAAAGAAGGCAAAAGGTTTGTCAAAGAGAGAGTCATGGAAGACTGCAATCGAAACTGGCGAGCAGGGGTTAGCGTGAAAAGATCACTGCAGGGGTTACAATATAAAGAAAAGCCAGCTTTTGAGAAGAACCTAGATGGCACCTTTGGAGGGTCACTGCTGTTCAAACTGAGATCAAGATCACTGGAGCTTCGGGGAAAAATTGGGAGAGATGGGGAAAAGGGATGCCAAATGTGCCACTCTGGAGTAGTGGAGAACCTGGAACATTTTCTCTTGGAATGCCCACAGTATATACCTCATAGAATAAAATTTACTGGAAGAATAATGCAGAAGTGGGGTGAAGAAACAAAGGATAGATGGCTGAAGGGGGACACGAGGGAGAGGGTAGGAATGCTTATTGAAGAAATTGAAAAAGAGGAAGTGAGGGACACTATTAAGCAATTTATATCTGAATGCTGGGAGGAGAGGAGGGGAAGAGGGGGTGAGGTGCAGGGGGAATGATGGCCTTCTCTTATGAGGACCGCGACAAATCAGCGGCTGGCCAAAGAGTTATTATTATTATTATTATCAATGTGATTAACAATTCACACTGTCGCTTACCGAGATGTAGCCTCTGTAAATACTAATTACCAAGCTTCACCCGATTGAGCAACCGCCGATTGAAGAGACCGAGTCGGAAACAGACATTTACAGAAAACAAAGAGAAGCTTTCTGGATCGACTGTCTTCAAACACTATGGCCTGTCGGAATAAATAAGTCTAGAGTGCAATTCGAAAAACAGTCCACCATTCCATTCACTCAAACTTATAACAGAAATAATGTTGAAATTTTCAGAATACTAAAAGAGGAATTTAATGTGGGGAATTCAAAATTGTCAGTTCCACATCATCGCCTGGTGAAAAAAACAGAAGCCTGCCTAATCTCCTCGCTAGGGCCAAACTTGAACCAATCGGGGAATAGAATAAACTTCAGTTTTTGCCAGTCAGGTTAACCAGTTTCCTTTCTCTCTATCTTTAACTCTATAAAAAGAACTTTTCCAGGAGGCCAGTCTGGCCCATTTCAAACAAAACCAAAAAATATATGAAAAAAAACAATAAAAAACTTTTCAGATGTTTGTGACCCAATGGGGACGCCGAAATCCTTTTTTACTTTGTCCTGTTGACTGGGTGTCATCTGACCGTTAAGCTGTTGTCATCCGACCGTTAAGCTGTTTACACTTTCATATCTGGAGAGCAACACCCCACCCCAAAGCAATGGTTTTCACTGCTTATTGTTTTACATTTTGATTGTATTTAACAGTGCTATTGACATGACCTGGGTAGTCAGTGTGGCTGGTGGTAATAACAAAAATGCTCTGTGAAGTGAAATGTGGGGGTTGAGGTGGTGTGGTGTGGTTGTGAAAATCAGGCGAAAACTGTCTGCAAAAGCTATTCGACAGTCAGAAATGCCATGCTATATCTTTTTACTGGTTGAAAATAAAGACTTGTGGTTTTTGTTCATTCAACTCAGGATAGACTCCAGGTTCTTTTGCCTGAGTGAAATCCAACGGGAGATCACGCTTGTTTTCTCTTTAAGGTTCCGCTCTTAGGCATTCTACAGTTTCGCACTATTGCACAGGGTGAAATTCTAAACATGGGGCATATGTTGAAACTAAGGCCATATAAAACGGTCCTCCTAAACACTGGAATGACATGGAATGACATGGAATGACGCGGAATGACACGGAATGACGCGAAATGACACCCAAAATTAATAGTTTTAGCCCCCAAATGGGGTTTAAAACCTAGCTAGAACGCGGATCGTCATGATGAATGACAAATTGCATGTTTCGTTCCAACTAAACTGAAAAGTCGGCAGGTATTGAAACTCCCGAGGGTGTGTGTTTCGACAATGCAGTAGCCGACTTGATTGGCCGAAATTTTACTGAGACTCATCACTGAATACTAACTAATCCCATTGTTTGTTGATTGAAAACAATCGGCTAAACATAGGTTGATGTTCATAAAAAACGGAAAGTGTAATGCTGTTGTAGTGATTAGTCCATATCCCCTCATTACGACTAATAAAGCTTGGCTAACACCACCTTAAACTTCAAACCCTAACCTGGTTACTTCTGAGGGAGTGATATAATTTATGTTTTCACAAAATTCTTCATTTAATTTATTTAGTTATTTTTTCTTGGGGGCCGGGGGCTATTTGGAATTTCCGAAGGATTACCATATACCTCATATATTACATACGGCATCCCATTCCCCCAAAGGCTTGATGGATGACTCCCGGTTTTTCAAAACTAAATAGTTGGAGCTTTCTCCACTCTTTTTCGTAACCGCTATGATCAATATACCGGGGCGCTACCGAATCAGACGTGCCAGGAGCCGGACAATCGGGTGACGACATGTGAGCTCGTCTAAGCTATACCACTTGCTCGCGAAAACTGATGAACGAGCTTGGGAGACGACTAACATAAGCTATCAGATTTCCGTCGAATCCCTCCCTTACATAACTACCTATATCTGTTTGCATATCTTTGTTATTCTTTGTTCTATTGTATTTTATGTTGCTTATTCTTTCATAGTTTCTTGTGAAATGAATACAGTTAACCAATTCTTGAATAAATATTGTTTAAACTAAACCGGCGTTTCTGTTTGTTTGTTTTTTCTCTTCGTCCATTCAATTTGCCTTGGCACAACATTTGGCTCGCCCTACCGTGGCGGACTCAAACCTTTACCATCGCCATGCCGAAACCGACTGGAGCCCCCTCCCCCCCCTCTCCCCTCCTGTCTCTCTCTCTCTCTTGGAGGTTTGATGGCACTCCAAAGGTGAATTGCAGGGAAACAATACCTCTTAAGATCTCATTTGAGGCAACAGGTAAGGTAGGTCTGTGTAATCCAAGCAAAACAAAATAAGGTTAACCGGATCGCAAGGGATTTTTAAATCCCACATCGTCCCTGCGCGCCTTCGGCGCGCTATACCCTTTCATTCATTCAACTTCTTCATGCCTCCTTAAATGCTTGCTTGCTTGCTCATCACCATCACTTTTTTTTGGGGTTATTTATTTATTAATTTTATTTTATTTACTCTTCTTTTTTTTTATTAATTTAATAATTTTATTTTATTTATTCTTTTTTTGGGGGGGGGGGGGTGGGGGGAGGTTGGGTGTGGGAGGCCATTTGGAATTCCCGAAGGATTGCCAAATACCTCATATATTGCATACGCGCCCCATCCACCTCCCAGAGGGCTTGATTGAGGATTCCAGGTTTTTCAAAACGAAATAGTTCTCCACTCCTTTTTGTAACCGCTACGGTCAATATACCGGGGCCGCTACCAAACCGGCGTTTCTGCTTGGTTTTCTTTTCTCTTCTTCCATTCAATTTGCCATGGCACAACATTTTGCTCGCCCTACCTCGACACACTCAAACCTCTACCATCGCCATGCCGAAACCGACTGGAGGAGCCCTCTCCTTCACTCTTTTGGAGTCTTAATGGCTCTCCAAACGTAAACTGCAAGGAAACTATTACCGCGAGGATAGGAGTTGTGAGACACTGAACCAAAGTCACTGGCATTCGTGTTCGAACACTCTCTGACACCAATTTGAAAAGAAAAACACTCTTAGAATGCATTTCCAGCATTCTGGGAAACCGCTTCCCGGCAAAATTGTTTTTTACCTTGTGAAAATGACGAGTTAAAATATTTAGTGTCAGTTTTGTAGTAGCGATAGATAATGTCGCCACTAATTTCAATGGTTCAGTACTTTACCCGGTGATAGATAGGCTGGGGGGGGGGGCGTCGATATTTTATTTTTTCTAGTTCAGATGAATAAATTTTTGCTTTTCTCTCATTTGTAGTTAGTAACGTTTTTTTTAATTTCTCAAAGATCCATGTGACAGTTTTTTTTATTTAATTTCAACAAATTATAATAATCAATGAATGATTTCTTTCTTCTGATCAGTTGCACGGAGGATAATCTATCATGGAGAACAAAAGTGCCATTTATAAAATATAATTCTCGGTGTAAATATATCAATGAGAAACTCGCTCGTCAAAATTTAACAATATGGGTGTTATATGATATTTTGAAATTACAGACAATAACGGGCAGCCACGGTAAACAACATACAACGCACTGTCATGACACGCCACGGGCAGTTTGTTCTTGCAATACAATAATCCCCCAGAGTGTCCTCTGGCACTCAGTTTATCCATATGTTTTTGTTTGTTTTTATTTCTTTTGCCATCCATAAAACGAGAAGGCATAATAATACTTCTATAAAAAACACTAAATCGGTTTTATGTATATCATTGGTTTGAATTCATTCTGGCCACTAAAATGTATTCGAAAGTGTATCTCATTCCAAAGCCCAAGCCTTCCAAATACCCCTGTGGCGTCTGCAACCGAGGCTGCGGCACAAATTCCATAGAATATTCCAGATGTACGAACTGGATTCATCGAAGATGTATCCCAACGAGAGATGCAGATGATGAGAAAGCAATGAGGAAAGCCATTGAATTAGCATTCCCGGGTAGCAAAAACATTTCCTGTACCAGGCATCTCAAACACAATGTGTTAGACTATCTGAAAGATAAAATTGGACTAAACAACAATGGAAGGAAGCAAATTACTGAATCTTTATTTGGTGTCAATGGATTGGCTGGTGCTGACAATTCCTTCATTTTTGATCTGAGAGTGGATAAAACAAGAGAAATTTGTCAACAAGTAGCACCGACTTTCAGTGATTACGTTGAGACACGCGTGTTGAAAATGCTAAAAGAAAACTTTTCAACGTCACAATTGAAGTGTTTTGACAACTTGACAGTTGGACTAACAATAACTGTGAAAGTATAAATCATCAACTGAAGCTCGCAGTTGATTGGAAAAACAGCCTCTGAAATTGAAAGAAGCATTGTTGGGCTGGGAAGTTATCAGTTGGTTTCTGACTGTTCACAATTTTACATTTCACCACAAGCTTGGAGTATGAAAACAAAAGTAGAAAGGCAAAAACAAATGCAAAAATACTTTAAACATACACTACCACTTGACAAAAGACTGCTTGTTTCTTCAGATGGTGAGCGTTGTGTTTTGAAGGATTTAAATGGTGGCAAAAAACCTGGCCAGAGGAAACGCTGTCGTTCAGCAAAGACAACAAGTCAGTCTTCCAAAAAGCTAAAAAATGAATAAACATGATTATGTCGCGTTTGCTCAACGGGAGATGTTGAAAGTGAAAAACACTTCCTCATTGACTGTCCAGCATACGAATCAGAGAGAAAGCAACTGTTTGATATTGTATCGAATGCCCGGCCGGAGTTCTATGCCTTGAACAGCTTAGACATAATCCAGTTGTTCTTTATAAAGCGTAACTTTTTAATCAGTAATTAGAATATCCATGAACATGAATACATGAATCCATGAATACAATATCATTTTAAGCTCAGGGTTCAATTCATAGGCAAGCATTCAGTCCTGACTAAGAGCATAATTATCAAGCTACATATGTTTACATGTTGTGGAGGCATATTTTCACGCAGATAGTATTGTGTTCTCAGTAAATATTTGTATTTGTATATATTTCTTGAAATTTCCGTTTCATTTCCAACACTCTTCGCATTTGTATGAAGGTACAAAGATTGTATTGTAATTTCAGTTACAAATTTATTCATAACTTACTTGTGTGCAATCTGCCTCATCGAAGGTGTTTTTGCAATAAATCTAATCTAATCTAATCTAATCTAATCTGTGCTATATAATTCCTTCGGTAAAATGATTAAAATGTGAACAATCCAATTTAGTTACAAAAAGGTGTGAAAGGCAGTCTGGTTGTTTGACGATCATTTAACAATTTACCCAAAGTAACGTCAAAAGCTGGCCTGCGCTATTCACAATCATCGTCATTCAAATTTTATTATGTTTTCAATTTTAGTGTCAAAACATAGCTATATATATATATTCGCGCGAATCCATTTAGGCAATAACATGAAATTCTGCAAACACTAGCCGAATGTTGCTGGGTAGATAACGAAATAAGTTGTTAACATTTTCACCCATGGTTTTCTTCACATTTGCTTCGCATTTTCTTGAGTTTGGTATCAAATCAAGTCATGGCTGCTCATAGCATCCATGACTTGATTTGATAGCAAACTCAAGAAAGTGTGAATACCTTGCTCGTATTTTATGTTCTTATTAACATTTAGTCGGAGGGTATTTTGTCTGACGGTGTTTTGTCCTTCCCATTCAGGGTATTATGTCCTAAGGGTATTTTTTCAGGGTATTGCGTCCTAATGGTATTTTGACTGGATACCGCCATTCCAATCAGGGTCGGCGGAAGCTCCAAAAAAGTGTGTGTGTGGGGGGGGGGGGGGGGGGTGCACATTTTTTTCTGGTTAACCGCAGGGTTGGAGGACAGAAAATAAAATATATATAAAAATGTTTAAATACATGATTTGAAATTTGCGGGGGGCGAAGAATAAATAAAAGGAAAAATTAAAGTGACAACAAAATTGTCAAAAGGTCAAATGGATTAAGTTGTAACTCACTGAAATGTACTTACTTCGACCAACTCAATTACAGAGTAAATTGTTGTCCACTCAAATAATATTGGACATGTGTGCACTGTGCAGTGAATAATAATTGACACTGAATGAATGAACGGTGATTGATGTCTCATTTATTTGAAATTTTTATTGTATGGCTTACAACACTATTCCCAAACAACATTTTAGCGTGGGCTTGATCTTGATCAAAAGTTTATTTAAAAAAACATGAAATAATTCGGCTAGCTACTTTTATTTGTTTGAACCGTTTTTCCCGAACACAACACCCCATTCCATCATTTGTATGAATAAACACATCAATTGTCCCGCGTCAGTTATCAAAGTGCATCTGAAGCATCCGTGTATTGTTTGTTCGGGGCAAGAGTTTAGGTGTTTTTTTTTTAAAATGTATTTGTTTGGTTTGTTTACGACTATGGAACTGTTCAATGAAATAAAAACAAATTACAGCAGATTTTTTTATTTTTTATTAAAAATGAATTGGGGGCGAATCGTCCAAAAAGCGGGGGCGAATGGTCCTGTTCGCCCGCGACGTAGCATGCTATTTTTTCATAAGGGTCCGAAATGGCAATGTACTGTAAAATGCCTTTGGCGGATTTTCTTCTTGTCACAACATAGTCACAACCTCACCTATCGTCGATTTTTTGAACACTCTCTCAGAAAGTTTTCAAAAAATCAATGCCAGGAATCGTTTTGCTCAGCATGGAAGAAGTACCAACACCCTTCCAGTCGTTACCCGCATTGTGGTCCAACTAATTACCGTCCCAAACAGTTCAAAACCGTCCAAAAGTGCTAATTACCGACTAAATCACCGACAAAAAGTCAAAAAATACCAACCAAAAAATTAAATGAGTACCGACCAAAAATATAACATTTTTTAGGATCTTGGAAGGTTTTTATCAGTAATTTGTGGGTGATTAAAAATTTTAATAAAAATAGAGGTAGCGACCTACCTCCAGTTGGAGAGAATTTTCAGGGTAAAAATCGGGGTGGGCTTTTTGGGTGGTTTGAAATTCACTGTGGGAGTAGGCGCTCATGCATTTATTTGTTGGCAATATGAATGCACGGTATAGATTATGGGTTTGAAAACTTACTCACTTCTGCAAAAAGGCAGACAAAACCTACGGTGAATTCATTTTACCCACAAATTAAACATATGTACGCCCCCCCCCCCCCCCCCCTCGACACAGAGTTTCCAAACCCATACACAAAACCGTACATCCATTTTACCCACAAAAAATGCATGATCGCTCGCTTTCACAGTGAATTTCTAACCACCAAAAAAAACCCACGCCATTTTTTACTCAAAGCACGTTTCACACCCCCCCCCCCCCCCCCGTTATTACTTAATGATATGACATCATAATAACCCTATTTTACGGAGACAAAACCCAGACTTATGAATAATGCCTCACCTTATCCCCTACGATACCCCCTTCCCTGAAAATTCTCTCGAGCTGGAGGCCGGCCGCTACTCCTATTTTTAATCACCCACAAATCACTGACTAAAACTTCCGATATTATAAAAAAATCATTTATTTTTTTGGTCGGCACTTACTGGCTTTTGGTCGGCAATTAGCACTTTTGGACGAGTTTGGACTGTTTTGGTCGGTAATTAGTAGGACCGCCGTATTATCATTCTGTTTGGTAAAAGATCTGTCATTCCGCAGTTTTCAAACTGTCCCTCGTCAAGTTGCAAAAATATATTTTGTTACCACAGGTTATATTTTTTCAATGTTAGAATGTGCTGATGATTAATTTAATTAAATAAAATTTGTTGGTCAATAAGAAATAGATGTCATTCCGCGTCATTCCGTGTCATTCCGGTGTTTAGGAGGACCCATATAGGACCCATTTAAAATAGCTCGGTATATTTTTAGTATCAGATCATGGTGTCGTGCATCACACTTCATTTTGACGACCGTGGACTCACACCTTGGATTCCGAGGTGGCAACAACTACACAATGGAGCTCCCAACTGTTATACAAGAGACACTGGTCAGAGTGAAGGCTACCCTAGCTACCACCTGGAGCATCCAGGTGCTCAAGGGTAAAATTCACCTGACAGTGGATTTTGAGAAGGAAACGGAACCGCCACCCTTGGAGAGGTGTAGCGCCTTTCGCGAGGGGATTTCCCCCCGCACTGGTCACCCTCCAAGTGATACGGACTCGCAGGATGATGCCAAGAATACGGAAGCAGCCGAAGGAAAGAAGAAAAGGAGAAGAAAGAAGGGACCTTCCGCCAGACGACGTGATGCCCGCCGACTGACGGTGTTTATGGAGAAGAAAAGGATGGAAAAGGAAGAGAGGGAGGCTAACCATGGCGTTGAAAGCTCAATGCCTGCTACCCCTGGCCGTTCCACGTCCACGCCGGTTCCCCCCACTCCTGTGGAGGGTCCGGAGGATGCTGGTTCGCCAGGCTACACTCCAATCTCTAGCCCATCACTCTCTTCCTCGGAAAAGGAGATGGAGGAGGGAGGTTTGTTTATGGTGCAGGAAGTTGAGCCGGACAGCGCACATGTAGCTACACCCGCTCTTGTTCTTCCAGCCTTTTCCGACCAGGACACCATCCAGGAAGCTCACACCGCGGAGTCCGTGGAAAGCATCCTTGGGGAAAAGGTCAGGGATGACGAGCATCTAGCCCTTCTCCAACAAACGTTGAAGACCTTGGATAACCGCGGACTCTTGGAAAGTACGATTAGAGGAGCATTACAGAGTGTTAGCAACCACTATCTGCACACCACTCCAGAGAGCTCTCCATCACCGACAGCTGCAAGGGCTAGACCATACCAACCTAGTCAGCCCTCCAGTACCCCTCCTTCAACACCACAAAAGAGGTATCACCATCACAGCCTCCTCCTCCAAAAAAGAACAGGAGGAAACATAGACGGCGCTGAGTACCATTTCCATTTGCCATCTTTGCCACGCCCAGACAACCCAAATCATCTACAGCTACAGAGGGTCGAAAGGGGCTTGTCCCCCATACCGTCCCTGCGCGCCTTCGGCGCGCGAAATCATTTCGTTCGGGCTTAGTATCAGATATATGATTACATTAGGCTTTTTGTTGGACAAGAGAATTTAAAGTTTTGGTCCCAAAGTTGGAGTCTGATACATGGGGGTAAATTACCAGAAGAATTATGGGAAAGAGTGGCTTCGAAAACTTGACTATTTTTTAAAATGTAATTTTTACACGGGTTTGTTACCAGACAGGTATCTAAAAAATGAAACGGAAACATATAATTTTTTATTTTGCATTTTAAAAACAGGGGATCCTCCGCTCTAGGGGTAGGTAAGTGGGGTTGGTGGGAAAATTCGGTTTTTGAGGCTGCTGGGTGGCTGAAAATGACTCGTTTTGGCATGTTTGAAATCATGCAATTTTTCAGGTTGAAGTCTTGCCTTTGACAATAAATTATTCCACCCACATTCAGATTGTTTATTTCTACTTAGTCAGATAGTGTTATATGTTTTTTGTGGATTTGGGAAATGTAATACATGCTATGGGTTAGAAAACTAAGTTACAGAATATTTGCATTTGGAGAGAGTATATGGCATGTCATTTTTGGAAATGCCTGGAAAACTTTGGGGCGGAACCTTATGGCCAACGGCTTGTTGAAGCAGAGAACCAATGAATTCTGACACAGAAATCTGTCCGTAGTTGGGTGAATAACAACATAGAACATCGCTTGGTACGTTATGAGAACAGTTTTCACAACTCTGTGATTAAATATTTAAAATAATAAGTAAAGAGTGGAAAAATAAGACAAGGAACAGATAATACGAGAAATTCTGAGTAATTCAGGTGCTAAGGAGGACCGTGATCAGGTTCGCGAACTTCAATGAGAACACATGAAGCATAAGCCTCCAATCTCAACAAGTTGACATTTCAACTGGTTTCCCGCGGCGTTGACACAAATTTACCTTGACGAAGTGTGTCACCTGTTATAAAGATTTCACAGTTTTGAAATATGACAGGAATGTTGAAGTTTCTCCACCAGCAATGGAGCTAGGAACGGCAAAGCTAACGGAAACTGCAACAAACTATATTTTACATGGTAAGAAAGCCGATTGATTTAGTTGAGAAAACATGAAGTGAAGGTTTTGATTGTTGACATTTCGTATCGGACAGCACAGCCTCTCACTCTTGGATAAAACTCTGCATCTTTCTTCTTTCGGAGTATTTTAAAACACACTTTTCATGTGTTTCCGATTCACAACTGTTCGTTTTTCTGACGACACTGTGGCAACTGAAATCATCAGATACACTGGTAGTTGTAAATGGTATCGGTAAATACGAAAATGGGTTTCAAATTGTGTTTGAAAATTAAACTTCAAAGTTGATTATGATTAAATAAGATAAGATGTGACTTGATGCTCGACTTGCACATATCCCAACTTTTCTCTTCCTGTATTACTGTGCTGTGGAATCCACTTAAGGTGCTATACAAGTAAGAGAAATTTGTTCACTTTTGTAATTTCTACCTCTGATATTCCAGGAATTCCAATTAAATATACTGTAGCAGTTGAGGTATAAAGCTTATTAAAGGCCACTTACCAACCAGCCTGGTTGGTCTGGATCTCTTAGTCTCGAGGCAAGTCGGTCGACTTTGTGTGCTGGAGATTGTGGGTTCGAGCCTTGGTTCCCGCATTTCTCTCTCCTCCTGTTACATGTGGGGGCTTGTCCGATCCTCAGCAGTAGGTGGCACTGCAGGTATTTTGACCGCTCTGTGGGAGAACCTAGGTGAAATTCCCATGTGGTGAAGGGGAGAGTAGTGTAGCAGTCGAGGTCCAAAGACCATTTACCAACCAGCCTGGTTGGTCCAGATCTCTTAGTCATGTGGTAAGCCGGTCGACTTTGTGTGCTAGAGTTCGTGGGTTTGAGACTTGGCTCCCACATTTCTCTCACCTCCTGTTATAATACACAGGTTATACATAAAAAATTAAAGTTGTGATGTACAAGTGTAAATATATGAAATCAACTCACAGAGTTGACAGCAGGCACCAATGATTCCTGGAAGTCTTCTACTGTATTCGTACCTGAAGTGATAATAACATAATATTTCCGAAGAACAACTCATGGCCAAATGTGCTTCAAATATAAAAGAACAAAGTGAGGCATTCGAACCACTTTAGGATGCAGTGATTGGACTTGGGAAAAGGACAACACTGACCAGCGTTTTTTATTAAAGATGGATTCCATGTTTGATGGGCATGCACAAATCATTCAATACCACAAATTTCCATCGAAAAAACAAAATTATAGTTCTAAGAAATTTCATCAGGTGTCATGATACCTTGCAAGTAATATGGCAACTGTGCAGTCTTCATATAATAATAGTATGCAATATTAGTGTGATCTTTCTGATTCTTTGATTTAAGATGGCATTGTATATCAATGACTTTTCATCCGTTGACCTTGACCGAAAAATCTAAATAAACCGACAATGTAAACAAATCCAAGAGTTTGGGAATTTACCCCCACGTACAGTACAAGTCAAAGTATGTTGTAGAATAACCTGTTTTGAACTGTTTTCTTACCATTCCCTTACTGATTTTGCGTTGTAGACAATGCAATAATACCAGTGGTTAAAATTAACTGATATCCGCTTGAAATCCGGATATGCTTGAGGGTTAGCCGGTTACAAAAATGGGGCAACCGTTTCAGCACTAACAGGTACTCGACACAAGCTGAGAAATGGAAAATAAATAATATCTGACAGCATTTTTGGATCGATGCTGACGTGACCCCATAATGGTACATAAATATTAACATTAATATTTACCATACAGTCGCCGTGGACTGGTCACTTTCCATGCATGGGCAATATTTCCACGGATGCAATAATATTAGATTCCAAACACTAATTACAGTAATAATCATCAAAAATTTAATTAATGAAGCACTGGGTATAACCCGGTGCTTCCTTAATTAAAATTTTGCTGATGATGATTTTTACTACCTGGTAAACACGTGCGTGGACATAACTGCCTACATGTGGATTACGATCAATCCACAGCGGCTGTACTGTATATACCATTATGAGGGCACGTCATCATCGATCCAAAAATGCTGTCAGATATCTTCCTTTTTTTGTTTGTTTTTCATTTCTCAGCTTGTGTCGAGTACAGTAGAACCTGTCTTGAGAGACTGCCCTTTGGGCCGCACAGAAGTGGTCTCTCAAGACAGGTGGTCTCTCATAACAGGTTTTCTCAAGTCAGTGAATAACCAACCACAAAATTCAGAAATGGAAAAGAATGGATTTTTAGCTCAACTTTGACGAAGTCAAATTTGAGCTATTGTCATGGCCCGTCGTCCGTCTGTCCATCCGTCCGTCTGTCCGTACGTCAACAATTGGCTATGGCTCGGGCTAGAGGTCGTATTTATGAACCGATCTTTACGAAACTTCTTGTGTACCTTTGTTATGACCCTGGGACGGGAACGAGTGTTTTTAGGTGTGGTTCGAAATTCAAGATGGCTGCCAGTGGCCATTTTGTACCGATGATGCAAAAATCAGTTTTTTGTACAGAACTTCTGTATGAAAGTTCTGATTTGAATAAAGTTTTGTATAAATGTTTAGTACCATGGGATACATCACATATAATACGGGTTTTTTTCTCGTGCGTAAATTATGCAAATTAGACTGACTTTGATTTATTTAGTGTTACTTTCAGAGCTGTAAGTGCCAAGCTGCTATGGCTCGGGCTAGAGGCCGTATTTATGAACCGATCTTTACGAAACTTCTTGGGTACCTTTGTTATGACCGTGGGACGAGAACGAGTGTTTTTGGGTGCGGTCCGAAATTCAAGATGGCTGCCAGCTGCCATTTTGTACCGACGATGCAGAAATGTGTTTTTTGTACAGAACTTCCATATGAAAGCACTGATTTGAATAATCTTTTGTATGAATGTTTAGTACCATGGGATACATCACATATAATACGGGTTTTTTTCTCGTACGTAAATTGTGCAAATTAGACTAATTTTGATGTTTTTTGGGGTTACTTTCAGCACTGTAAGCGCAAATGCCAATACGGCTCGGGCTAGAGGCCGTATTTATGAACCGATCTTTACGAAACTTCTTGGGTACCTTTGGTATCACCGTGGGACGAGAACGAGTGTTTTGGGGTCCGGTCCGAAATTCAAGATGGCCGATGGCAGCCATTTTGTACAAAATTAGGTGCAATCAGATTTTTGCACAGAACTTCCATATGAAAGCCCTGATTTGAATAATTTTTTTGTGTGAATGTTTGGTACCATGGGATGCATCACATATAATACAGGTTTTTTTCTCGTGCAGAAATTATGCAAATCAGATGAACTTTGATTTTTTCAGTGCGACTTACACACAGTAAGTACACATGTCAATACGGCTCAGACTAGAGTCTGTATTTATGAACTGATCTTCACGAAATGTCTTGGGTACCTTTGTTATCACCTTGGGACGAGAACGATTGGTTCTGGGTGCGGTCTAAAATTCAAGATGGCTGCTAGTGGCCATTTTGTACCGAAATTAGGTCTAATCAGTTTTTTGTACACAACTTCTATACAGCTCAGACTAGAGGCCATATTTATGAACCAATCTTTACGAAACTTCTTGGGTACCTTTGTTATCACCGTGGGATGAGAGCGAGTGTTTTTGGGTGTGGTCCGAAATTCAAGATGGCCACCAGCAGCCATTTTGTACCAAAATTAGTGCAATCAGTCTTTTGTATAGAACTTCTGTATGAAAGTTCTGATTTTAATAAATTTTTGTATGAATGTTTAGTAACATGGAATACATCACATATTGTAAGGGGGTTTTTTTCGTGCAGAAATTATGCAAATTAGATGAACTTTGATTTATCCAGTGCTACTTACACAATGTAAGCACACATGTCAATACGGCTCAGGGTAGAGGATGTATTTATGAACCGATCTTCACAAAACTTCTTGGGTACCTTTGCTATCTCCTTGGGATGAGAATGAGTGTTTCTGGGTACGGTCCAAAATTCAAGATGGCTGCCAGTGGCCATTTTGTATCGAAATTAGGTCCAATCAGTTTTTTGTCACAAGTTCTATACAGCTCGTATTTATGAACTGATCTTCACAAAACTTCTTGAGTACTTTTGTTTTCACCTTGGGACAGGAACGAGTGTGTTTTGGGGTGCCTTTGTTATCACTGTGCTATGAGAACAAATATTTTGGGGTTCAGTCAGACCCACTCTGGGACTCAAAGATTTTTTCTAGTTCAGCATCTGACTGTCACCCACCTTTACAATACTTTACCTATACATTTGTTACAGGCAACGGTCAGTATTTATGTACAGACCGTTACAATACTTTATATGTACCTTTGTTATCAGGTCATTACCTAGATGTTTGTCATTGCTGTGTCACATACTATACATGAACATGTCTTTGTCTTGACAAGTTGAGCTACAGTGTCATTGACACTTTCATTGTAATTACTTTTTATGAAGTTTTTGTAACAAATTGAAATGGACTGTTATAAAAATTATAAAAATAAATTAGTGTTGAAAATCTTCATTGAAGATTTTCAACACTAATTTATTTTTATAATTTTTATAACAGTCCATTTCAGTTTGTTACAATAAGATTTTCAACACAAATTTATTTTTATTCCTATCTGTCAAATTTCAGGTCTGTATGAAATTGTTTATTCAGCAATAATCCTAATCTTTTCACCGGGGTCTTATAAGAACATCTCAGTCTTTAATGAGTTTGCAATTGAAACCCAATTAAGAGCTTTTAATACTTTTAATTATTTCTGTATAACCACAATGGATTTTCCAATTTCAGAACAGGTAAACAGTTTTTGTCATAGTTTCAGTCTTCAAAGTGGCGGTCTCTCAAGACAGGTCTATTATGGCATAAAAATACAAGTTGGTACCAGGTCACAGTGGTCTCTTAAGACAGGTGGTCTCTCAAGACAGGTGGTCTCCCATAGCAGGTCCATTATAGAGTAAAACCAATCGGTGTCTGGTAGATGTGGTCTCTCAAGACAGGTGGTCTCTCAAGACAGGTTTTACTGTACCTGTGCCCCACCTTCCCCAAAATATGAAGCAGGTGCCAGGGTAAACTAAAATAATAGCGACTATCTTCTCAACAGTTCCTCCTGTATTTACTGTTTTCAGTGTTTGAACCCGTCCTCCGTACATTGCAGATGCCGGAGGAAATTAGTAAAATAAAATGTTGAATACCGATACATTTTGATAGTGTTATTTTTTGTGAAACCCGCCGACAGCCGTTCATGCGTGCTGACCTCATTGTCATTCGATCTGTTTTTAATGTCCGGGAATTTATTGCAGTTCAGTGCACTGTCTGTGAATGTATTAGAAGTGATAATTATCCTGTTCAGTTGATTGTGCTTGATCTATACTGCATTGGGCCTAAAAAAATTTAAAAAATTGTTTCTCAGGCCCTCCCGCATGGTCCTTTTGGCTGCCGCATGCTCTCTTTTTATAACCAATTTAAACTTAAAAAAATAAGAACTAAATGGTTTATGTCTGATATTTTACCCAAGTTAAAAAAATTGTTCCCTTGAGTGCAAGAAGGCTTTGAAATTCACCACCACCTATGCTATTCTGTAGATTATGAGGCCTAAAACTTGAACCAAGAACATGAACTTTTGATGGCAAAGAAGAAATTACTGAAATAAAAAAGAAAATAAAAAAACTCCCGCATGCAATTTCACAAATAATGGCCTGAGAAACAGAAGATCTACTTTGTGTGGCCTTATAAGGATTTATTTATGGGACTCTTTAATTATTGCCTTTATTTTAGGCTTGTACAATATAATATTTGTATCTTTTGTCTTTCCAAATCTCGAAAGTGTTGAAAGCACATGGTTCTAAAAAACAAAATTTGGTTGGTCAGTTTATTAGACATGTCAATGTCATTTTGTTGAGGAAAACAATACTTACCCATCAATAAATAAAGAACCAGTTTGCAAATAATGTAGTTTAATAATTATAATTCTGTTATCTTTCCCAGGCAAGAAAACTTGTGAATAAAAGAATAAGAATATCGCCCCCTCTGTTCCTAGTATCGAAAGTTTTGATATACCCAGATATACCGGTAATTTTTCAAGACAAACAATGTTTTACCAATTACAAAAATTATATCGAACCATATCAAAATACTGGTTTATTGTGCAGCTCCTTATGTTAGCTGAACCAAACAATCATTTTCATCTCATGATTCTCATCGTTCCTCATTCTGTCTGTAAAGGAAGAAAGTAGTCCCCCACTGGTCCCCACACAATTCAAAGCTAATGCCAAGTGATGCAATGAAAACATGGTGTACACTACTCTAAGAAATATTCAGTGACCAAACGTGTTTTAAAACATGATTGAATTATATGTAACATCATTCTCAATTTTCATAAAGAACTAGTGTAAATTGCAATGTATGTGACTGATGTTTTGAACACCACTCACATACATCGCAATTTGCATTAGTTCTTTTTTATGGACCAGGGTATTTCAGCAGTTTTTAATCTTTTCAAACTCAGTGCAAAAATGCTACAGTTAAAACTAGAAGTCCTGTCATGAAATGCACACAAATAGCACATCGATCTGCGCTTTAATCTACTCGTTATGACCATAGTAAGGATATCAAATTATGTACATATGGCCTGTGCACAAGCAATGTTTCAGCCAATGGACCTCCGGGTAACCTGGAGGTCCATTGGCAGAAACATTGCATGTGTTTGCTATGAGCTACGAGGAGAACCTGCCGTGCTTTGGATGCCATTTCAATATGGCAATTGCGCACAATTCATACGCGCAATTAAGCCCAGATAAGCACACATTTCATGAAAGGACTTCTAGTTTTAACTGTACTCTTAAGGTCCAAATAAACATACGGGTCCTAATAATAGTACAGGGTGGAAATTTCCTCAAAATTAAATAATAGTACAGGGGTGAAAAAATGGATTAATTTTCCAAAATATTCTTTGTTTACTCCTGTAAGAACCAAAAGAATATGCCTCAGTCTTTGTTTGACTGTCATTAATTATTTAAAATTACACTGAAGTGATTATTATATAAAAATCAATCATTTGGAATGAAATAAAACACAATAAAGAGACCCAAATAAGAAGAGTACAGGGGGGATTTTTTCTCAAAATTTAATAAGAGTACCCGTATGTTTATTTGGATCCCCAGAGTAATCAAATTGACTAAATGGCTAATCAATTCCCAATTATGACTAGCAAAGTGCTAATCAAAATTTTCAAATTAAATCTATCCCTGCCCATGGATGCAAAATCTGAAATATCAAAACATTCGGGTCTGGCTTAGAAGATTTAAAAATAAATATTCCCTTTATTGCACAAAGTTAAATATCAGGCTCCAATAGTTATGACAAATATTATATATGTATAAGTGCAGGAACTTCATGTGAACACATATTCACATGGTCCTCCCACGGATGCTAAATATGAAATATCAAAACATTCTAATCACTGGATCTGGAGAAGAAGATTTTTAAAGAACTTTCCTTAAATTGCACTAAGATCAAATTCGGGCTCCCATAGAGCCCAAATATAAAGCCAGAAACCCTATTTGAACAAACTTAAATCAGATCCATCCTACAGTTAAAACTAGAAGTCCTGTCATGAAATGTGCACAAATAGCACATTGATATGTGCGTTAATGTACGCGTTATGACCCAAGTAAAGCTATCAAATTCTGTATATACATGTATGGCCTGTGCACAAGCAATGTTTCAGCCAGTGGACCTCCGGGTAACCCGGAGGTCCATTGGCAGAAACATTGCATGTGTTTGCTATGAGTAACCTGGAGAACATGCCATGCTTTGGATGCCATTCGATATGGCAATTGTGCGCAATTCCAACACGCAATTAAGCCAAGATAAGCGCACTATTCATGACAGGACTTCTAGTTTTAACTGTAGATTGCTGCATACCAAATATTAAAAGATTTTGACGACTGGGTCTAGGGATGATTTTAAAAGAATTTTTCTTAACTTCCACAAAGTTCAAATTTGGGCTGAGTCCAAATTAGGGCTGTTGCGATTATCTGATTAATCGACTAATCATCGAATGTTGCGGTAGTCAATGGTTTTTATTTTTAGTTGATTGTCGTTCATTTTAAAGTGGTACAAGTCTGATTAAAATTGTGCTGGATGATGAGATAAATTAACAGATTAGTAACCTATGAAATGTTTCGACATGGCCTTTGTTTTAAGCATTATTGTGCAACAACGTTATTTTGAAAACACTGAGCCTTGCCATTTGATCAGTCCCTGTTCTCTGTAGTATTAACCAACCCGTTCATCAGTACTAAAGAGTATCGTTCAAACAGTGTATCTTTTAATAGTTACAGTTTGGGAAGTCAATGCAGAGTAAATAGAACCTTCGGTCTTGTACACTTGAAAATAATAATTGGAGCCACAAAAGTGAGAAAATTGTACTAAGTTGAAGCTTGTGTTGGGGTGGAGGGGGTTTTATATTCAAAATTCCTGAATATTAGTTACAGAAAAGAAACATTTGCACAAATGTTCTTCTGTTTAAATTCTTCAAATCAGTTATTCCGGTATTTCTATTTTATCTTGATGCAGAAAGGTATACATTCTAACATCGTCAATTTTAAATTTATTTTGTAAGTATATTAGAGATTGTTGAATTCCTGGGACCCACCCAAGAATGCTCCATTCCAAATATCAAAATATTTTAACCACTGGGTCTAGAGAAGGTTTTAAAATATTTTTGTAATATTTTATGGGTGCTAATATATCAAGAGTCGTACCCCTGTGGAGCCCCTTGTTGCATGAAAACTTTATTTGAACAAACTTGAATTGATATATACTGAGGAACATTCATACCAAACTTGGAGTAAATCGGCCCTGCAGTTTCTGAGAAGTTGATAATAAAAGTGATCGACAGATGGAAAGTGATCCCTTAAGCTCCCCCTAAGCTTTGATCGACACAGTGAGGAGCAGTGCATGACATTTTTTTTTTTCCAGATCGGATTCAAGATGGCTGACTGAGGGCCATATTGGATTTTGCAGAATACTTGTGGAGCGAACTACTTCTACAGTTTTTCCTGCATTATCATGAAATTCAATCTAAATGACCAACACAATGAGGAGCATTTTTTTTCCAGATCGGATTCAACATGGCCGACTGAGGGCGATATTGGATTTTGCAAAATACTTGTGGAGTGAACTACTTCTACAGTTTTTGCTGCATATTCATGAAGTTCAATCTAAATGATTGACACAATGAGGAGCAGTGCGTGACATAATTTTTTTCCCGATCAAATTCGAGATGCCCGACTGGTGGCCATATTGGATTTTTTTTTTACTTAGAAAAATTGAATGCCCCTTTTCAGTCACCCACACTAGGTGGTATGCCATGGTAGGGGTATACCAGGTGACAGACCATCTCCAGTTCTTATTGAAAACATAGCTTACAGGGAACAGAAATGTACATATTTTCAATTATCACAATTCTTGTCTTATTTCATAATCCTTTCATAAACATTGAACATTATCCTTTTCATCAAACACTACACACAGACAAGTTAAGCTACAGTGTCATTGACACTTTCATTGTGAAACCCGTCAACAGCCGTCGGCCTCATGACCTCATCGTCATTTGATCTATTTTTATTGTTGGGGAATTTTGTTGCAGTTCAGTACAATTCATTGCACTGCGAATGTGTTTATTTGA
Organism: Pictodentalium vernedei; assembly: GCA_031216915.1. Lineage (NCBI taxonomy): Eukaryota > Metazoa > Mollusca > Scaphopoda > Dentaliida > Dentaliidae > Pictodentalium > Pictodentalium vernedei. The sequence continues at coordinate 848,358,357 of CM062296.1, read as the reverse complement.
AGTGATAATTGCCCTGTTCTGTTGATTGTACCGCATTATATGGATTTATTCAAGGAATCCTTCAGTTATTGTCGTTATTTAAGGTCAGTGCAACATAATATTTGTGGGATTTCTCTTCCCAAATCCGAGGGTGTTTAAAACAGAATTTAATAGGTCAGTTTGTCAAAAACATGTCATTTTGATGAGGAAAACAATACTTACCCATCAATAAATAAAGAACGAGTTTGCAAAAAATGTTGTTTTACCAATTCAGTCCTGGAAAGGAGACGGGTGTGAGTACAGTTGCTCCCGTCATCACCTATGATTTCTATTTTACGGGAGCTAAAAAATGCACTCGTTAAAAAATACTGTAATGCACTAATATACTGTGAGGGCATATAAATGTGTGTTCTTTTGAGAAAGCATCACTCTGTGGCCAGTGGCAAGTTACTGTCATAATTCAGCAATTCCTTATACATTTAACCCTTGAACACTAGTGGTACATGTATCTGCCAAGCCAGTTCAATGGCAGCAATTAGAAGAGTCCATATTCATAATTTGGGTTAGACCAAACAATATTTTCAATGTGCAGCCTCGGGGCTGCACGTTGAAAATACTGATTGGTCTACTCCACACACTTACTGAACAGCCAGGGGTTGAAAAATTGATTTTTTTCCAGGTCGCCAAAGTGTCTTCCAAGGCCCAAAATCTGGTCGGCAAGTTTGTAATCAGATCGACACATGAAAAGACGTGTATTGAAGCAGATGCAGATATTGTTCGATACAAAATTAAGACACGGAATTTGTTAACAGAAAAGAATCTCATCGTGCTATTCATTATTAACAAATGGAATGGTGAGGTTCTTTTCTATCAATGAATCGTTATAATTGCAATGACTTCTGTAAAGTTATGTTTGTACTGTACCAGTGTTTGTGTAACAGTGTATGTGTGTATAATGTGAAAGTTGGGTTTCCAAATGCATCCTGGATGTTGACGAAAATTACCGCAGCTTTTGGACTGATTCTTTCGATTGTTAAAGAAAAAAATATAGGACACTTGCCCAAAAAATAATACTGGTGTATGTTTCTTCCCACATAATGTGTTATTTTATGTAGGTATTGGTGTTTATATCTGACAGATGTGAAAAAATTTAATTGCAAGTGAGTCGCCAGTCATGAAAGCCAGTCCCATTTGGCGACCTGGCACCCGCTAATTTCAATCCCTGTGAACAGCCAACCAATCTAATGACATTATGATGTACATGTATCATGTTCGTGGCTGGAAAGGAGGCCACTCGGGTTCAAAGGGTTCAGGTTTCTGGAGTTTGGTGACAGAATTCCCTCGAAAATTCAGATACCAACATGTTAGGGATGCAATTTACTCGCGTCCCTGATTTTGCAGGAGCTAAAAACTGCACCTGTCAATTTTGTTCATTTCCAGTACTGCTAATTATATTTCCATTATATTTCTGTTAACTTTCTCAGGCAAGACAACTTGTAAATAAAAATCCAAGAATATAAATATCGACTCCTTTGTTCCTAACATCAAAAGTTTCAATATACCGGTAATTTTTCAGGACAAGCAATATTTTGCTGGTTACAAAAATTATATCGAACTATATCATAATAGAGGTTTATCGTCCAGCTCTAGACTAGAACATGCTCTGACCTTCTATGTTTTCTTCCGTCCATGGGGCCCACAGTATTTCAGTTTTAATCCTTTACCTAACACGAAAAGCAGACGACACTTGTAAACAAAATTCTTGAATAACTAATTTTTAGCTCAACTTGACAAAGTCAAGATGAGCTATTGCCATCACTTCTCGTCCGTCGGCGTACGTACGTATGTACGTACGTATGTACGTACATTAGTACGTTAGTACGTACGTCCACAATTTCCTTTGGCACACCTCACAGGTCGCATTTATGATCAGATTACTTTGAAACTTCTTATGCTTGTTTGGGGTGACCTCTAGATGGGAGCTATCGATTTTCTTCAATTTCCGGCAAAAAATGTTGCCTCGGCCAACGTTCTTAGAACTTAGTTTAGTCAAACCACAATATTTCCCTTTGGCACACCCTACAGGGCACATTTATGATTTGATTGCTTTGAAACCTGATATGCTTATTTAGGGTGACCTCTAGATGGGAGCTATCGATTTTCTTCAATTTCCGGCAAAAAATGTTGCTACGGCCAATGTTTGTAGAACTTAGTTTAGTCAGACCTCAATATTTCCCTTTGGCACACCCTACAGGGTACATTTACAATCAGATTGCTTTGAAACCTGGTATGCTTGTTTGGGGAGACCTCTAGATGGGAGCTATCGATTTTCTTCAATTTCTGTCAAAAAATGTTGCCGCGGCCAACGTTCTTAGAACTTAGTTTAGTCAGAAGACTCAATATTTCCCTTTGGCACACCCTACAGGGTACATTTATGATCGGATTACTTCGAAACCTGGCATGCTAGTTTGGGGTGACCTCTAGATGGGAGCTATCGATTTTCTTCAATTTCTGTCAAAAAATGTTGCCGCGGCCAACGTTCTTAGAACTTAGTTTAGTCAAACCACAATATTTCCCTTTGGCACACTCTACAGGACACATTTATGATTTGATTGCTTTGAAACCTGGTATGCTTATTTAGGGTGACCTCTAGATGGGAGCTATCGATTTTCTTCAATTTCCGGCAAAAAATGTTGCCACGGCCAACGTTTGTAGAACTTAGTTCAGTCAGACCTCAATATTTCCCTTTGGCACACCCTACAGGGCCCATTTATGATCAGATTGCTTTGAAACCTGGTATGCTTGTTTGGGGAGACCTCTAGATGGAAGCTATCGATTTTCTTCAATTTCTGTCAAAAAATGTTGCCGCGGCCATCGTTCTAAGAACTTAGTTTAGTTAGAAGACTCAATATTTCCCTTTGGCACACCCTACAGGGTACATTTATGATCGGATTGCTTTGAAACCTGGCATGCTTGTTTGGGGTGACATCTAGATGGGAGCTATCGATTTTCTTCAATTTCCATCAAAAAATGTTGCCGCGGCCAACGTTTTTAGAACTCAGTTTAGTCAGACCACAATATTTCCCTTTGGCACACCCAGCAGGGCACATTTATGATTTGATTGCTTTGAAACCTGGTATGCTTGTTTGGGGAGACCTCTAGATGGACCTATCATTTTTCTTCAATTTCCATCAAAAAATGTTGCCGCGGCCAATGTTCTTAGAACTTGGTTTAGTCAGAAGACTTGATATTTCCCTTTGGCACACCCTACAGGGTACATTTATGGTCGGATTGCTTTGAAACCTGGCATGCTTGTTTGGGGTGACCTCCAGATGGGAGCTATCGATTTTCTTCAATTTCTGTCAAAAAATGTTGCCGCGGCCAACATTCTTAGAACTTAGTTTAGTCAGACCACATTATTTCCCTTTGGCTCACCCTACAGGGCTCATTTATGATTAGATTGCTTTGAAACCTGGTATGCTTATTTACGGTGACCTCTATATGGGAGCTATCGATTTTCTTCGGTTTCTGTCAAAAAATGTTGCCACTGGCAAAAAAACTGACATTGGTCCCAATGATCTTCAATTTTGCCATTTCATTTATAACTTACCAAGTTCAAGTTTGTCAAGTTGAGCTACAGTGTCATTGACACTTTCATTTTCAATTTTTGTCTCAAAAACATAGGTTATGACCTCTCATTGGAACGAACACGACGAGCTTGTTCCAAAGAGGGGTTATAACCTATGTTTTTGAGACAAAAATGAAAAAAAATAATGAAAATTAATAAGCGTTTTTGTGAATAGCGCTGGCCGGTTTTGGCCATTACATTGGGTAAAGGGTTAATAGAAACTGTGGTTTTGAGCGTGGACATGTGGAAAAGTACCATTCCACGGTGACTGTACTGTATATTGCACCTTAATTAGATATCACTTACATGTAATTCAATAGCCCTGTTAGTTTAATATAACCCAAACACAAAACCATTTGCCATTCTCTGCTTCACTCTTTCATGTCAGTACAAATTTCCCCTGTTAGGCCACACAAAGTAGATTTTCTGCTTCTCAGACCATTATTTGTAAAATTTCCTGCAGACGAGGGTTTTTTTATTTTATTTTTAGCTCAACTTTGACGTAAGTCAAATTTTTAGCTCAACTTTGACGTAAGTCAAATTTGAGGTTATGCCATGACCCGTCGTCAGTCTGTCCATCAACAATTCAATATGGCTCGGGCTAGAGGCCGTATTTATGAACCGATCTTTACGAAACTTCTTGAGTACCTTTGTTATCACCGTGGGACGAGAGCGAATGTTTTTTGGTGCTGGCCGAAATTCAAGATGGCCACCAGCAGCCATTTTGTACCATAGTTAGTGCAATAAATCTTTTGTACAGAACTTCTGTATGAAAGTTCTGATTGGAATAAATTTTTGTATGAATGTTTAGTAACATGGAATACATCACATATAGTACGGGTTTTTTTCTCATGCAGAAATTATGCAAATTAGATGAACTTTGATTTTTTCAGTGCTACATGTACACAGTAAGTACACATGTCAATACGGCTCGGGCTAGAGGCTGTATTTATGAACCGATCTTCACGAAACGTCTTGGGTACCTTTGTTATCACCTTGGGACGAGAACGAGTGTTTCTGGGTATGGTCCAAAATTCAAGATGGCTGCCAGTGACCATTTTGTACCGAAATTAGGTCCAATCAGTTTTTTGTCACAACATCTATACAGCTCGTATTTATGAACTGATCTTCACGAAACTTCTTGGGTACCTTTGTTTTCATCTTGGGACAGGAATGAGTGTGTTTTGGGGTGCCTTTGTTATCACTGTGCTATGAGAACAAATATTTTGGGGTTCAGTCAGACACACTCTGGGACTCAAAGATTTCTTTTCTAGTTTAGCATCTGACTGTCACCCGCCTTTACAATACTTTACCTATACATTTGTTACAGGCTATGGTCAGTATTTATGTACAGACCGTTACAATACTTTATATGTACCTTTGTTATCAGGTCATTACCTAGATGTTTGTCATTGCTGTGTCACATACTATACATGTACATGTCATAACAAGTTGAGCTACAGTGTCATTGACACTTTCATATTCCATCTGCTGGTGGTTTTGTTACTTCTGTAGATATTGTTTAAGATACAAGAAATTTGCTACCACTATTTGTGGGGGGAGGGGTGCTATTTGCTATGGAGCTTCCTTTTTAGGTGTAGAATCATCAGAATCTTTTGATATTCGGTATACAGCATTCATAGGGGTGTCAGATACAAGTTTGTTAAAATAAAGCCCATTGGTTCATAGTTGGGCCCGATATAGGAGCCCAAATTTTTTACATAGGGTAATATGGGGAATATTCTTTAAAAATCTTCTTCAGAACCACCAGTCAGAATCTTTTAATGTTTGATCTACATCATTGGTATGAGGGTCAGATTGTTCAAACCAAGTCCCTAGGTTAAGATTTGGGCTTCCTACGGAAGCCCAAATTTTAACTTTGTTCAATATGGGGGATAATTTTTAAAAATCTTCTTCAGTTCCACCAGTCAGAATGCTTTCATATTTAGTATGCAACATCTCCAGGGGGGGTCAGATACAAGTTTGTTCAAATCAGATCCCTAGGTATATATTTGGGCTTGCTATGGTAGCCCAAATTTTTACTTAGTGCGATATGAGGAAATTTCTTTAAAAATCTTCTTCTTCAGATCCACCAGTCGGAATGCTTTCATATTTGGTATACAACATCTCTAGGGGGGAGGGGGGGGGGGGGGGGTCAGATTCCAGTTTGTTCAACTCAAGAGCCTGGGTTAATATTTGGGCTCACATACTATACATGTACATGTCTTAACAAGTTGAGCTACAGTGTCATTGACACTTTCATATTCCATCTGCTGGTGGTTTTGTTACTTCTGTAGATATTGTTTAAGATACAAGAAATTTGCTACCACTATTTGTGGGGGGAGGGGTGGGGATTTGTTGTCAGTCCTCTCGAAGTAAGCATAAGTGGCACAGCATTTACCTTTGCCCGACATTTAAGCCTTTGGCGTGCGTAAAGCAAGTGATTGAGAGGTCATAAACGTAACCAATTATAGGAAATTTGTTGAAACCGAAAGTCTCGTTTTTTTGTTAAGGCGGCGGTTCGGTTTCGGTTAAAAAAAAAACGAACTGAACCGATAAACCGCCCAGCCCTAGTTTAGTTTTCTGTTTAGCTCAGAATTTCATGTTTAACTTAGTGTTTAGGTCAGCTGCTGTGCTCCTTCTCTTCCCATGGCATTTATATTCATCATACATGTTCCTCAGTATCATTGTTCCATGATTAACCCCTCATACTCTGCATTTTAAACATTTTTCTTGACATTTTTAGTTGCGTTTAGTTTTCGGTTTAGCTCAGTATTTCATGTTTAACATAGTGTTTATGTCAGTTTCTGTGTTTTACTTTTAAGAGGGTATGTACGGTGTCTCAGTTGGTAGAGGTGCAGGCTGCAAGCCGAGAGGTCCTTGGTTCGAATCCCGCCTGCAGCGGCAACTGCGTTGTATCCTTGGGCAAGACACTTCACTCCCATTGCCCACATGGGGGCACGGTGACGTTGTGTACTAAGGCGTACTGCTCGTTGATGGTACACCTGTCTTCAACCAATGCTAACCCTGCTTGTGTGGAGTTGGTACAGTTAAAACTAGAAGTCCTGTCACGCATTGTGCGCTTATCTAGGCTTAATTGCGCGTAGGAATTGCGCGCATTTGCCATATCGAATGGCATCCAAAGCATGGCAGGTTCTCCTGGTTACTCATAGCAAACACAGGCAATGTTTCTGCCGATGGACCTCCGGGATACCCGGAGGTCCATTGGCTGAAACATTGCTTATGCACAGGCCATATGTACAGAATTTGAATTAGCTTTACTATGGTCATAACGCGTAGATTAACGCGCAGATCGACATGCTATTTGTGCGCATTTCATGACAGGACTTCTAATTTTAACTATATGTTGGGGAGCTGACAGTTGCTCGCCATTGCTCGGTGGTTCTCTCCGGGTACTCCGGCTTCCTCCACCCGTAAAACTGTCACGGTTATGGTTAGCCATTGTGCAGAAATATGTGACCTTAAACACCAATAAATAATAATAAGAGGGTGTGTTTTGGTCAGTTTTGTTGCATGTTATGAGCCTGTTTGATACAGTTCTTGTGTTTGCCAAAGTTACTATCAAAGAGGAATGTTGGTGAGCTATAGGGTGTTGGCGTCCTTCTTGTTTAACTTGGTGTAAAATATCAGACATAAATCATTTAATTTTTATTTTTTTAAAGTTCACATTGGTTATAAAAAGAGAGCATGTGGCACCCAAAAGGACATGTGGGAGGGCCTGAGAAACATATTTTTAATTTTTTTGGCCTTAGTTGAATATACATTTACATGTACAGGCATGCATTTTTCAGAAATTCGTGGAACCTGAAAACAGGTTCCATGTAACTTGAAAACAGTTTGTGTGTATTAGAGGTCTGTGAACCAACAAGAACCATCAGGGAACGTATTGTTATTTCTTACTGACGCTGTACCCATTTTCTTGTCCACATTTCCAGTTTAAGACCTACAAATGTTTAAGAAGGGCCTAGAATATGAAGTGAATTGTAAAAAATGAGAGGGTTAATACCTTTGATGATCTTGAAAATTTAATTGCAAGAGATGAACTTCGGCAATAATGACTCAAATGAACGTATACAGTAAAACCTGTCTTGAGAGACCACCTGTCTTGAGAGACCACATCTGCCAGGCACCGATTGGTTTTACTCTATAATGGACCTGTTATGGGAGACCACCTGTCTTGAGAGACCACCTGTCTTGAAAGACCACTGTGACATAGTACCAACTTGTATTTTTATGCCGCCCCTTTGAAGACAGAAACCATGACAAAAATGTTTTACGTGTTCTGGAATTGGAAAATCCATTGTGGTTATACTAACATAATTAAAAGTATTAGAAGCTCTTAATTGGGTTTCAATTGCTAACTCATTAAAGATTGAGATGTTTTTATAAGACCCCTGTGTTAAGATTAGGATTATTGCTGAATAAACAATTTCATACATACCTGAAATGTGACAGATAGGAATAAAAATAAATTTGTGTTGAAAATCTTTTTGTAACAAATTGAAATGGACTGTTATAAAAATTATAAAAATAAATTAGTGTTGAAAATCTTCAATGAAGATTTTCAACACTAATTTATTTTTATAATTTTTATAACAGTCCATTTCAATTTGTTACAAAAACTTCATAAAAAAGAACAACTACAAAGTAATTACAAGAATCCATTCTTCTCCATTTCTGAATTTTGTGGTTGTTTATTCATTGACTTGAGAAAACCTGAAACCTGTTATGAGAGACCACCTGTCTTGAGAGACCACTTTTGTGTGGCCCAAAGGGCGGTCTCTCAAGACAGGTTCTACTGTACAACATTACTTGCAAGTGAAAAAGATAAAGGAAAAACAATGATAACTGTAGGACAATGAAATAATTATTTTGTTGTTTGCTTTAAAGTTGAACAGAAAAATATTTAAAAATTCTTTATGCGTTCTGTTTCTGAAGGAGCCAATCATCCAAGTGCGAAACATTTGATTCAGGTAATAATATTGAATTGATTGGAATGAAATGTCTGAAAACCTTGATTCCAAATAAAGCTTGAAAGCACCTCTGCTCCTTGATTCTGCACAGAGCACTGTGAAATTGGAAGAACATATCTTGCATATTAGCAAAGAAATATTCCCATCATTGTCAGTTTTATTGATAAAATGTGTTTTTGCTTTCAATGACACAGTTTCGTGTGTTCGGCTTCATGTGGTTTTGTTGTTAAAGTTCACAATCATGCTAAAATTGAGTGCATTCAATATTACAGGCCTGTGAGTTTTCCTCTTTTTCAGAGGATTTCCTGTTTTTGTGTGGCTTGAAAGGATTTTTTTAGCTCGTCTTGACAAAGTCAAGCTGAGCTAATCTCATCGCTCTCCGTCCGTCGTCTATCAACACCATGTTTTGGTCTTCTCCTCCAAAGCCACTGGGCCAAGTCAAGTGAAAGTTTGTGTGAGTGATGGCCCTGGAGGGGCATTGCATTTTTGTTCAACTCTGCATGCTCAGCCCCATAGGGAGGGAGTGGGGGAAAATGCTCCAAAATATTTTAAAAATCTTCTCATGAACAGTGTGTACAATGATTTGATATTTGCTATGGAGCTCCCTTTTGAGTGTAGAATCAAGTTTGTTCAAACAAAGTTTGTGAAGGAATATTTGGCTTTGTAATGGGAGGGGTAAGATTTTTGGCCCCACCCAAAATTTCTATTTCAAGAACCGGTGGACCAACTTCAACCAAATTTGGCATGTAGTTTAAGTGGGTTGTAAGTAATTGATTGATGCATAAAAATATTTTTTTTCACAGCCCTGTGACAACCCCAGGGGTTAAAAACAGAAAAAAAATTCAAAAGCCCATATATCCCAAACCAGAAGGAACAGAGAACTGGTATTTGGTATGAAACATCCTTAGGACCAGAAGGAGGGATTTGTTAAAAAAAATTGCCACCAGTTCAATCAGGGTGCCTGGTAGAGGGTATTGAAAAAATGATGAGTCCGCATTTTTGCAGTAGTTTTATCCCTGGAGGATTTCATTGATTGATTGACATATTGTGTTCTTAAATAAATAAAAAATTCTGCTATTAACATTTAATCTTGTTATTACAATCTGTCAATTCTGTGGGGGGGGGGGGGGGGGGGGGGCTTATGTTTGTTTTAGAAAGATTTTTATTTATGTTTAATGAACCATTTCAATGCTGGAAAACATCTGATACCTGTATGCATGTCTTTAATTTAACCCTCTCAAGGCTGCAGTGTGGATTCCGAAGATTTTTATTGATGCCATGAACAAACAAAAAACCTTTCAATAATGTTTTTTCTGGTTCCTTGGAAAAAAATTGATCTCATTCCTGTCTGAATATCTTTAATTTAACCCTCTCATGACTTCAGTGTCTTTTTTTCCGAAGATTTTTTTCTCTCATGATGGACTCTTTCTCTGCTGATTTCATGTTGAATGAACCCTTTCTATGCTGGAAAACATTTATCTGATTCCTGTGTGCATGTCTTTAATTTAACCCTCTCAAGACTGCAGGTCTGTAGCAGGGAGTTCCAAAGATTTTCAGCTCATCTTGAGAAAGTCAAGCTGAGCTAATCTCATCGCTCTCCATCTGTCGTCCATCAACACCATGTTTTGGTCTTCTCCTCCAAAGCCACTGGGCCAATTCAATTGAAAGTTTATGTGAGTGATGGTCCCAAAGGGACATTGCATTTTTGTTCAACTCAACATGCTCAGCCCCAAAGGGAAGGAGTGGGGGAAAAATGCTCCAAAAATATTTTAAAAAATCTTCTTCTCATGAACCAGTGTGTACAATGACTTGATATTTGCTATGGAGCTTCCTTTTTAGGTGTAGAATCAAGTTTGTTCAAACGAAGTTCGTGAAGCAATATTTGGCTTTGTAATGGGAGGGGTAAGATTTTTTGCCCCCGCCCAAAATTTCTATTTTCTGAACCGATAGTCTGGTTTGAACCAAATTTGGTATGTGGTATTATTGGGTCATAAGTACTTGGCACATGCAAAAAAAAAAAATTCCCACATCCCCATGGGAACCCTGGGAGCTAAAAATAGAAATATATTCAAACGCCCATATTTCCCAAACCACACGGAACAGAGAGCTGTTATTTGGTATGCAGTATCCTATTAGGACCAGTAGAATTGAATGGTAAAAAAAAATTGCCATCTGTTATGTTAAGGTGTTCTGTAATGGGCATCGAAAAAAATGCTGAGTCAGCATATTTGCAAAAATTAAAAAAAATATTTTCTCCAAAACCAATCATCAGAATCTTTTGATATTCGGTATACAGCATTCATAGGGGTGTAAGATACAAGTTTGTTAAAATAAAGCCCATTGGTTCATAGTTGGGCCCGATATAGGAGCCCAAATTTTTTACATAGGGTAATATGGGGAATATTCTTTAAAAATCTTCTTCTTCAGAACCACCAGTCAGAATCTTTTAATGTTTGATCTGCATCATTGGTATGAGGGTCAGATTTAAGATTGTTCAAACCAAGTCCCTAGGTTAATATTTGGGCTTCCTACGGAAGCCCAAATTTTAACTTTGTTCAATATGGGGGATAATTTTTAAAAATCTTCTTCAGTTCCACCAGTCAGAATGCTTTCATATTCAGTATGCAACATCTCCAGGGGGTCAGATACAAGTTTGTTCAAATCAGATCCCTAGGTATATATTTGGGCTTGCTATGGTAGCACAAATTTTTACTTAGTGCGATATGAGGAAATTTCTTTAAAAATCTTCTTCTTCAGATCCACCAGTCGGAACGCTTTCATATTTGGTATACAACATCTCTAGGGGGTGGGGGGGGGGGTGGGGGGGGGGGTCAGATTCCAGTTTGTTCAACTCAAGAGCCTGGGTAATTATTTGGGCTCCATATGGGAACCTGAAATTTAACTTAGTGCGATATGAGGAAATTTCTTCAAAAATCCTCTTCTTCAGATCCACTAGTCAGAATGCTCTCATATTTGGTATACAACATCTCTAGGGGGGGGGGGGGGGGGGGGGGGGGGTGTGGTCAGATTCAAGTTTGTTCAAATCGGATCTATAGGGATGATAGGGTGATATTTGGGCTTGCTATGGTATCCCAAATTTTAACTTAGTGCAATATGAAGAAATTTCTTTAACATTTCTCTTCTTCAGATCCAACAGTCAGAATGCTTTCATATTCGGTCCACAACATCTCTTGGGAGGTCAGATTCAACTGTGTTCAAATCAAGAGCCTGGGTTAATATTTGGGCTCCATATGGTTGCCGGAATTGGCCATTTTGCTGAAGATTTAAAATTTTTGTATTCAGTACTCTCTAGAGGTGTGTAACTAAGATTAATCCACATAGGTTGTATCAAGTGGCTTCATAGGGGAGCTCTACATTTTACATTATGATCAACTGAAGAAAAGGCATGATTACCGGATTATTTTTGTCACTCCTGAGGGACTCGAGGATTGACAGTGTAGCCTATGGAGATGGCTTGCTTAATGTAGATTCATTCTTGTTTATATTGTGTTCTGTTCAAGATGAGTGCTTCAGGCCCCCGTGGGGCCTCTTGTTTTAAGGATTAGCATACAGTTTTCCATGTTAAAATTGAGAAGTTAGTTAATTGCATCTTGTTCAACAGAGCTCATTGAGCTCTGTTGAACAAGATGCAACTAGCTAAATTTTTAATCTAGCTAAATTTTTAATCTTTGCTCTGAATAATGCTATTGGAGGAGAATAACCTTAAATGTACCAGAATTAAATGAATAACTGATTTTCTGTGATCTCAAAATAATGCACACTCATATTTTCTGCTGGGAAATTTCTTAAATTTATTCAGTTCCGAGAGTCATGCCATTATGAAGGCATATTTTTGGTACCATACACATAGCATACCTGTACATTCATATGAAATTTATCCTGTAAGAGTAGAGTTAAATCTAGAAGTCCTGTCCTGAAATGCGCACAAATAGCACGTCGATTTGCGCGTTAATCTACGCGTATGATGATGGTAAGGCTATCAAATTCTGCACATACGGCCTGTGCACAAGCAAAGTTTCAGCCAATGGACCTTGGCAGGAACATTGCTCTTGTTTGATATGGGTGACAAGGAGAACCTGCCATGCTTAGGGTGCCATTCGATATGGCAATTGCGCGCAATTCCTACGCGCAATTAAGCCTAGATAAGCGCACAGTTCGTGACAGGACTTCTAGTTTTAACTGTATTTGCTACAGAAGTATATTACATTTGAATGTCCATCAACCCTTTGGGTCACTTTAAAAAATTACAATTTCCTCTTTTTTTGCATGTGATTGCTCACACCCCTGATATTAGTAATTGAGAATCAGAAGCTGTTGGCAACACACATGCTCAACAAACTGAATCAACTGAGATTGTCAAAATGAGCACACTGTTGTTACTGTTTTGAATCAAATCACTGTTTCATCTACGGTAAATAACACTATTTAGTCCCAGCAGAAAATTCGTAGTGTGTTTTAAGTGCCCACTGATGAAAACAAAATCCTAAAAAAAATTCTGGGAACCTGTTTTTCGTTTCTGTGATTTTACCCTCATGGAACCTGCATGGAAACAGAGCGATCGGTCCTGTGAGTAAACTAATGTTAACCCTTTACCTAACATGAAAAGTAGAAACACCTGCAAAAGAAATTCTTGAATAACACTACTGCGCAAGCGACCATTACATGAATATCCCAGGTCCACGATATCTTCACTCAAGATCTAAGAGAAGTCACAGACTAATACTGGCTATTATTTCTCGAGTCAATGTCCGACACGATATTAAAATCGCCGTGATTCACGGTCAAACAGATTACAGCTGTAATTAGCTCACCTGACTGAAAGTCAGGGTGAGCTTTTCTGATCACTTTTCGTCCGTCGTCCGGCGTCCGTCGTCCGTCGTCCGGCGTGAAGGTGGTGTTTGGGTCTTTTTCTTCAAAACCACTGGCCGCATGTTAATGAAATTTCATGTGAGTAGGGGTTATATAGAAGCATTTTGATTTTTGGGCAAATTAGGTTTCGGCTCATATTGAGCAGAGGGGTGGGGCAAAAATGCTCCAATTCTTAAAAAATCTTCTTCTCAAGAACCAGCAATAGCAGAGACTTGATATTTGGTATGCAGCTTCCTTTTGAGGTGTAGACTCAAGTTTGTTCAAGAGAAGTTTGTAGGTCTATACTTGGCGATGTTATGGGAGGAGCAAAAATTTTGGCCCCACCCCAAATTTCTATTTTTTAAACCGAGAGGCCAATTTGAACCAAATTTTATGTGAGGGCTTATTGGGTCATAAGTACCTAATTTATGCAGAAATTTTTTTTCCTGTAGCCCCGTGGGAACCACAGGAGCTAAAAATAGAAAAAAATTAAAACGCCTATATCTCAAAAACTGCACGGCAGTGAGAATTTTTATTTGGTGTGAAGCTTTCTTGGGACCAACAGAAAGGATTGGTAAAAAAAAATTGCTATCGGTTTTATCATAGGGTACTTTTTCGGGACTCTGAAAAAGTGCTGAGTCAGTATTTTTTAACACAGTTGGCAATGGGAAAAAAATAAAGAATTGTTTTCTTCCAAACCACTGCTCTAAAAGCTTTCATATTTTACATATAACATCTTTGGAACATTGATTCACATATTTGTAGAAATCAAATTCCTCGGTCCATATTTGGGTTCCCTATGGGAACCCAAATGTTCAAATTAGTGCAATATGAGGGATATATTTTAAAAATCTTCTTCTTCGGATCCACAAATCAGAATCTTTTGATATTTGCTATGCATCATCCTTAGGGGGGTGAGATTGATGTTTGTTCAAGCCAAGTCCCTGAGTTCATATTTGGACTCCCTTTGGGAACCCAAATTGTAACTTAGTGCAATACGAGGTATATTCTTTTAAAATCTTCTTCTTCGCATCCACCGGTCAGAATCTTTTGATATTTGGTATACAGTATGCTTAGGGAGGTGAGATTCAAGTTTGTTCAAGTCAAGTCCTTCGGCTCATATTTGGTCTCCCTGTGGGAGCCCAAATTATAACTTAGTTCAATATGAGGAATATTCTTTAAAAAAATTTTTTTTTTCAGATCCACCAGTCAAAATGTTTTGATATTTGATGTACAGCATTCTTAGGGGCTGAGAGTGAAGTTTGGTAAAGCCAAGTACCTGGGTTCATATTTGGGCTCACTGTGGGAGCCCAAATTATACCAAAATTTTTATTTTCCAAACCAAAAAGTCGATTTGAACCAAATTTGATATGAGGGCTTATTGGGTCATAAGTACCTAATTTATGCCGAAAATTGTTTTCCTGTCCCCCACGGGAACTGCAGGAGCTAAAAAATTTTTTTCTTTTTAAATGCCCATATCTCCAGAACTACATGGCACTGAGAATTTTTATATGGTGTGAAGCTTCCTTAGGACCGGAAGAAAAAAATGGTAAAAATTTTATCATAAGGTTCTTTTCTAGGACTAAAAGTGCCGAGTCATCATTTTTTAACAGTGTAGCTAATGGGAATAACGTTGAAGAATCTTCTTCTCCCAAAACACTGCTTCAGAAGCTTTTATTTTTGGGCTCCCTATGGGAGCCCATGTATAACTTAGTTCAGTATGAGAAATATTCTTAAAAAATCTTTTTTTTCTGTTACTCCTGTCAGAATCTTTTGATATTTGATTTTTGATTTTCTTAGAAGTGGCAAATTGAAGTTTGTTCAAGTTCTGCTTTATTGATAAAATTGGGCCCAGTAGTAACCAATTCCTGCATTGAAAGCCCTGTAAAGTGGGCAGTGATAGGCATAAACGATTGACCAAACTTGATATTATAATTACGCCTCTGTAAGATGTAGCCTTAGATGCTGAAAGTGACCTTAAATTCCAATAAATAAATAGATAAATTATTGAGTACCCAATATGGGTATCTAACATATGAACACTTTGGGTTACTAAGTAGGGTAAACAATTTTATGTTGAAAAACTGATAACAAGGCAGAATCCCTTGTTTAAATTATACATGACTACTTTGCGGTAATGACAATCTAAAAGTACAGTATCTTGAAAAGACTTTGTGTTGTTTTTTATTAGTTCAATTTTTAGCTTTTCTTGACAAAGTCAAGCTATGCTATTGTCATGGGGCATGCGGAAGTCTGTGAGTCTGTCTGTCCACAATTTGTTCGGCACAGGCTATAGGCCATAGTTCTTATCTATCATCACCAAATTTGAGATGCATGTTCGCGTTGGTGTCTAGATGAGATCGTCATATTTTGGTTATGACTGGCTGCTTACATTGGCTGCTGCAGCAGCCATCGTGAATTTTGTATGGCGCAGCCTACAGGCCGTAGTTCTCATCTGATCATCACGAAATTTCATCTGCATATTCGGGTTGATGTCCAGATGAGAACGTCCTATTTTGGTCTCAGTTGGCTGCACACAGTGGCTGCTGCAGCAGCCGCAGTGTGGGTTGATTTTAAAAATTGTTATCTTACGCAAATTTCTTGAAATTTGGCAGGTTGTCTTAGATTGATGAGTAGATGAGACCTTCCTATTTTGATCGTGGCTGCCCCCAGGGTGGGTGAATTGAGGGGTGAAGTTGTTTTATCTTATTTTTGTTATACCACATTTGGATGAAAAAGACAATAATACGCTGAAAGAAATTGTCTTTGTGTGGTGAATGTAATATGATATTTCAGGCATGTAGGACACTGTTATGACTGCGAGTGTTTAGATCAGCAAGTACATTTTAAATGTGTATATATTTTGCCCACTTGATGAAATTTGATATGCAAGTTGTTTTTTTTTTTTGTTTCAACCATGACTACTTTTCCTAAAGTTTGACTTCAAATCCGCCAATGGTAGCATGGCTGCTTCAGCCATGATTTTTTTTCTCCCAATTTCAACGAAATTTCATATGCAGGTTTAGTTTTATCAGTACTTTTCATAATGGTTGGCTTCAAATCAGCCAATGGTAGCATGGCTGCTGCAGCTGTGTCATTTTTCTTCCAATTTTGACCAACTTGGTCTGAGATGGGTAGTTTCACTGGTAGATTAGCCTTGAATGGGGTCGAAAACTAAGAGTCAACCAATGTAGCATTGCTGCTTCAGACATATATTTTTCACTCCAATTTTAATGGAATTACCAAAAAAAAGTCAATAATTATGGCGCAATTTACTTAAATGTTACGTAAGTTAAGTAATTATAACATTACTCTTAGAAATATACCATAAGATCAAGATAAGCTACAGTGTCATTGACACTTTCGAAACTGCACTGGTAAAGGGATTAACACAACATTGAATGCAGTTGGGACCCAAGCCATGTCAATATCCTTGTCAAATTACGCCTGGATGTCAAATTGTATACTGATCAATCCATAAATGGTGAGACTATAGCATAATAAAAAGCCATGTAGAAACTGCACTTTTAAAAGTCTACGCAACATTGCATGCTTTCGGGACCCACCCATGTCATTTTTCGACTCCTCCCATGGGCCAACTTTGTTTGGGGCCAACCTCTCCCTTGGGCCAACTTCTTTTTCGGGTTGTCTTTGTTTTGGGCCGACTTCTCTCGTGGGATGACTTTGTATGGGGCCGACTTCTCTTAATAATAATAACTCTTTGGCCATCCACTGATTTGTGGCTGTTCTCATAAGAGAAGGCCATC
Source organism: Pictodentalium vernedei (assembly GCA_031216915.1). Lineage (NCBI taxonomy): Eukaryota > Metazoa > Mollusca > Scaphopoda > Dentaliida > Dentaliidae > Pictodentalium > Pictodentalium vernedei. The sequence goes on along the minus strand of CM062296.1, from coordinate 848,341,120 downwards.
ATTCCCTCTGCCCCTCACCCCCTCCTCTCCTCCCAGCATTCAGATATAAAGTGTTCAATAGTGTCCCTCACTTCCCCTTTTTCAACTTCTTCAATCAGATCAGCACTCCTACCCTGTCCCTCGTGTCCCCCCCCCCCCCCCCCCTCAGCCATCTATCCTTTGTTTCTCCACCCCATTTCTTTATTATTCTTCCAGTAAATTTTAATCTATGAGGTATATACTATGGGCATTCCAAGAGAAAATGTCCCAGGGTCTTCACTACTCCAGAGTGCCACATTTGGCATCCCTTTTCCCCATCTCTCCCAATTTCCCCCCTAAGCTCCAGTGATCTTGATCTCAGTTTGAACAGTAGTGACCCCCAAAGGTGCCATCTAGGTACTTTTCAAAGTTCTTTATATTGTAACCCCTGCAGTGATCTTTTCACGCTAACTCCTGCTCGCCAGTTTCGATTGCAGTATATGCTCAACCAGCCTGGAAACCTCATACATGCGTCTTGTGGGCCAATTTGTTTTGTGCTGACTTCTCTCGGGGATCGACTTTGTTTGGGACGACTTCTCTTATGTTCAAAAACATGTGGTCAAATGACTTTTTAAAAGACCCAAAAGACCCGGATCCTCACACCTAATTTTGGTAAACATGGCTTCCCCAGGAATTAGGCACGGCAATAGGCAATGTAGTTGTTAAACATGCGGCAATCTAGCATGGGTTCTACCACGATATTGCCGATTGTCGAGGCTAATTTTGATAAACATGGCACCCCAGGCAACTTGTGGTATTTATTTATTAACTTAGCCAATTACGGAATAGTCATTGTAGTGTTAAAAAAATGTGGTACTCTATCGTGTGTTTTACCACGATACTGCCGACCGCCCAGCCGAGGCTAATTTTGATGTGATATACACATGTGAGTCTCGTTGTCCCAGAAAATTGTGGGCATGAAGAAAATCTGCAATGCAGTGGTAAGTGGCATTCTACCATGATTTGTACAACGACATTGCGAGTCATGATCATGGCTGATTTTGAAAAGTACATTGTAGACTGTGTTTTGACCAATGAGTGGGGCTGTTTTAGTCAACTAGCAGCGACATTTTTACCAAAATTGGGGCCATTGTGACCAACTCCAGAGGACAATATGTTTCACGCATTGGCCAACTTGTGTGAAAACGTCCCTACTCCGGTCAGTAACATCATACAGTGGAGTCCACTTAATTGGGCATCACTTAATTATATATTCCAGTTAATCAAATATAAATGATGACCACAAAACCATTCAGTATACATTCAGTACAAATTTGACCTGTTAATTGCATATGTGTTGAAAAGTAAACTTCTCTTAATTGAATAAAAAATCTTGCAGTCTGTCGAAGAATTATTTTGACAACCAGCAAATTCCCACATTGATATACCTTTTAGCCTCTGTACACCCAATTTTGGTATTTAACCTATTATATTTTTTTTTGCCGAGCTGAATGAGCTCTGTCAAACAAGATATAATAGAATAAATAGTCAATTTATCACTATTAGATAGGAAAATGGCCCAGTCCTGTTAATTGTATACTCCTGTTAATTGAATATAGATTTTTCTGACAAAGTGGATATTCAATTAACAAGATTCCACTGTACTATCGGCAGGTGCCGTTTTGACCAATGAGAGTGGGGCTGTTTTGGCCAATGAGTGGGGCGGTTTTGAGAACTGGTGGGGACGTTTTGACCGAAAGGTTTCTCGACAATGCGTTTCCATGGCAACTCATATCAGTGAAGTCGTTCCCAAAATTGGGGACGACTTGTACTCACAATTGGACAACTCGTACCCAAGGTCGGAAGCTCGTACCAGTGGCTGGTCAACTTGTACCTGGTGTTTAATTGTGTGGATGAAGGCAATTAATGGCTTAAGAAATATAGAATAGGAGTGCTTGCTTTTGTTGGGGGGGGGGGGGGGGGGGGTTTACCAACACTGACTGTATTTTTGTGCCCCAAAATGCATTTTGAACAATTTATAGTGATTTTATGTGAAAAATTAGCTCTTATTACCTCACCCTTCCCCTCCCCCACCCACACCTTATTTTCTGCTCCAAAATGCGTTTTGAAACGATATAGATTGATTTTGTGCAAAAAGGTAGCTATATCTATATGACCTCCCCCCCCCCCCCACCCCCCGGAAGAAAAGATGGAACCGGAAGCAAAACGGAAGAAGAACGACAAACATTGACTAGTGATCGTCCGAGTCAAGAAGATCACAAATGATGTTCATTTAAAAGGCTAAGTAAAGAGCTATAATGCACCTCTTTCCACAAGTCCACCAGCTCACATCAATTGCTTTTAGTTGAAAATTTTATGGAAAATACCAACACGACCTGAAAACTTGACAGTCAAATTAAATTAATTTAGACTTCATGTCAGGTGTGAGTTCATGAAGAATTCTATCTTGTTTTTTAGATCCACTGGTCAGAATCTTTGGATATTTGGTATAAGCTTTTCTTAGGAGGAGCAGATGCAACTTGTTGAAATCAATTCTCTGGGTTGATATTTAGGCTACCATGTCAGGTGAGCGCCCTCAGGCCCCCTGGGGCCTCTTGTTAATTTCTACGGCACCTGAGCAAAAAGGATGTACTTATTGTCATATTTTTGCACGACTGTCACAATTTTGTGGTCAAAATACATGTTTTTAATCAGAATATTTTTGTTAAATCCCGACAAATTGCAACATTATGACACAAACGTACATAAATTTGATTCAGAAAATTATTGATGACTGGTTATCATTCTGACATTCTGTGACATCAACATGCAGTAGTTTATTTGGTCTAATTTATTTCATAATTAATGCCGCAATTACGCTCTCTGGAGATAATCCCTTTCACTCCAAATGTCTTGTCCAATTTAATTATTGCATTCATTGTCCGCCTAATATCAGGTGGGTTTAATACTTTTGTCTCACCTCGGGCAGTCGCTTACGCAGTAGTGTAACTAATTTTTTGTCTCAAAAACATACATTATGACCCCTCATTGGAACAAGCTCGACAAGCTCATTCCATAGAGGGGTCATAACCTATGTTTTTGAGATAAAAAATGAAAAAAATAATGAAAATTAATTGATGATTTTTGTGAATAGCACTGGACGGTTTTGGCCATTACGTTGGGTTAAGGGTTAATTCAATAAAAGTCTTTTAACCCTTTACCTAACATGAAAAGCAGACGACACTTGCAAAAAAAATTCTTGAATAACTATATTTTTTCATTTTTTGTCGAGCTCGTTCCAACGAGGGGTCATAACCTATGTTTTTGAGACAAAAAATGAAAATATTTTGAAAATTAATTGGCGATTTTTGAGAATAGCGCTGGCCGGTTTTGGCCGTTACGTTGGGTAAAGGGTTAATAAGTTGTGAAATTACCTGTGATGTTTAGGGTTTGATTTAACTGGATTCGCATATCATTTTGTGAGTCAATTTCCAAATTTTGTTATTCCAAAAATATCAGTCTGAAGTTAATTTCATTAACAGCTAGTCAATTTCCCAAAGGAGCTGAAAATCGCAGTTCAAAAATTTCTGATTTAATCAAGCCCTGGTGATGTTTTAAGCGCAGGTCGTTAGACAAGCATGGGTCATTAGACTTAGTTTAAACAATATTTATTCATGAGAAAATATGATGCATACATATACAGAGAAAACTTGAAGTCCTATCCTGAACTGTGCACAAATAGCACGGCAATTTGCGCGTTGATCTACGCGTTATGAGGATGGTAAGGCTATCAAATTCTGCACATATGGCCTGTGCACAAGCAAAGTTTCAGCCAATGGACCTCCGGGTAACCCGGAGGTCCATTGGCAGGAACACAGCTTGTGCTTGCTATGGGTAACAAGGAGAACCTGCCATGCTTTGGGTGCTATTCGATATGGCAATTGCGCGCAATTTCTATGTGCAATTAAGCCTAGATAAGCACACAGTTCGTGACAGGACTTCTTGTTTTAACTGTAATAAACTACAAGATGATTGTCATACAGAGTGGACAATACAATGGTATGCATTAAAGTAATGAGTCAAGGACGAGATTTGCTGAAAGGATTCAGCAGTAAGATTTTAGTTTGTATAAGCCGTCTCCTTGTATAAGCCGTCTCCTTGATCATTAGACTTGTTTCTTGTCATGATATATACATGTCTGAATCAACCCAATTTTTTTTTGTGTCTTTCAGCTGTTCATCCTCAACATGGACTGATCTGGACAGATGGTAAAACACTCTATCTTACACCACTTAGTATTTCTCACACTCAGCTTCAGAATGAAAAGTCTTTTAAAATAGGAGAATTTGAGTAAGTATTAATTATTGGTTAAACTCCTTGCATGCTGCTGGCAGATATTATACTCTTACCAACAAAAAGTGTATAATTTGGCTTCTGCTCAACAGAATGTATCACTGTAAATTGGACTAGTCATATCACAAATGATTGCTAGGCTTCATTTTTAGCCTGACTGTTTACAGTGAGGGCTATAGTAATGACTTTTGTCCGTCTGTCTGTCCGTGTGTCCATCTGTTAACTTTTAGAGTTTTGGTTAAAGTTTGTGGTTAAAGTTTTTTACTGAAGGTTCAAGTGTTTTTGTTTTTTTCTGTTTAGTTGACATTTGGAGTTTTGGTTAAAGTTTGTTGTTAAAGTTTTTTATTCAACCTTCAAGTACAGGCTACACCTGGTAGTTCTTGTCTGATTGTCACAAAATTTCATATGCTGGTTTTAGGTCATGACTACATGAGAACGTCCTCTTTTGGTCGTGATCGGTCAACCGCTATGGCTGCCCGAGCCCAAAACCCGAAAACCATTAGCACAGTCTACAGGTCGTATTTATGAAGGGATTTCATTGCAACTTCATAAAATGCCTCTGTATAATGCCTAGATGAGAACGTCCCCGTTTGGGCATGATCTGTCAACCGTGATGGCTGCCCAAGCCCGAAACCCAAAAACTTTTAGCACAGTCTGCAGGTCATGTTTAATATGGATGGATTTCATTGTAACTTGATACGATGACTCTCCGTATGATGTCTACATGAGAATTTCCCATTTGGGCGTGATCTATCAACCGTCACGACTGCCCGAGCCCAAAACCCGAAAACCTTTAGCACAGTCTACAGGTCATATGTATAGAGGGATTTCATTGTAACTTCATAGGTTGACTTCATATAATTTCTACACATGAGAAAGTCCCCTTTTGGACGTGATTGGGCAACTGTCACGGCTACAGGTGCCCGAAGCCCGAAAACCTTCAGCACAGTCTACAGGTCATATTTATGAAGGGATTTCATTGTAACATCGTAGGATTGATCCACATGATGCCCATATGAGAATGTCCCCTTTTGGTTGCAATCATCATTTAACCATGATGGCTGCCCGAGCCCAAAGCCCGAAAACCATTAGCACAGTCTACATGTCATATTTATAGAGGGATTTCATTGTAACTTGATAGGTTGACTTCATATAATGTCTGGATGAGAACGTCCCCTTTTGGGCAACTGTGACGGCAACATGTTCCCGAAGCCCGAAAACCTTCAGCACAGTCTACAGGTCATATTTATGGAGGGATTTCATTGTAACTTGATAGGTTGACTTAATATAATGTCTAGATGAGAACGTCCCCTTTTGGGCAACTGTGACGGCAACAGAGGCCTGAAGCCCGAAAACCTTTAGAATATTCCACAGGCCATAATTATGAAGGGATTTCATTGTAGCTTTGTAGGATGACTCCAAGTTTGTGGTTAAAAACCCAGACAAACACCACCCCCTCCCCCCCCCCCCCCATCCCCCATTAGGCTTTTTTTCTTCTTCTTTTCTCCAATATGCATTTTGAACTATTTACAGTCACTACCTGCAGAACCTTTTTTTAAGCAAGTCCTCTTTTGGACGTGATTGGGCAACTGTCACGGCTACAGGTGCCCGAAGCCCAAAAATCTTCAGCACAGTCTACAGGTCATATTTATGAAGGGATTTCATTGTAACTTCGAAGGATCAATCCACATGATGCCCAGATGAGAATGTCCCCTTTTGGTTGTGATCATTCAACCATGATGGCTGCCCGAGCCCAAAGCCCAAAAACCTTCAGCACAGTCTACACGTCATATTTATGGAGGGATTTCATTGTAACTTGATAGGTTGACTTCATATAATGTCTAGATGAGAACGTCCCCTTTTGGGCAACTGTGACGGCAACAGGGGCCCGAAGCCCGAAAACCTTTAACACAGTCTACAGGTCATATTTATGGAAGGGATTTCATTGTAACTTGATAGGTTGACTTCATATAATGTCTAGATGAGAACGTCCCCTTTTGGGCAACTGTGATGGCAGCAGAGGCCCGAAGCCCGAAAACCTTAGAATATTCCACATGCCATAATTATGAAGGGATTTCATTGTAGTTCGGTAGGATGACACTAAGATTGTGGTAAAAAAACCAGACAAACACCACCACACCCCTACCACCACCCCCCCCCCCCCCTCCCCATTAGGCTTTTTTTTCTTCTTTTCTCCAATATGCATTTTGAACTATTTACAGTCACTACATGCAGAATCTGTTTTTTTAAACTTACGTACCCCTCATCCCCCACCCCACCTCCTCCTCACCCAGGCCCATTCATGCAATATTTTTTCTTTGGTACAAAATGCATTTTCAGCCTGACTGTTTATAGTCAGGGCTATATTCATGACTTTCGTCCGTCCATCTGTCGGTCCATCCATCTGTCTGAAAACAATTGGTTTCCGACTGATAACTCCAAGACAATTATTCCCAAAATGCATTTTGAAGGATTGGGACTTATTACATGCAAAAAAGAAAATTGACTCATATAGCCCAACATTGCTTTATGTACTGCATCTTTAATCCTTTACCTTGCATTAGTTGAAGCCAACAGTACAAATTATTTTTCTGAAACTTCAGATTTTTTCATTTTTTATTTACTTCTAACCATGGCTTATTACTCCTTATTGGAACAAGCTCATCAAGTTTGTTCCATTAATAGGTCATGAGGTTGTTATAGCCCCCGTATTATATTGAGATTGATATATCCTTAAGTTGATAATTATGTGAGAAAGATTTTTTTTTTATTTCTGCATTTTCTGACTGGTCTAACTCTTTTGCACTCAGTGATCTTGTTTACATCTTTGTTACACTGATATATTGTACATATAGCTGTTGATTGTTTAATTGTTTAAATAGGTCAATGACCTTGTTTACTTGAACTTTAACAGAATCCCCCAGAAACTAATAGAACATTGCAGAAACTTCCTCTTCTGGGACATTCTATCTGGTTACTATATAAAGGTTTGTCAACAGAATTCAAAAACTCATTCTTAGAAAGCCTTTCAAAAAGACTCACTTCAGTTATTTCCATTGGAGATTATTATTGTTTCAGAACAGTGCATTTATTATAGAAGCAGTGCTTCTTTGTGAATTTGGAGATTGATTCCAAAGGAGAATTTGGAGGAGAATCTATTAGTCTTGGAAAAGAGAATTTATACTTTCTGTGAAACAGAATATTATTTTGTGAAAAGCCAGGATTCTACTGGATTATTTGGAAATTACCTGTGGCGCCAATACTTCTTGGATTTTTTATCCATTTGAATTTTACGGAGCATTTTGTTATATTTTATTGGAGACTGCTGAAATTTCTAAGTGAAAATTTTATTACAAATCTACGGGATACTGTTTCTGAAGAGACATTCTTGGATTTAATACTACATCTACCAGCTGGTAACTTTCTTCAGAAGATACTTCACCACTGGATTACTGGATTCTGTCAAACTGTACTTTGGACTAATTCAATAATTGATAAGTACCACTGTTTTTATTTTCTGTAAACCAATTAGTGTAAAAGATCTTTGTATCATTTTTTTTTATATATATATTAATCCTTTTTAATTAAATTTCAGAATAGTTAAATTCATAGTTTTGTTGCTGATTCTCAGATTTCTTTCTGTTACCAATATCATTAATAATTTCACACCGTAACAGAAATTGGGGGCTCGTCCGGGATTGAATATAAGATAACGAGAAAACTTTATTTGCATATTGCAATTATTATTTGGATCACTTTTAAAACATTTAAATTTTCTTAGAAAATTTCAGTATTATTATTTATATTCTGAGAACCAGCAAACCTTTTCATCATGGTATTTATTGTGACAGAATTTATTTCTGAATTTGAAGGCTCTCCTAGTTTGGCCCTTTTAGAATCTCTTAAGAAGGAGGATTTATTCCAACTTGCTCATTATCTAAAATTACCTGCCACCCCTGGTCTGAACAAACATAGACTTAAACAGCTCATTGTTAATCATTATATGGAAGAAGGTCTTTTGCCTCAGTCTGAAACTCCCCCCTCTGAACCACAACATACTGATGCCCTTGAACTCAAGAAGTTAGAATTAGAATTAAAAAAGTTAGAAATGCAACAAAAAATGAGGGAAATTGAAATTCAGGCTCAAAAAGAAAGGGAACAAATTCAGGCTCAAAAAGAAAGGGAACAAATTCAGGCTCAAAAAGAAAAAGAAGAAAGAGAAAATGAAATTAAATTAAAAGAATTAGAAGCTCAAAAAGAAATGGAACAAATTCAGGGTCAAAAAGAAATGCATTTAAGGGAAATTGAAATTCAGGCCCAAAAGGAAATAAAAATAAAAGAATTAGAATCTCAACGTCAAGGCTCAAATGTAATTTCCCCAAGTAGATTTGATGCAACTAAACATGTTAGGCTAGTTCCCCCCTTTCAAGAAAAAGAAGTTGATAAATATTTTTCACATTTTGAAAAAGTGGCAACAAGTTTAGAATGGCCAAGGGATGTCTGGACTTTGCTACTGCAAAGTGTTTTGAAAGGGAAGGCCCAAGAAATCTATTCCGCTCTATCTTCTGAGCAAAGCAACAATTATGACGCTGTTAAAGAGGCAATACTTAAGGCATATGAACTTGTTCCAGAGGCCTATAGGCAGAAATTCAGAAATTATTATAAAAATGAAAATCAAACTCATGTGGAATTTGCAAGAGAAAAGCAAAATTTATTTGACAGGTGGTGCCACTCAAAAGAAATAGGGAAAGATTTTACAAAATTAAAGGAAATGATGCTGATTGAGGAGTTTAAAGGAAAGATACATTCAGATATAAAGGCCCACCTGGATGAACAAAAAGTTGATACGTTAAATAGAGCAGCAGTACTGGCAGATGACTATGCCTTAACTCATAAAATGAGTCGTAACGCCACAAATGTTTGGCCCCACAAGAATTCTTTCCAAAGTGGACCAAGACCAGCTTCAGATAAAACTCATCCTTCCAATCATCCTTCCCATCCTACAAACTTTTCACCACCTAAATTTAATCGGAAGCCTAATGAGAATAAGTCATCCAATGCCAGCCCTACACCATTACGACCCAACAGTTCAACTAAAACTTGTAATTATTGTAAGAAAGCAGGTCATTTATTATCTGATTGCTGGCTGTTAAAAAGGAAAAATGAGTCCTCTACTTCACAGAATGCACTAGCATGTGCTCCATGCCCTGAAAATTATGTTATAAAGCAAGACGCTTTAGAAAATTATAAGCCATTTATTTCTGAAGGCTTTGTTTCCCTTGATGGGGATAAGCACTGTTCCTTACCAATAAAAATACTGAGAGACACAGGGGCTACTCAGTCTTTAATGTTAGAAGGCATTTTGCCATTTTCTGAAGAAAGTGCTACAGGGGCACAAGTTCTAATATCAGGTATTGAGTCAAACTCTTTAAAGGTCCCACTTCATAAAATAAATTTAAGAAGTAGCTTAGTAAATGGGACTGTGACAGTAGGAATCAGACCTACTCTACCTGTAAAAGGTATTTCTTTATTATTGGGAAATGACTTAGCTGGTGACAAAGTCACTGTAGAACCTCAAGTGGTGGATAAGCCGAGCACAGATGAAAGTATTATTAATTTGAAGGAATGTTTTCCTTTTGCTTTTCCAGCATGTGCTGTGACTCGGTCCATGGCAAAGAAAGCTGAGGTTGATAACAACCTCGGTTGTGTTGATTTAAACAGCAAAGCTGAGGATAAGAACAGTCACAGAATTACGGATTCTGAAGACATTGATTTGTCTCAGACATTTTTGAGTCAAAGTGATGACTCGTCCAGAAATTGTAAAGAGGCCACTACACCTGAGAGTGATAGGGGGACCTCCTTGAATGTCATTTCCCGGACTTCTTTAATTCAGGAACAGGAAAGTGATCCTGACCTTGCAGAGCCACGTGAAAAGGCTCTAACACAGGCTGAAGCCCAAAACTCCCCTGTCTGTTATTTCAGAAAATCTGGTGTACTTATGAGGAAATGGCGACCACCAGAAGTACCCTCCAATAGTGATTGGGAGGTTATTTATCAAATAGTTGTCCCCACTAAATACCGGAATGAAATAATAAGCCTGGCTCATGAAAATCCAATGGCTGGACATTTGGGAATTAGGAAGACCTACTCTCGTATTCAGCAATGTTTTTACTGGCCCAAGCTTCGACAGGATGTTGTCGAATTTTGTAAAACTTGCCACATCTGTCAAATTGTAGGAAAACCCAACCAGAAGATTCCTCCTGCTCCCCTTCAACCAGTCCCTGCTTTTGAGGAGCCATTTAGTAGAATTATTATTGATTGTGTTGGCCCTTTGCCTAGAACAAGATCTGGAAATGAATATCTTCTTACCATCATGTGTGCTTCTACACGATTTCCTGAGGCCATTCCTCTAAGAAATATTAAAACTAAGACTATAGTTAAGGCCTTGATAAAATTTTTCACGACTTTCGGTCTACCCAGGTCAGTGCAATCGGACCAAGGCTCAAATTTTATGTCAAACATTTTTCAGCAGGTGATGTATGAGCTCAAAATTAAGCAGTACACATCAAGTGCCTATCATCCCGAAAGTCAAGGAGCTCTAGAACGCTTTCATCAAACACTGAAGACCATGATAAAGGCCTATGGGGAGGATAATGATAAGGATTGGGATGAAGGAGTACATCTCCTCTTATTTGCAGTCTGTGAGACTGTACAGGAATCTCTGGAGTTCAGCCCTTTTGAATTAGTGTTTGGACACTCAGTGAGGGGTCCACTCACTGCTTTGAAGGAGAAATGGCTCGAGGAAGAGCCACCTGAAATTTCTCTTCTGGACTATGTGTCCACTTTTAAGGAAAAACTGCACCAGGCCAGAGAAATGGCAAATAAACATTTACAGCAAGCCCAGAGTCATATGAAGACCTGGTATGATAAAAAGGCAAAATTTCACACCTTTAAACCTGGGGACAAGGTGCTAGTATTATTCCCTGTAAAGGGCAATGCTTTACAAGCAAGATATTCAGGCCCTTATATTGTTAAGCACAAGATCAGTGATACTGATTATGTTGTTGAGACTCCCGATAGACTCAAAAATACTCAGCTGTGCCATATAAATATGTTGAAAACTTATTATGAGAGAGAACCAAACTCTCTACCAGTCTCAACAGTCACCCACATGGATGAGCTGGAAAATCCTGTAGAGGATATTTATGAAGGCGGCGAAAATGTACCTCTGAAGTTACAGAACTCAGATGTCCTGAGAGATCTACAAAATAAAACAGATTATTTACTGCCTGACCAAAGAAAAGATTTAGTTGATTTAATTTTCAAATATCAACACTTATTTCCCGATGTGCCTAGTAGGACATCTGTTATTTTTCATGATGTTGATGTAGGAGAGGCAAATCCCATCAAACAGCATCCATATAGATTGAACCCTTTCAAAGCTGAGATCATGCGAAAGGAAATACAGTATATGCTGGACAATGATATCATAGAACCTAGCCATAGCAACTGGAGATCGCCCTGTATACTCGTCCCAAAACCTGATGGCAGTTACCGATTTTGTACGGATTACCGAAAGGTGAACAGCCTCACCAAAACAGACAATTATCCAATTCCAAGAATTGATGACTGCATTGACAAACTTGGCCATGCTAAATTTGTGACAAAATTTGACTTGTTAAAGGGTTATTGGCAAGTCCCTTTAACAGAAAAAGCAAAAGAAATATCTGCTTTTGTTACCCCATTTGGGTTGTATCAATATAAAGTAACCCCTTTCGGCATGAAAAACTCTCCGGCAACGTTCCAGCGCATGGTTAACCACTTAATTGCAGACCTAGATCACAGTGAAGCTTATATTGATGATGTTATTATACACACAGATACAAATTGGGCTGATCATCTAAAGCATATACAAGAATTTTTTGACAAAGTGACCCAAGCCAACCTAAGTATTAACTTGGTAAAATCAGAATTTGGCAAAGCAACTGTAAATTATTTAGGTCATATTGTGGGGCGGGGGCAGGTGAGGCCGATTGCGGCTAAAGTTGATGCCATTGTAAATTTTCCAGTACCAAACTCTAAAAAAGAGCTCATGAGATTCTTAGGCATGGCTGGATATTATAGAAAATTTTGTTTAAATTTTTCAGATGTTGTCTCCCCTTTGACCAGTTTATTGAGCAAAAGGGTTAAGTTTGTTTGGACTGAGGAATGTCAGAAATCCTTTAACAGAATAAAAACTTTATTAAATAATTCCCCTGTCCTGGCCAGTCCCAATTATGAAAAGCCTTTCAAATTATTCATAGATGCAAGTGACAATGGAGCAGGTGGGTATATTGCCCAGGAAGATTCCCAAGGTATTGATCACCCTGTATGTTATTTTTCCAGAAAATTTCTCAAACATCAAAAGAATTACTCTACAGTAGAAAAAGAAACTTTGGCTCTAATTTTGGCATTAACCCATTTTGATGTGTATCTAGGAACCGCCCAATGTCCAATTACAGTTTACACCGATCATAACCCCTTAACATTTATCAATAAAATGAAAAACAAGAATCAAAGATTATTGCGGTGGAGTTTAGCCCTTCAAGAATATAATTTAGAGATTAGGCATATTTCGGGAAGAGATAATGTTGTAGCTGATGCTCTTTCCAGAATATCCTAATTTAAAATGATATGATCGGTCCCTATTCACTTCAAGTGTATATATGTTTATTAAAAAAAAAAAAAAAAAAATTGTAAAGATTATGGTGTGTGTGTATTGTAAACCAGTCAGAGTCTGCTAAAATTATGCAAAAAGTTTTCAGTACCTTCAAACTTTTTCTTTTAAGGCGGGGTGTGTTATAGCCCCCGTATTATATTGAGATTGATATATCCTTAAGTTGATAATTATGTGAGAAAGATTTTTTTTTTATTTCTGCATTTTCTGACTGGTCTAACTCTTTTGCACTCAGTGACCTTGTTTACATCTTTGTTACACTGATATATTGTACATATAGCTGTTGATTGTTTAATTGTTTAAATAGGTCAATGACCTTGTTTACTTGAACTTTAACAGAATCCCCCAGAAACTAATAGAACATTGCAGAAACTTCCTCTTCTGGGACATTCTATCTGGTTACTATATAAAGGTTTGTCAACAGAATTCAAAAACTCATTCTTAGAAAGCCTTTCAAAAAGACTCACTTCAGTTATTTCCATTGGAGATTATTATTGTTTCAGAACAGTGCATTTATTATAGAAGCAGTGCTTCTTTGTGAATTTGGAGATTGATTCCAAAGGAGAATTTGGAGGAGAATCTATTAGTCTTGGAAAAGAGAATTTATACTTTCTGTGAAACAGAATATTATTTTGTGAAAAGCCAGGATTCTACTGGATTATTTGGAAATTACCTGTGGTGCCAATACTTCTTGGATTTTTTATCCATTTGAATTTTACGGAGCATTTTGTTATATTTTATTGGAGACTGCTGAAATTTCTAAGTGAAAATTTTATTACAAATCTACGGGATACTGTTTCTGAAGAGACATTCTTGGATTTAATACTACATCTACCAGCTGGTAACTTTCTTCACAAGATTCTTCACCACTGGATTACTGGATTCTGTCAAACTGTACTTTGGACTAATTCAATAATTGATAAGTACCACTGTTTTTATTTTCTGTAAACCAATTAGTGTAAAAGATCTTTGTATCATTTTTTTTTATATATATATTAATCCTTTTTAATTAAATTTCAGAATAGTTAAATTCATAGTTTTGTTGCTGATTCTCAGATTTCTTTCTGTTACCAATATCATTAATAATTTCACACCGTAACAGAGGTATGTTTTGAAGTTGAGAAATGAAAAAATAAAATTTGAATAGCAAATTTTGTATATCACGAGTGCAAATATAGCAGATTCGTTAGGTAAACTGTTAACAAAAAATGGCTCTGACTATTTTGCGTCTAAGCATTGCCATTCCTGGGACAGTCAGGCTGCATGCGTGACATCACTCTAGTTTTTTAATTTTGTGTAGCAGCCAGGACTGGATTCCATGAAAAATTCAAGAAAATACTTAAGAGGTTACCGGGTAGTTGGGGAAAATATTTTTTAGCATTTGGCTAATTTGGTCAGAGCATTTTTAGCTGAATTAATGTTTGTTAACCAAAATGTTTTGCAGTCACTTTAGACTATGATAGACTGTGTACTGAGTAGATCAAGATGTTCTGAAAAATACCGCTAAAACAGTGCAGAAATGTCTCGTACAATTCTCCAGAGTTCTACACCTTCTTCACAGCTCTTACCAGCAGATTAGGGCAGGGTGTGACAGGTTACGACAAAAGGAATACAACATAAGGTTATTAAATTACCATCTTAAAAAGAATTTCTGCCAAAATAGAGATCAACAACTTCGGCGAAATCACACGTTAAGTGTTAATATCTATACTGTGGAATCATGTTAGTTTAATAGCCACTTTGCCAATGAAAAATATTCAATTAACAGGAGTATTTAATTAACAGGGATTGTGTCATTTCTTTATTCTAGAGATAAACTTACACTTAAAACTAGAAGTCCTGTCATGAAATGTGCAGAAATAGCATGTTGATATGTGCGTTAATGTGCGCGTTATGGCCCAAGTAAAGCTATCAAATTCTGTACATATGGCCTGTGCACAAGCAATGTTTCAGCCAATGGACCTCCGGGTAACCCGGAGGTGCATTGGCAGAAACATTGCATGTGTTTGCTATAAGTAACCAGGGACCAGCCTAGGGGGGAATTTTTAGGGAGACTTCAAGTCTCCCTCCAGAAAAAATAGGGAGACTGCAGAGTCATGTAGGGAGACTTCATAGGCAAGTGGGGAAAATTAAGAATATTCATGTACCACCCCCGCCGCCCCTTCATATTTTCAATTTATGGTCCTCCATTAACATACAAATAATCCAGGTCCAGTTGTCTATGATGCATCTGTGCCAGGTTAAAAAATCACAATGTAATTATTGACTGAAAATCCCCCACGGCTACCTTCTCCTTCATGACCCCTCACCTCTACTTCGTGCCAGTCCCCCCATCACCCTCCTGTGGTTGCCTTTCAACAAAGTCTACTAAGCTAATAATTTCCTAAGTCTGAAAATGTGAACAGGACCAGATGTTAGAAGGTTGCTTGGGAGGTACTTTGTTAGTTAATAAACAAAATACATTCTGGGGTCGAGTATTTTGTAAAAGAAATGTCATTCCGCATCATTTTTATGGCATTCATGTGTCATTCCGCGTCATTTCATGTCTTCCGATGTTTAGGAGGACCCTTTTTCAAGATCGTCCACATGCACACTTGTGTCCTGTACAAAGCTTTTCTTGACATCACTAAAGCTTTTTTCATGTGTTTCAATTCTATTCGTGTTTTTCTGGGAATAGACATCCCAACAGTTAACAGTCGTCAGCAAATCGAAATGAAAATAATGTGTTATAAAATACGTCCGTTGTGTATACATTTTTGGCATCCTAAGCGACGTAACCTACTTTCAAACTGGGTTGTTTTGTTGAGTCGCGTAAGTCACTTATTTTCGTTTCGACACTTGAAGCTCCGACTGGAACGCAACAAAATAGAAATAAAAAAATCCGCCGAAAGCGACAATAGACAATTGCTTGTCGTGTGATTTCAAATAAATGGACGTTTATTTGACGAATTAAAATGCCCATTTATCACACTCGAGTACATTCGATTTTTGAAAATACTCGTTTTCATGTAAACCTCGCATCACTCAGTTCAGCCTTTTCTCATTTTGGCCAATTTTTAGAGGGCGACTTGTAATCGCCCCGACTATTTTTCTAGGTGACTTTGGGCTTAGAAGGGCGACTTAATCGCCCTAGTCGCCCTCACGGCTGGTCCCTGTAAGTAACCAGGAGAACCTGTCGTGCTTTGGATGCCATTCAATATGTCAATTTCGTGCAATTTCCAACGCGCAATTAAGCCTAGATAACCGCACTATTTCGTGACAGGACTTCTAGTTTTAACTGTAGCCTTTATTCTATTTTATCTTGTTTGACAGAGCTCCATAAACCCTGTCAAACAAGATATAATAGATTAAATGCCTGTATTGGATGTACTGAGGCCAAATAGGACTATAAAAAGAAAACTGGGGAGAGTCAGTGTAATTTCTCGACAAGTTGCAAGATGTTTTATTCAATTAACAGGAGTTTACTCTATAACCTGTATTCAATCAACAGGTCAAATGGTTTTGTGTTGGGAAATTATATTCAAATAACAGGGTTATTGTTGCACTGTGGAAATAATAATAATATTGGTAACAGAAAGAAATCTCAGAATCAGCAACAATAACTAGTACAGTTAAAACTAGAAGTCCTGTCACGAAAAGTGCGCTTATCTAGGCTTAATTGCGCGTTGGAATTGCGCGCAATTGCCATATTGAATGGCATCCAAAGCACGGCAGGTTCTCCTGATTACTCATAGCAAACACATGCAATGTTTCTGCCAATGGACCTCCGGGTTACCCGGAGGTCCATTGGCTGAAACATTGCTTGTGCACAGGCCATATGTACAGAATTTGATAGTTTTACTTGGGCTATAACGCGTACATTAACGCACATATCAACGTGCTATTTGTGCGCATTTCATGACAGGACTTCTAGTTTTAACTGTAATTTACCTATTCTGAAATTTAATTAAAACAAAATAATAGGAAAAGAAAATGATACAAAGATCTTTTACAGAACGTACAGAGTGCATACCATATGAAACATGTGTTTCATCAAAGCACAGAGTTATCCAGTGAAACTCTGTGTTAGAGCAGAGAAAGCTAACACTGTGTTGCTCGGTGATTTTGTGTGAAAGAGATTACTGTTGTTGGTTTGCAATAAACATGGTCTCACTGAAATTGCTACTGTGTTCATTTCAGTGTTTTGTGTGTGACATTCATGTTATGGTTTGAATAACAACTTACACAGTAACTGCGCAGTTTTGCGAACAAGTTGGCATGCATTAAGTCAGTAATTGCTGTGCTTGCAGCGTAATTTTTTGACGACGAGCCACAGAAACTGGCGAAGAGACAATTTAAAAACTCAGAAGACAAATCCCATATCCATCAAACCCCACTGGATGGGGCGAAGTTTCAGAAACGCTGTACACAGATTCACGAGAATAATAAACAGTCTTAAATAAATTTCCCGAATCTGTTTGAAATTTCGTACCCCATTGCCAAACACATATACAATCTATATCATTACAAACACTGCAAAATAAAACCTTGGCTAGCCACCTACTTATCGGCAGGATATACTCAAAGCAAGTCAATTTTATTGGCTTAGAAAATATACAGTATATGCATTCAGCTGATGCATTGTAACTGAACCCACCCCACCCCCCCCCCCCCCCCCCAAAAAAAAAAACCCAAAAAACAAAACAAAAACAAAACATGCAGACTCAATAAATCTGGATGTATCGAAGGACTTATTAATATTTACAAGAATATTCAAATTGTACGGGCATGCTACAACAAACTAAACTAGAAAGAAGACCGCTGATATATATTTTACAGCATCGGGGAGTCAAGCATAAAAACAAGGCCTCATGGGGTTCTGTCACTATTAGTAAAAACCCTTGAATGAAAACCCTTCCCATAGAACACTAGACTCCTCATAGACTTGCATTTGTATACGTATGAGGAAGGAATAGTGGGTAACAAACTACCAACTCCTCAAACACCACAGCCCCTCCTTTCCACCACAAGCTTTGCTTTAGAAGCAAAAGATAACAGTTGTTATTCTCAGGTTTTGCGGGTGGCCAGTATCATCTTCGATCAAGATTTTTAAAATTTATTCAAGCAATTATCACACACAGACTGTCAGATTGCGAAAACAAAACAATACAATAACTAACAATGATGGAATGAAACACTGAAAAGAAAAAGATGTTAAAAGTACACAAAAATATGGGTAATTATTTTATTCATCACAAGTGCCTGTGTGAATTTGCGTGGGGGGAGGGGGGACAAAATATATATATCTGAAAAATTGTGCCCCCCAACTCACCAAGCATGTATCCAGGACATTAAATGTAGGGGGGTCAAGAGTAATATCTTGGGAGGGGGGGGGGGGGTGGTCTGTGGAATATGATGTGCATCATCACCCGCGCCGCGATATGAGAGCGAGCACAGAAGGGGATCCCTCCCCCCTCTCGTTGGAAAGGGCTAGGGAAACATTTTGAAATTTTAGAAAAAAGACTTAATTTCCTTGACTCTGAGTCTGTTTGTGTTCATAATTTATAAGTGGTGAAAGGCATTAAAAATTAGGCCACATCCCACCAAATAGAATCCGAATAAACTATGAAACCAGGGGGAGGAGGGATTTCACAAAAGCTTATTGTCCCCCGTTCCTTCACCATGGCCTTCCGAATATATGCCCCCACCCGAAAAACAAGCCAAAAAAAAAAAAAACCCAACGAAATAAAAAATAAAACCCTAGAGTACTATAGAATCTTGAATCTGCACCCCCTCCCCCAGACAACGCCACTGTACACACGTTTCCATTAGTGGTTTGGTGGAGGCTGAGCTTACAACTTATGATAAGGGTATGCCTACCGTTCACAACTGAACAACACATTTTTCTTGAGCCTACATTTCTACTCTTTCACAAGTGGACAGTTACAGTTAAAACTAGAAGTCCTGTCATGAAATGCGCAGAAATAGCACGTTGATATGCACGTTAATGTGCGTGTTATGGCCCAAGTAAAGCTATCAAATTCTGTACATATGGCCTGTGCACAAGCAATGTTTCAGCCAATGGACCTCCAGGTAACCCGGAGGTCCATTGGCAGAAACATTGCATGTGTTTGCTATGAGTAACCAGGAGGACCTGTCGTGCTTTGGATGCCATTCAATATGGCAATTGCGCACAATTCCAACGCACAATTAAGCCTAGATAAGCGCACAATTCGTGACAGGACTTCTAGTTTTAACTGTATTATAATTCACAATACAGCATGTGTTCAAAATGCAGAGACAACTGAAAAATGGTCTGCATTCTCATGCTAGAAATCAATTAAAATTAGTTTTTCATATTCTGTCCATGGGTGGCTTTTTGGGATGAATTGATATTCTGACGCGGTATACCTCTTTTTGATGGTTTAATATGCAGGGAAGCATTTCCAAAGGACTGAGGACAACCAAAAGCATGTAACAACTATATTTTTATACTGTACCAATGACCCAGACATAGCTGGTGCTAACTCTTAAAATATAGGTCCAAACACAAATTTTGCCCCCCAATCCCCAAAATTTGCATCTAAAACTAAAGAAAACATGTCCTGAAAGGCCCTCCACACTTCGTCCCTACTGCGCATGCGCAGTGTCAAGGACGTTCCGAAATTGGCGCCATTAATCATTTCTAAGTTTGGCCCTTCATCAGTTAACATCTGACTGATCTTTGTGCTTATAAATCTCAGTTTAAATGATGCCAGACACATAAATATTAGTGAAATGGTGATTCTAAGGAGGATAGAGAAGGAGGAGAGGAAAAAAATGTGTGACAGAATATTATCAGGGCTGTAACTTAAAATTTTTTAATGAAATTGTGTTAAGTTACCTATTTTCAAGGCAGCAGCCATTTTGTTGTCATTCTGATTATTTAGTTACACTGTTTTTTTAAGTGTTTTCCTCTCTCCCTGTCCTTTAAGTCCCCCTTGCTATTCTCCCATGCTTGTGGCATAGTTTTTGTAATTATTATTACTAAATTTTCTTGGGAGTTTTAGCTGAATAACAGAATGAATTCTGTTCTTTTCCCCATGTTTACGTCTTCACCTACGGGTGGTTAGGCGTTGTGTTCTGCATCTACCATCTGATGTTCTGCAGTTTCTTCCCTGGAAGTCTCTGTTTTGCATCAGATAGTGTATTTTTGGTAACTGATTTCGGGCCTGGGTGCCTGGAGTCTTATTTTAGTGTTTTTACACTCATTGTTTACATTTACAACAGCCCTCTGTGTGAGGGGGGGATTTCTAAAAAATAATATCTTGATGTTATTTTAATCATAACTAGATACATTATTATTGTTCGTAAGTGTTGAATAAATTGTTTAAAATATTTTTAAAATTTTTGTCCACACTTAGGCTTGGGATCCATTGGGGCTCAACGTTACTTTTCAGAAACTTGGGCTGTTCTGAAAAAATATTTTTTCAAAATATTTTGATTTCAATTATTTTTTCTATATTAATGGATCATATTATTATTATGTATTTTGATTGCCAGGGATTAGTGCGAGTACCAGGACTTGTTTTCTTTTCACATTGAAAGGATATTGATCAATTGTTTTAAGAGGAAGTCTTCCTCTGACTTTATTATCATTCTATATGTGGTCAGTGTACTCGCATTAACTCCTGTTCTGTATCGTATGATTTCGATGACAATATGGGAAGCGTATGTCACGGTATGTTATTGGGGATTTGGACTCTCCGGTCCTTTCCCCGCAGGGTCACTCTACTTTATCAATTTCTATTTCAGACGATCAAGATTAGGGTGATGTATCTGTGATGTCTTCCAACAGTGTGCCTCCGTCGTCACAATTAATGAAGGGCTAGCGGAAAAGTGCTCATGTAAATACGCCAATTGCCTAAGAGGACCCTAGTAGGTTCGATGGCCTTTGACGTCCGCTAGCTCGCCCGGTGTAGCGTCCATTCACCGAATGGTTCGGCAGCCGGGTTCGTCTGTTGCGGTCTAGAAGGAATTTTGGGGTGATGCGAGCACTATAAATTAACCTAATGCACACCCAGTGACGGCGGATCGGAGGGAGAACGGAGGAAGCCTTTTAGTCCGGTTCATAGCTCGTTCCGGTCCATCCGGACGGCAAGCGAGAGAGGCCCCTCTCTCGTTCAACAACATCTGGCCCCAGATGTTGTGGTACAATGTGTCGCAAGCGGAGCATACGTCCGTCGCTCGGGACGCTCCGTTGTATAGGCAGTCTGCGGAGACTGCTAAGGCTTCCTCTTGTCGTCAGCGCACACGACCGCACCTTGGCTGCGTGACCGCCGATATATTACCAGCTTCGCCGATCAAGGATTCTTCGGCGACCAGGTCACACCATCCGGTAGCCAGGGACACGAGGCCTGCAGACTCCGGACGTTCGCATAGGAAGTGTGCGGGAGTCAACGTACACGGAGCTTCCGGCGGCAATGCATCGTAAGACCGCTACTGCACAGGCCTCGGGAACGGACGTGCTTTCCTTAATAGCACAGTTTATCGCAGCATCCCAGCATCAACTGAATCTGTCGCATATATTTTATCCGACGATGCTGGGTCGGGACGCTCCGCGGAAGCGGGTACGGACGTCCGAAAGTTTCATCCGGTCCGACGGGATACCGAAAGGGATTCGGAGGATTTCGAGCTTTCCCTTTCGGAACAACATATGCTGTTGTGTATGTCATCTGACTTGGTCTTCTACAGCTTCTTTCGTTGGACCAGAATGCTGCGATGCCGGATAAGAAACTGATAGCGTCGGTGGACTTAGTAATTTTTGGTTCGGTTCAGGGACATCGTCCCTCAGTTCCGACATAGTCCAATAATGTCACACAAACTTTCGAATTATTGAACGACGCTATTTATATATTATTATTTTATGCTTGCTAACCAAGCATTTCTGGTTTCTTGTTCGAAGAGTTATGGAGATGTCTTTCAAAAGTGTGCCTCTGTCGTCATAGTTAATGAAGAGTTAGCGGCAATAAGTGCTCATGGAATATGTCTATCGCCTACGGAGTGACATTCGCTAGCTCACCCGGTGTAGCGTACATTCATCGAATGGTTCGGCTGCCGGGTTCGTTCGTTGCGGTCTAGGAAGGAGATTTGGGTGATGCGAGCACTTTAATTACTTTAGTACTCACCCAGTGACGGCAGATTGAGGACAGATCGGAGGAAGCCTGTTAGTCCGGTTCCTGGCTTGTCCAGGTCCGTCCGGGCTGTGAGCGAGAGAGGTCCCTCTCTCGTCCAACAACATAGGAGACTGCATGTTGTGGTTCAGATATTTTACATTCGGAGCATATGTCCGTCGGTCGGGACGCTCCGTTATATTGACAGTCTGAGAGACTGTCCTTAATGCTTCCTCATCCTCACAGCAGGGCACACGACCGCACATTGGCTACGTGACCTCGAGTATCCGATCAGTTTCGGCATTCAGTGATTCCACGGCGAATAGGTCGCGCCATCCAGTAGCCAAGGGACACGAGGCCTATACACTCCGTTCGCTCGCATATTGGTAGTATGCACGGGGTAACGATTACGGAGCTTCCAGCGGCAATGCGTCGTAAGACTGCTTCTCCTCAGGCCTCAGTGACGGATGTGCTATCCGAGTTAGCACAGTTGTTTCGCAGCATCCCAGCAATTGACAGTTTCTCGGTCGAATCAGGAATTATCCGACGGCGCTGGGTCGGTGCGGTCCGCGGTTGCATCAGCTACGGACGACCGAACGCTTTATAGGGTCCGACAGGATGGCGAAAGGGATTCGAAAGATTTCGAGTTTTCCCTTTAGTAGTATCGGAAGATGCCTTTCAGATCTTCTGGCATTATCTTCCAGTGATTGTTATTTCGGACTTCACTGCTGCGATCTTGGATAAGAGACTTATAGCGTCATTGGACTCGGATTTTTCGATCGGTTCAGGGACATTGTCCCTGACTTACCGACGCAGTCCAATATGGTCATTACAACATGTGTTTTACTTTTCGACGCTATATATATATATATACAAGCCTGCTACTAAGCATGATAGTTTAGTTTCTTGTCCGCGTTGCTCATTTCTGCCATTTTATCATTTATACGAATAGTTTATTTTGGCAGAGCAGGGCATACCGAGAGTTCATATGCGTCTAGACGGTGTGATTAAAGACTGCATATATTCTTTTTCGCCGTTTATGTCCAATTTCAATGTTGGGAACGACATTATGTATAGTAGACTTAACTTAGACGCTTTATCATACGTAATCCGCCTTACTGAGGCGTTATCATTACGTCTTCAAGAAAAGATTTACGGGATATTATTCTCAATGTAATTTCTTTTGAGGGCAGTAGTTTGTTCACGTATAACTCCGCCCTTCAGTGGCTGATTGGAGTTAGTTAGACGTGACACAGCCCTAGCTACATCCACACATGTGGATAGTAAGGTTAAGAACTCTCTCAGAGTCGCTTCGTTCTCGGAGGAGCTTCTCTTCGACGGCAACTTTTCGGCAATCCATGAATTGCTCGATTTACACGTTCTCTTGTCTATCTAGTGTTACAAGAGATTCAGACTGGGGCAAACATTCGGTGGTTGACTCAGAGAGTGCCACCGCAGTTGCCGGACCCGAGTGTGGCTGTTATGACGGTTGCCAGTCAAACAGATTGGGATATAATACTGATCCCTACAGATTCGAAGTGCCAGGGTCTTTGGGTTCCGCAGTCTCTTAGCAATCAGTTTTCTTCCGCGGAATAATGTTTTTTAGGCTTGCTTTATGTCATTGCATGAACATTATTCAGAAACGCATGCCCAAATTCCTGTCCTTTAATTCGACAGTAGTGGCGTATCTCCGGAACCAGGGAGGCACTCTTTCGTTTCCGTTATTCAATTTAATGGAAAGAATCCGTCTGTTGGTTATAGTACACCAAGTTCAGTTTTGGTCCGTCATATTCCGGGTCGTCTGATTGTTTTATTGGACTTCCGTTCTCTTACGGGTCGCTTGTTGCTGTCGGAATGGACTCTCAACAAACAAGTATTCAATCAGATTTGCTATCTATGGGAGCGCCCAATGATGATTTATTTATGACACAGCTTGCTAATCAATTGCAGACGTATATGTTGGCTTGTCCAGATCTCTGAGCTAATGTTGTTAACGCTCTATTGATCTATAGGACGAAATGATAGGATACGCGTATCCTCCGGCGCTGTTGTTTCAGCAGGTATTGCTAAGATAAACAACCACAATACATTTCTGTTGATAGCATCTCTATCTTCACAGAGATCACGAGTAATTTACTCTCTTGTCTACTGTGGGTCTTAACGTGAAATCTTCCTCTATGTGAGGATCTTTTTTCACTGGGTAAATCGTGTCATCTTTATCACAACCAGCAAGGTCGCAACCTTCATGTATTCCGTTGTGTGGTCCGTATTGCATTGTAAGCACTGTACTGGACGAGCTTTGGACGCGATTTCTTACTATAGGAGATCCTCTTCTTCGCTATTCTATGCGGCTAAAGTGGAGGCTCTTCCGTCGTAGTGTAGGGATCCTTATGTTCATATTGTTGATCCCTCCATACTACTCATTGCTATTTTTTAGTATACTTGTTTCACAAGATCTACTGCAGCCTGTTATTATTTAGGTTATAGGTTTATGTTACCTTACCTCATACCTATGCACTCTACGATAGTTTACAATTGAGTCTTTTGTCTCTTTATCTAAGTCAGTTAGTAACTTTTTGATAAATAGACTTAGAATCTTTAGATTAAATTCCTATACGGATTTTAACTTCGGTTCTTATTTAGCTAAGTAATCATTTGAGCCTCTGGAAACAGTAGTTTTCAAATTCTGACCTTTTAGACAGTAATTCTGTTGGTTTCTCTTTTACTGTAGAGTCAGTGAGTTTCAAGCACTATCGATGGATGATTTTCACTTTCGTAGTTTCGGAATCACTATTTCCGTTACTATTTAGGTTGGATTGTTGCATAAGAGTTAGGCTCCTATTATCCGGAACCTATTATTTTAAGGTCCTTCCGTCTTCGTATGGGCATAGGCCTTTACTCTTTCCGGGTACAGTTTATGTATTTATAAACGGATTTCTGTTTATTACTATGGGCGTAAGCTTCTTCTGTCTTTGATGTCTAGTAGAAGGATGTTACGCTCCATTTTATTGTTAATGGATTCTATTAACTATCGGTACTGCTTATGGTATATCATTGACTTAGCAGTTGTGCTTAAGATTTCGGCTCATGAAGTAAGAGTTCTTCTACTTCTTGGGCTTACCTTAATAGTGTCGCTATTATAGATTTTTGAAGGCCGCTCATTGCGCTCAGCCATCCACATTCATGAATTTTATCTCAGAAATATCGAGTCCATTTCTGGAGGCCTCTATTGTTAGGTCTATTATCTACTGCTCAGAATGTCATTCACTTAACTTAACAGTTGCTACTATAGCTAGGTAGGCTGTCTGTTTCGGCAGTGTCTCCGTTCGGCTGCCCTCTTCGCTCTGGGCTATTTGACCCAGGGCAAGAAAAAGGGGGGGGGGGGAGGGTGTTCCTTTGGGTCACCTGTTTTACTATGAAAACAAGGGGATACCTCCTCCGGAGTTAGTAATTCTGAGCTGTTATTGGGATGGTTGTTTAGTGAGAAGTTTAGGTTTTTAAAATTCATTCAAGTCTTAGTTTTTAAAGTATAGCTTTTGAATATTGCATATGTCAACGGACATGATTATGCAATCCTCAGACACTTTTAGGAGTATAAGAGTCTCTATTCTCTAGACTTACTTTATTTATTGGCTTACTTTAAAAATTATTAGTATAAGGATTATATTGGATATTAATAGAGTACATGGATGTATGAAGCTCAATTTTGGAAGGTGTTGTATCTTTCTAATTTATCATAAATAAGAAAGATACATGTAAGGCCTATTACTTCTTTTTCCCTACAGGGGATGACTCTATTTTATTTTATTGAGCGTATTCCATTTTGCTCTATGTCCTTGGCCCTCCAGCCTTTTTACTATTCAGCTATGTCTGGGTCATTGGTACAGTATAAAAATGTTAAAAAATTTATAGTAATTTATATATTTTTTATACTTACCAATGACCCAAACGGGGATGGCCCTCCCAGGAGTTGGGAACTCTTGCCTCCCCGCTGAGTACATAGCGCTTACCAGGCACTGGTTATTAGAATGATTAATGGCGCCAATTTCGGAACGTCCTTGACACTGCGCATGCGCAGTAGGGGCGAAGTGTGGAGGGCCTTTCAGGACATGTTTTCTTTAGTTTTAGATGCAAATTTTGGGGATTGGGGGGCAAAATTTGTGTTTGGCCCTATATTTTAAGAGTTAGCACCAGCTATGTCTGGGTCATTGGTAAGTATAAAAATATATAAATTACTATAAATTTTTTAACTTCTTCGTAAAAAATACCTGAAAGAAAGTTTTAGAAAACTTAGTTTTTCATGACATTATGGTCAACTTTGTCGATCACACCATGACACGCGGTTTGAGAAGTTTTCGCATCCCCTCTGTTTTGCCCTGCATGTGGCTTGACCCATCATCGTTCATGTGAATTGAACATTCTCTGACACTTTGAACGACTGTGCTTTTGATTGCAGGTATTCTGTAACCTGACTTAAGTCCACCCACAGTACACGGAGAATGCTTTCGAGCAGAAGCACCACCAGTCGAGAGTGGAATTTCCACACATACATTCACCGGTCCGGAATACTCCGGATTATATTATGTTAAAGGAAACATTATCAGCTTCAAATGAACTTCGAACCAATTCCAAAAGCCCATCCACTGAACCATACTGTGTTTGTTTTCCCTTGTGTTTACTTTGACACAGAAACTGAGTATACCATATGCAGGCTTGTCATTTTGAAAATTGCAGGATGGCCATTATGGTTCGCCTCAAATCACCCCAGGAGGGCCATTTTGGGTTCACCTACAGTTAAAACTAGAAGTCCTGTCACCAATAGTGCGCTTATCTAGGCTTAATTGCGCGTTGGAATTGCGCACAATTTCCATATCGAATGGCATCCAAAGCACGTCAGGTTCTCCTGGTTACCCAAAGCAAACACATGCAATGTTTCTGCCAATGGACCTCCGGGTTACCCGGAGGTCCATTGGCTGAAACATTGTTTATGTACAGAATGTGATAGCTTTACTTGGTCCATAACGCGCAAATTAACGTGCATATCGACGTGCTATTTGTGCGCATTTCATGACTTTTAGTTTTAACTGTAGAATGACCCCAGGAGGGTCATTTATGATTTGCGGGGGTCATTTTGTTTCAGTCTGATGGGTAGACAACTAATATCATTTTAATGTACATGGTTTGTGTAATTATGATGTACGTCATCACGTAATGTATAGATGCAGGCTTGAATATTTGGATGCAAGATACCAGGTTACTCATGACACTCACCAACAGTGAGTGTTATAGTTACCTTGCATCCAAATAACCAAGCCTGTATCTATACATTACATGATGACTGTGAATGCCAGTGCACTGTGCGAACTGCCAGATGCCAATAACTTGGGATGAATCAATCAGATTTGGGGGACGAATCGTCCCGCCTGTGATTTTGGGACGAAACGGCTCAGGCAAATTAGTGTTGGGAGGTTAACCGAAAATACAACTCGGTTTCGGTTATTTTTAAACACCGACTGACCTGAATGTGAGATAACCGTCAGTCGGCACATGCGTGGTTATTTAATTGCCCAATCTTGAATGCTGTCACTTCATGAAGTTTGTTAAATAAAAAGGGCAGAAATCACAGAAAAAAAATCAAGGGCCCGGTAGTCTTAATTAATAACGTTTTTGGTCCCATAATATAATTGTATTCAGGGTATTTTTTGTTTTTAAAAATTTGATTAGCAGTTTCCATCTTGGTTTCAAAAAGTGATGTTAAATAGTGAATATAAGGCAAATATGAAAGAAAAATGGTTAGCATTTGGCCATTTTTGACTAGCATTTTGCGATGCGAATCCAGTCATCAAATACCCTGGTATTTATGTATTAAATAAACTTTCTTTCAAATGACAGATGAATGAAATGATAAAAATAACCCCATTCAGTGTGAGATTGAAGATGCCACCTGGCTTTGGACAAAAATAAAACAAACATCGAATTACCAAAATGACCACACACTTCACTTGAATGCAATATCCATTCATCTGCTGGCCACTTTCAGTAATTTCTATGTATATGTTTGAATGGAATTAAAAAAAAAAGAAAAAAAGTTGTACACTATACTTGCACCAATAACATTTTCAAGACTGCAGGACAAGATGAATACACGGAACCCAACACGATATTCATTAATTTTCATGACCTTCAACACCACGGTAAAACACTGTAGGGCCTACATGTATCTATAAAATGATCAATTTATCAAATGCGGTTTCCTTTGCTGAACTGGAACTTTCCACTTGCTCCGAAACCGGACTCAACTCATTTTATGTGTACCCATACCATATATATTATGGTACACATAATGCCGGCATCCGGGGTGGACCTCCGTCGTTCGTCCATCCTTTGCCTGTCTGCCTCTCCATCCATCCGGCATCCATATCCATTTCTTTGGCATTCGATAACTTCAAAACTATTGCTTAGATTGTCATGATACTTTATATTTGTGCACACATAATGTCAGCATCTGGGTGGCCTTCCGTTGTTCGTCCATCCTTTACACTACGTCCAGAGTGTATAGCGTCTCATCCACTCGGCGTGGTGGCGGGTGATTTTACGAAAATTGACTCTGTGGAACACAGTGCCGACTTTCACGCACCGCAAAGGACCTCCATACTTTGCCCCTACTGCGCATGCGCAGTGTCAAGGACATTCCGAAATTGGCGCCAAACACCATTCTTTGTTTGGCCCTTCATCAGTCAACATCTCACTGATCTTTGTGCTTGTAAATCTCAGTTTAAAGGATGCCAGACACATAATTATTGGAGAAATGGTGGTTCTAAGGAGGATATAGAAGGAGGAGAGGAAAAAGGAGTGACAGAAAATAATCAGGGCTGTAACTTAAAATTTTTTAATGAAATTATGTTAAGTTGCCTATTTTCGAGGCATGGGCCTGTTGTTGTCATTCTTGTTATAAAATTGCACTGCTTATTCAGTGTTTCCTCTCTCCTGGTCTTCTAAGTCCCCCCCTTGCTATTCTCCCATGCTTTTGGCATATTTTTGAGAAAGATCATTTCTGAATTCTCTTGGGAGAATTAGCTTGGTTACAGAATGAATTCTGTTATTTTCCCCATGTTTACGTTTTCACCCATGGGTGTTTAAACGTTGTGTTCTGCATCTACCATCTGATGTTCTGCAGATTCTCCTCTGGGAGTCTCTGTTTTGCATCAGATAGTGTGTAATTTTGATGACTGATTTCGGGCCAGTATTGTCAGTGCCTGGAGTCATGTTTTCTGGTGTTTTTACACTATTTGTTTACATTGGCAACAGTCTCTTTTGAGGGGGGCTGTTTGCCTTTGGAGTAGTTTATCTCACTATAAGATACATTATTATTATCCGTAAGTGTTGCATTAATTATTTAATATAATTTTAAAATTTTTGACCACACTTAACCTTGGGATCCATTGGGGCTCAACATTCCTTTCCAGAAACTTGGGCTTCGCTGAAAAAATATTTTTCAAAAATTATTTTGATTTTCAATTGTTTTTTCATTATTAATGGATCATGTTATTATGTATCTTTGTGTTTAGGGGTTGGTGCGAGTACTAGGACTTGTTGTTGACTTTCCACAATGAAAGGTTATTGTTCAAATTGTAATAGGAAGAAATCTTCCTCTGACTTTCATGATCATTGTATTAATTGTAGTCAGTGTACTCGCACTAACTCCTGTTCAATATGTCAATATTGGGATGACAAACATTGGAAACGTGTGTCGCGATATGTTGTTAGTGGAGAGAGGGCTATGCCGGCCCTTTCTCCGCAGGGTCACTCTACTCTATCAGTTTCTATTTCAGAGGAACAAGAACAGGGTGATGTTTCCATGTTATCTTCCGCAAGTGCGCTTCCGTCGTCACAATTGAATGCAGAGCTAGCGGCAAAAGTGCTCATGGAGATACGACAGTTGCCTAAGAGGTCCCTAGTAGGATCGACGGCGCTGTCGTCCGCTAGCTTGCCCGGTGTAGCGTCCATTCACTATAAACATTCAAGGTGCACACCCAGTGACGACGGATAGTAGGAGAGATCGGAGGAAGCCTTCTAGTCCGGTTCCTAGCTCGTCCAGGTCCATCCGGACTGCGAGCGAGAGAGGCCCCTCTCTCGTACAACAACATCTGGGAACAGATGTTGTGGTACAAAATGTGTCGTTAGTGGAGCACACGCCCGTCGCTCGGGATGCTCCGTTGTATAGGCAGTCCGCTGAGACTGCTCAGGCTTCTTCTTCCTCTCACCAGCGCACATGACCGCACCTTGGCTACGTGACCGCCGATATTTTACCAGTTTCAGCGACCAGGTCACGCCATTCGGTAGCCAGGGACACGAGGCCGGTTGACTCCGGACGTTCGCATAGGAAGAGTATGCGGGAGTCACTAGATGCGGAGCTGCCCTCGGCGAAGCAGCGAAAGACTGCGTCTCCGCAGGCCTCGATGTCGGACGTGCTTGCTCAAATAGCACAACTTATTGCAGCATCCCAGCAACCGACAGAAACGGTGTCGGATCGGGAATTATCCGACGGCGCTGGGTCGGTATGCTCCGCTGAAGCATCGGGTGCGGACGACCGGGAGCATCATGAGGTCCGACCGGATGGTGAAAGGGATACGGATGACTTGGAGTTATCCCTTTCGGAACAACATAAAGCTGCCGTGGACTTCATCCGGCACTTTCTTCCTCAGGTTGTTCCGTCGGGCCAGACTGCTGCGGTACCGGACAAGAGAATTATAGCGTCATTGGAAACTGATTTCTTCGAGCGGTTCAAGGACATCGCTCCTGAGTTTCCGTCTCAGTCCAATAATGTCACAAGGGCATTTGAATTATTGAACGACGCTATATTCAAGCTTGCTTCCAGAACAGGAAAAGCGGGTTTCTTGTCCGCCAATGCTCTTAACCTGCCTTTCATTAATGCAAGGAATAAATTCGATATGGCAGGACAGGGTATCCTGAGAGTTCCTCTGCGTATGGACGACGAGGCGGAAGACTTAGAATTATCATTACCGTCGTCTACGTCTATCCCAACCGTGGTGTTGGATACGACTATTTCGTCTAACAGAGCCAGTTTAGATGCTTTATCTTACGCAGACCACCTTACAAAGGCGTTATCACTGCGTCTTCAAGGGAAAGAATTCCAGGATGTTCAATCCTCTTTAAGACTTCTTTCAAGGGCAGTAGCTTATTCCACGTGTAACTCCGCCCTTTCAGTGGCAAACTTGGAGTTGGTTAGATGTGACGCAGCCCTAGCTACATCCACACTCGTGGATAGTAAGGTGAAGAACTCTCTCAGAGTCGCTTCGGTCTCCGGAGAACTTCTCTTCGACGGCAAGCTTTCTGCAATTTACGATAAAATTACTAAGAAAGCTTCGGATTCTCTGCTGTTTAAGTCCGCTTCTAAGAAGTCGGACACGGCAGATAAGAGTAAGGCACTTCTGGGTCTAATGTGCCCAAGAGAGGTTCCTATAGAGGTTCCGGTGCGTCCTCTTGGTCTTATTCAAGAGACCGTCAAGGCAGCGACTCACGTGAGGAACGTCCTTCGGGCCGGGACAACCGGTCGGACGCCCCGAGGTCGATGGGACAAGGTGCGGGTCGTGGAGGACGTGGTTTCTCCTCCCGCAGGCCTCGCAGGTCCAGGAGGTGATGGCTTCAACCTCTTATCGCGTTCCGGTTGGCGGAAGGTTGTCGAGTTTTTCACAAGAGTGGGCGTCGATTACGGACGACCCTTGGGTGAGAGGGGTGATTTCGGAAGGTCTGAAAATATCCTTCAAACGAAAGCCTCCATTAACTCGAAGTCCAAAATGGACTCAACTTCCGTCAAATCCGCAGAAAAGAGACGCTCTGTTATCAGAGGTGCAGTCTCTTTTAATGAAGAATGCGGTAGAGGTCGTAGAAAACCAGGAAACACCGGGATTCTACAGCCATCTGTTTCTGGTTCCGAAACCAGACGGCTCGTTCCATCCAGTCATAGATTTGAGCTGGATAAACAAGCTGATCGTCGCTCCGAAGTTTTATATGGAGACGATTCGATCGGTCAGAGCGTGTATTCGGGTGAACGATTATGCAACAAGCATACATCTCAAAGATGCATACTTTCACGTCATGGTACATCCGACATTCAGAAAGTATCTACGCTTCGTAGTCCTAGGAGTGGTGTATCAATTCCGGGCGATGTGCTTCGGATTGAACCTGGCACCCTGGGCTTTCACTCGGGTAATGAACTCGGTAATGATGTATTTCCGAGCTCATTCGTCTGCGGTAACGTCGGCCTACCTGGACGACATTCTTCAGAGGTACGGCAATGAGTTAACGCTTCAGAACGATGTGCAGAATCTGCTTCTATTGCTCCGACGTCTCGGTTTTATAATAAACGAGGAGAAGTCGGATCTGGTGCCGTCCAAGTCATTCACACATCTGGGAATGAGCTTCAAGACGCACAACAATCTTGTTCGTCTGCCGTTAACCAGAGCGAAATTAGTCAGTTGTTACGCTCGCTATTGTCTTCACGCAGACAAAGTCACAGCGAGGGAGTTCATGAGACTGATAGGTCTGTGCGGAGCCGCTGCGGATCTCATTCCGATGGGGCGGTTACGCACTCGTCCTCTCCAAATTTTCTTGACTCAGAATTGGAGTGTGAAAATTCATTTGCTCGACATAGACGTTCTCTTGTCAGATCAAGTGAAACGAGAGATTCAGACTTGGGCAAACATTCAGTGGTTAACTCAGGGAGTTCTGCTGCAGTTGCCGGATCCGAGTTTTACCATTATGACGGATGCCAGTCAAACAGGTTGGGGTGCAACATTGATCCCAACGGATTCGAGATGCCAGGGTCTTTGGGATCCACAATTCCTAGGCAAGCACATAAACATCAGGGAAATGATGTCAATTTGGCTTGTGTTACGTCATTGGATGGACATTATTTACAAAGCTCATGTCCAAATCCTGTCTGACAATACGACAGTAGTGGCGTATATACGGAACCAGGGAGGCACTCATTCAGTTCCGTTATTCAATCTAACTGAAAGAATCCTTCTGTTTGCTCTAGAACATCAAGTTCTGCTTTCGGTCCGTCATATACCGGGTCGTCTGAATGTACTAGCAGACTCCCTTTCACGAAAGGGTCGCTTGTTGCCGTCGGAGTGGACTATCAACAAACAAGTATTCAATCAGATTTGCTACCAATGGGAACGGCCAGTGATAGACTTATTTGCGACACATCTCAACAATCAGTTGCAGACGTATGTGTCTCCGTGTCCGGATCCAAGAGCATTTGCAGTAGACGCTCTGTCGATCCCTTGGGACGGAATGATAGGATATGCGTATCCTCCAACGCCGTTGATTCAGCAAGTATTGCTAAAAATAAAACAATCTCAATGCAAGATTCTGTTGGTAGCATCTCTGTCTTCACAGAGACCGTGGATAAATCTACTCAGGTGTCTGTTGTGGGACCTACCGCGAAAGCTTCCTCCACGGGAGGATCTTCTTTCGCAGGGAAACCGCGTCAACTTCATTACAACCCGCAAGGTCTCAACCTTTCACGTTTTTCCGTTGTGCGGTCCTTCTTGCATGGCAAGCACTTTACAGGACGAGCAGTGGACGTGATTTCTATCTGTAGGAGGACCTCCTTTTCGCTAAACTATGCGGCTAAGTGGAAGGTCTTTCGTCGTTGGTGTAGGGATCATTCTGTTGATAGTTTTGATCCCTCCATACCAGACATTGCAAACTTTCTAGTATACTTGTTTGACGAAATCAACTGCAGCCTGTTACTATAAAGGGTTATAGGTCTATGTTATCTGATACCTATGCACATCATGATAGTTTACAAATTGGATCTAATGTCTCTTTATCTAAGTTAGTTAGAAACTTCTCGATAAATAGACCCAGAACTCTTAGGTTAATTCCTAAGTGGAATTTAGCTTGGGTTCTTCTTAAACTGAAGGAAAAGCCATTTGAACCTCTTGGGACAGTAGATTTCAAATTTTTGTCTTATAAGACAGCTTTTCTCTTAGCTTTCTCTTCTGCTAGAAGAGTCAGTGAGCTTCAAGCACTGTCGGTGGATGATTCTCACTATCGTAGTGTCGGGAACACTATCACCTTCACTACTAATGTGGGATTTTTAGCTAAGAATCAGGCTCCTAATAAATATCCGGAACCTATTGTTATTAAGGCCCTTCCGTCTTCAGACGGGCGTAGGCCTTTACTCTGTCCTGTTAAAGCATTACGTATTTATAAACAGAGATCTCAGTTTATCAGAAAGGGACGGAAACGTTTTCTTTCTGTCTCTGATGCCTAATAGAAAGGACATTTCAGTCCATTCTATTGCTAGATGGATTCAATTAACTATCCGTACTGCTTATGAAAATTTATTTTCTTCTCAGCAGTCTGTGCTTAAGATTTCGGCTCATGAAGTAAGACCTCTTTCTACATCTTGGGCTTACGCAAATAGTATTGCTATTACAGATTTAATGAAGGCTGCTTATTGGTCTCAGCCATCCACATTCACAAATTTTTATCTCAGAAATATTGACTCCATTTCTGGAGACCTGCATTGTTTAGGTCCGTTATCTGTTGCTCAGAATGTCGTCCACTAAACAGTTGCAACTATAGTTATGCAGGCTTTCTGTTCCGGCAGTGACTCCGTCCGGCTGCCCTCTTCGCTCTGGGCTATTTGACCCAGGGCAAGGGGAAGGGGGGGGGGGGGGATGGTGTTCCCTTAGGTCACCTGCTTTATAGTGAAAAGCAAGGGAATTCCTCCTCCGAAGTCAGTATTTCTGAGTCGTTTCTGGGATGGTTTTAAAGTGTAATATTAATGTTAAAAATTCATTCATGTCATGTTTTTAAAGTGTAGCTCGGTGTGAAGCATTTGTATATGTCAAGTGTCAAACGAGCGTTAATATACAATCCTCAGATACTTTTAAAGAATATAAAGAGTCTCAATTCTCTGGATTAACTTTATTTATTGGCTTACTTTAAAAATAATTAGTATAAAGGGTTATACTGGATGTTAATAGAGAACATGAATGTTATTATGCTCAATTATGAAGGGTATTGTATCTTTCTAATTTATCATAAAATAAGAAAGATACATGTAAAGCCTAATACTCCTTTTCTCCTTGAGGGGTTGACTCTATATTATATAGTTGAGCTTATTGGATTTTCCTCTATGTCCTAGGCCCTCCAGCCTTTTTACTATTCAGCTATGTCTGGGTCATTGGTACAGTATAAAAATGTTAAAAAATTTATAGTAATTTATATATTTTTTATACTTACCAATGACCCAGACGGGGATGGCCCTCCCAAGAGTTGGGAACTCATACCTCCCTGCTGAGTACATAGCGCTGACCAGGCACTGCTTGCAAGAATGGTGATTGGCGCCAATTTCGGAACGTCCTTGACACTGCGCATGCGCAGTAGGGGCAAAGTATGGAGGTCCTTCAGGACATGATTTCTTTTGGTTTTAGATGCAAATTTTGGGGATTGGGGGGCAAAATTTGTGTTTGGCCCTCGATTTTTAAGAGTTAGCACCAGCTATGTCTGGGTCATTGGTAAGTATAAAAAATATATAAATTACTATAAATTTTTTAACTTTTTTTTTTTTTTTGTTTTTTTTTGTTTTTTCCACACATTTTGTCTGTACGATTCAGAAGCCATTTTCGAACCGATTTTCACGAAATTTTGCACACGCATAGAGGGGCACAAAATCTAAAAATGTACCGAAGCGGAATTTTCGATTTAACCCTTAATTCGTCAGAATTGGCAAAAAACTGTTAAAATTGGGGTTTATCGGCACTTTCTCGAAACACGTCTTGTGGATTTTTTTTATACATTCGTCATTGCTAGACCTGTCTGTGACACACCCTTTGATACACACGCCATATCAGGCGATGCATATGGTAACCCTCCACAGGCTGCCAAACATCAAAATTTTGATGAAATAGGCCGGTTTCAGGTCCCCACTGCTCCCAAACAATACAAGAGAGATAAACATAACTTCCTTTATTGGGAGTGGAATTCACAGAGGATCATTTTTGTCAGTAATAAGGGTGTTCAGAAAACCAAGCATTAACCCATTTTAAGCTGCTTAAACAGCAGTACCCCCATAAACCTAAAAAAATCATGTTTTCCGTGGATTTCTCTAAACGAGTCTTGTAGATTTTCAAGAAAAATTTGTCACTCCCAGGCCTTGGTGTGACAATAGAAGTTGCGTGGACAAAATACTGCGGTGAGCATTTGTTAACCCTCCACAGGCTGCTAAAAGTCAAAATTGTGATAAAATGGGCTGTTTTTGGACGCCGACAGCACCCAATGGGTACACCACAAAGAAAAGTGCCTTCTTTTATCGAGCGCACAATCTATATGGAAACATTTTTGTAAGTAGTAAGGGTATTCAAAAGTCAAAGTCTTAACCCATTTTGGGCAGGCTAAAGAGAGAGATCTCTTAAAATCTTAAAATTCCCATTTTCTGTGGATTTCTCTAAATATATCCTGTAGGTTCTCAAGAAAAATTGACTACTCGCAGGTCTTTGTGTGACATTATAAGTTGCATGGACAAAATATTCCGGTGAGCATTTATTAACCCTCTACAGACTGCCAAGCATCGTAATTTTGTTGAAATGGGCTGTATTCAGACACGCACAGCACCCAACGTGTACCTGAGAAATACACATAATCTCATTTGTTGGAAGTGGAATTCACCGAGGACCATTTTTGTAAATAATAAGGATATTCAAAAAACCAAGCGTTAACCCCTTTTGTGGTTGTTAATAGTGATACCCATCAAAGGCTTAAAAATTTATGTTTTCCCTGGATTTCTTTACAAACATCTGGCAGCGTTTTCAAGAGAAAATGGCCACTGATAGGTCTTGGTGTCACATTACCAGTTGATCGGATAAATTATTCCGGTAAGCATTTGTTAACCCTCCATGGGCTGCTAAATGTCAAAATTTTGAAAAAAATAGTCTGTTTTTGAACAACAACAACATCAAAAGGTAATGCAACAGAGAAACGTAACTTCTTTTACCGGACGCAAAACTGACAGGGAAACATTTTAGTAAGCAGTAAATGTATTCAAAAATCGAAGTCTAAACCCATTTTTGACTGGTTAAGGAGATATACCCCTTAAAAGCTTAAAATTTGAGTTTTCTGTGGATTGCTCAAAAAAAAAAAAATTCAAGAACAATTGACCAGTCGCAGGTCTTCGAGTGACATTACAAGCATGAACAAAATGTTTCGGTAAACATTTGTTAACCCTCCAGAGGCTGCCAAGCAAAGACATTTGGAGAAAATGGGCTGTTCTTGGGCAACCATAACACCAAATGTGTACCTACGAGATAAACATAACCCCCTTCATTGGAAGTGGAATTCACCGTCGATCATTTTTGTAAGTAATGAAGGTATTCACAAAACCAAGCATTAACCCTTTAGAGCTGGCTACAGAGAGATACCCCTGAAAAGGTTAAAAATTTGTGTTATCTGAGGATTTCTTTAACAGCACTCAGCGGGTATGTGTCAAACAAACATAACTCCTTTTGTCGGTCATTGACTTGTTGGACGACGATATTGACATTAAACAACTCCACCGTTAATGATGGTTTTTACCTAAACAATTTTTTTTATCAAACTCTTGTCATTTGAGATTACTATCTTCACCTTTCTCATAACATCAATGAAGGGACTTCAGTGAGACAGTTAAAAACAATTCATCAGACACTGTGGGGTCATGAAAAATCATGGAATCTCATCGGGAAAAGCCATGATTCTCCAGAATCATAAAGTCTAATTTATTATTGAATATTGATCCTGTGCTCGGTGACAATTAAATTAAAACCCGCGTGGATAAATCTACGAAAAGAATAAAGGATGGCACGATGTTGAAAAGGAAAAAAAAAGAAATTTAATTCAACAATCGACAGTAGGCCTCCCCCCCCCCCCCCCACCCCCCTCTTCAGGTAGACTCTGATGCGATGATGTCAAGGTAGGTAACATCAAATCGGGAATATATAAGATATTGCCGATGAGTTTTTGTAAAAATCTCCTACTGTTTTCAGGTTCCTTTGTAACTCAACCCATATAATTTTTCGCAGTTTTTGGTCAGTCCCAAATGTCACATTATTGGGACCGAGTTGCCCCGATAGCAACAAATCTCTCAAGGCTATTTGACAGAAATAATTTTAGAGCCACTTTTCACAGATTCGACATTTGTTTTGATCAAATCTATTGTCTTAAAAATACATGCGGGGCAACACATCGACACAAACGTTGTTGTACATGTAGGTACGAGGAAATCTAAATAACTCGCACATCATCTCCTGTATTATTCTACTAGCCTACTCATATAAATGTTGACACTCGGAAGCGAACTCGTTGATGACAAGAGACGTAGGAATAGGGAGGCGGTTGGAAGCACAGAAGTAACCAAGGTCTTCTCACACGAAACCGCAACAAATCAGCGGTCGGCCAAAGTGTTAGTAATAAAATAATATTGTCTTTACTGTATAGTACTAAAAAAAATGATAAATTCTACATAAAACTTAATACTTCAACTATAATTTTGTTTCGTACAACCCCCGACCATAAAGTAAAAAAAAATCCTCCGGACGCCCATGCGTTTAATGTTTCATATTAATATATACATGTTTTCTAGTTCGACGTACGTGAGCCCCTTGACACTCTTGAATGGCACAGTGATGTCGTTTGTCAAATTCTAGGCCAGGGCAGTCGGAAGCAAAAAAAGTCAGCCACTTTGAGAAACAATGAACCACCCACCCAGGCGACAAGAAGAGGACGGAAGCCAAGCACCCACACCTTCAGAATTCCCGAGAAGAGTCAAAATAAGTTATAAATGCTGATTTCCTTCCTTCTCCAGTGAAGAGTGGTTTACAATTGGCCAACATGATTGTACTGACCCCCCCCAAAAACAAATTTCAATCGATTTCTAGCACGAGAATGCAGACCGTTTTTTCACTTGTCTCTGCATTTTGAACACTGCACTAACGTTTACAACGATTGTTGGAAAGGTTTCATGGACATCTTTCAAAAATAAATACATTTTATGGTTTAATTGTGGTTTACTTTCGAGTGGACTGTCCACTTGTGAAAGAGTAGGAATGTAGGCTTCAGAAAAAAGTGTTGTTCAGTTGTGAATGGTAGGCATACCCTTATCATAAGTTATAAACAACACCACCACCGAACCACTGACGGAAACGTGTGTTGCACTGGCATGGCCCAATGGGAGGGGAAGGGGGGATATTTTACGAAATCCCCCCCACCCCCTAGGTTTCATAGTTTATTTGGATTCTCTGGTGGTGATGTGGACTAATTTTAATGCCTTTCGGAACTTATAAATTATGGACTCGGAATCAAGGAGTCTCAAGCCCTCGCAGCTGCACGACTCGGATGATGTTGTGCATCTTATTCCGTACTCCCCCCCCCCTCCCCACCCCTAGATTTTACTCTTGCCCCCTAACTTTGATGTCCAGACTACGTGCTTGGGGTGGGGTCACAATTTTTCATATATATATATATTCCGCCGCCACCTCACCTCCCCCCTCCCCCCCCCCCCCACCTCTCTCTCTCCTCTCTCACAAATTCACACAGGTATTTGTTTTTGCAGACTGTCTCTCTGTTGGTGTCAGTTGCTTGAATAAACCTTACACATCTTGATGATACTGGCTGCCTGCAAAACCTGGGAATACATTTATCTTTTGCTTCCAAAGCAAATCTGGTGGTGGGGAGGAGTGGGTGTGGTGTTCTGGCTACACGCTTGGTGTGTTGGGGGCACAATTTTTCAGTCACACATGTATATATATTTTGCCCCCCCCCCCCCCCCCCCCCCCCTCTCTCTCTTTTGCAAATTCACACAGGCATGTGAGGTGAATAAAATAATTATCCATATTTTTGTGTACATTTAACATCTTTTTTCTTTTCAATGTTTCATTCTGTCATTGTTATTGTTTTCGCAATTGGTATTTGTTGGTGTTAATTGCTTGAATAAATCTTACAAATATTGATCGAAGATGATACTGACCACCCACAAAACCAGAGAATATCATTTATCTTTTGCTTCCAAAGCAAAGCTAGTGGTGGAAAGGGGGGAGGGGGGGGGGGGGGAGCTGTGGTGTTTGGAGAGTTGGTAGTTCATTACCCATGATTCACTCCGCGTACGGATATGGATGAAAGTCTCTGAGGAGCCTACACTCTAGTGTTCTGCTATGAGAAGTGCTTTCGTTCGAGGATTTTTACCAGTAGTGATAGAAGCCCACGAGGCTGTGATTTTCTGCTTGACTCCCCGATGCTGTAAAATTTATATCAGCGGTCTTCTTTCTACTTTACTTTAGTTTGTAGCATGCCCTTACAATTGGTATATTCTTGTAAATATTAATACGGTCTTTTGGTACATCCAGATTGATTAAGTCTACATGTTTTGTTTAGTTTCTGTTTTTTCTTTTCTGATACAATGCATCAGCTGAATGCAAATTCTGTACATTTTCTAAGCTGATAAAATCGAACTGCTGCAAATATATCCTGCCGACATGTTGGCGGCTAGCCTCAGCGTTATTTCGCAGTATTTGTAATGGTACATATACCATATGAGTTTGGCAAATGGCGTACGGAATTTCGAGCGAGATTCGGGAAATTTATTTAAGACTGTTTTATTATTCTCATGAATCTGTGTTCAGCGTATCTAAAACTTCGCCCCATCCAGTAGGGTTTGATGGGTACTGGATTCGTCTTCTGGGTTTTTAATTATATATTGCCTCTTCGCCAGTTTCTGTGGCTTGTCGTAAAAAATTACGCTGCATGCACAGTTATTACTGAATTAATGTAGACCGACTTGCAAACTGTGCAGTTACCGTGTAACTTCAAACAACAGAAATAGGAGTCTTTTTATATCCGATTTCTATGATTCAAACCACGAGAAGAACGTCACACACAAAATACTTAAATGAACACAGTAGCAATTACTGCGAGACCGTGTTTATTGCCAATCAACAACACTAATCTCTTTCACACAAAATCACCGACCAACATAGTGTTAGTTATCTCTGCTGTAACACAGAGTTTCACAGGATAACTCTGTGTTTTGATGAAATGTAAACACCGCGTCCAGTGTTTCATATGGTATACACTCTGGACGTACTGTATCTGCCTGTCTCTCTGTCCATCCGACATCTATCCATTTCTTTGGCATATGATAACTTGAAAAATATTGCTTGGATTGTCAAGTTACTTTATATTTGTGTTCAGGTTACTGATTTGCTGTGCTGTATAGGTTTTGGTGAAAATCTGATAATTTGATCCTGAGATATTAACCCTTTATCCCTCAAATTGAAAATTCCTACAAAAATTGGTCCTGAGATAATAACAGCTTTCTACTTGTTGCGCGTATGGGTACACATCTGACGATTTAATCGGCCTATTTTTGAAAAAAAAGCGAGTAGAAACCGAAACCATGGACAAATTTTATAACCTCCCAATACTAAGGCAAATAGTCAGGGGTCGAACTGGCTTGGGGATGATACAGTACTGTGATCACAAAAGCGGTCTTTTAGTCGATCGGCTCTCGATCCGGCTTCGGTTCTGTCGTGATTGAGAATCGCGGTTCTGTTGATAAAACGCGGCAGAATGGAGAAAGAATCAAGACAAAATTTAGGTAGAATCGAGAGAAAATCGCAACAGACACACCAATACATTGTGAGATGATTTGTTACATGTATTCCTCGATGGTGAAAACTTCAAAGTTTGGCGTGAACGGATCGTACGTTTTAAGATTCGTTCGATGTATTCGTATGTCGCAATTAAAAAACAACAAAATCCAGTCGAGTTACAAACCTGAAGATATTTTCCGACTCGCCCCCTTTTCAAATCGACAAAAGTAAAAATTTTGAAAGAAAAGTGTTCGGAGATGTAAATAGATGTGAACAAGTGAACACTATCATAAGAATAGACCTGGTCTGTGTGGGTAAATCCTCAACGCATCAAACTGAGAACGAAAAGTATCAAGCCTGCAGTCTTAACTCCACCCGTCTTTTATTTTATGGAAATATAGCCAATATGGTACCCTGCAAAATTCCTGGTAGCTAAGAGAAGCAGAGTATTTCAAGGTCCATAAATGAATGTCATGAAGGATTCAGCAGGATAAGTCCTCCCCCAACAAAATGTCCTCCAATATAGTTTGGTGTAGCCAAACAGGCCAACTTTGCCCTGAGTTTCCGTTAAAATGAAAATGAAATCATATAGGCTTAATTTTTTTTAAATTCAGAAAGTGATGGCCCGATTCCTAGGCAGATTCAATTATTTTTGTAAAAAATGATTTCCTGAAAAAAAAACATGTCTCTAGCCTCCAAACTGGAATGCGCTCGGTCAAATGAGAGCTCACGACCTGAGCTATAATTAAGTTGATGCAAAAAAAAGGATTTTTTTCAGTTAGATTTGGCTGAGCTTTTTATAGTACTATCTGTTTAACCTACCATTGGATGCAGCCAAGGGTTAACAAATAATTAAATGATTAAAACTACTTCCATTTTCAAAAGTGGGGGTTGCTCCCCCCCATGCCACCTTCTGGGTGTCGATAGAAATATTACTGTCAATTGGTAAAATTGTTATAAACAAATAAACAAATAAAAAGGAAAAAGGCGGCCATATCCATCGGCGATATCCAAATTACTTCAAACAGAAGTTCTTTACCCAATATAAGAAATCAGTCAAAAGCCAATTTTACGGTTGGACGTTCTCTCACCACAAAGTCGGCTGTTTTGGGGTGAATCGATATTCTGATCGGACATGCATTTCCGAGTTAAATGGTTAAAGAAAAGCGCATTCGAATGAAAGAAAAACGGTGATCGTACATTTTTAGCTCAACTTTGACGAAGTCAAATTTGAGCTATTGTCATGGCCCGTCGTCCGTCTGTCCGTCCGTCCGTCCATCCGTCTGTCCATCTGGCTGTCTGTCTGTCCGTACGTCAACAATTGGCTATGGCTCGGGCTAGAGGTCGTATTTATGAACCGATCTTTACGAAACTTCTTGTGTACCTTTGTTATGACCCTGGGACGGGAACGAGTGTTTTTAGGTGTGGTCCGAAATTCAAGATGGCTGCCAGCGGCCATTTTGTACCGATGATGCAAAAATCAGTTTTTTGTACAGAACTTCTGTACGAAAGTTCTGATTTGAATAAAGTTTTGTATAAATGTTTAGTACCATGGGATACATCACATATAATACGGGTTTTTTTCTCGTGCGTAAATTATGCAAATTAGACTGACTTTGATTTATTTAGTGTTACTTTCAGAGCTGTAAGTGCCAAGCTGCTATGGCTCGGGCTAGAGGCCGTATTTATGAACCAATCTTTACGAAACTTCTTGGGTACCTTTGTTATGACCCTGGGACGGGAAGGAGTGTT
Organism: Pictodentalium vernedei; assembly: GCA_031216915.1. Taxonomy (NCBI): domain Eukaryota; kingdom Metazoa; phylum Mollusca; class Scaphopoda; order Dentaliida; family Dentaliidae; genus Pictodentalium; species Pictodentalium vernedei. Next base: position 848,297,546 of record CM062296.1, on the reverse strand, counting down.
TTGGGGTGTGGTCCGAAATTCAAGATGGCTGCCAGTGGCCATTTTGTACCGATGATGCAAAAATCAGTTTTTTGTACAGAACTTCTGTATGAAAGTTCTGATTTGAATAAAGTTTTGTATAAATGTATAGTACAATGGGATACATCACATATAATACGGTTTTTTTTCTCGTGCGTAAATTATGCAAATTAAACTAACTTTGATTTATTTAGTGTTACTTTCAGAGCTGTAAGTGCCAAGCTGCTATGGCTTGGGCTAGAGGCCGTATTTATGAACCAATCTTTACAAAACTTCTTGGGTACCTTTGTTATGACCGTGGGACGAGAACGAGTGTTTTTGGGTGCAGTCCCAAATTCCAGATGGCTGCCAGCAGCCATTTTGTACCGACGATGCCGAAATCTGTTTTTTGTACAGAACTTCCATATGAAAGCTCTGATTTGAATAATTTTTTGTATGAATGTTTAGTACCATGGGATACATTACATATATTACAGGTTTTTTTCTTGTGCGTAAATTATGCAAATTAGGCTAACTTTTATTTAGTGTTACTTTCAGCACTGTGAGTGCAAATCCCAATACGGCTCGGGCTAGAGGCTGTATTTATGAACCGATCTTCACGAAACTTCTTGGGTACATTTGTTATCACTGTGGGACGAGAAGGAGTGTTTTGGGGTCCAGTCTGAAATTCAAGATGGCCGCTAGCAGCCATTTTGTTCAAAATTAAGTGCAATCAGATTTTTGCGCAGAACTTCCAAATGAAAGATCTGATTTGAATAAATTTTTGTATGAATGTTTAGTACCATGGGATACATTACATATAATACAGAGTTTTTCTCGTGAATAAATTATGCAAATTAGGGGTCCGGGTGGGACTTAGAAAATTTTGGACCAAAATCCGGAAATTAGTTTTTGGGTTTTTTATGCGTTTTGGTCAATTTTAAGACAAAAAAAAAAAATTTTTTTTACACTGAAAATTTGGGGTCCGGGTGGGACTTAGAAAATTTTGGACCAAAATCCGGAAATTTGTTTTTTGTGTTTTGATGCATTTTGGTCAATTTTAAGAAGAAGAAGAAAAAATTTTAGTCTGAAAATATTTTGTTTGGGACTGAAAATTTCCACACAAAAATAATAATCTACAATGATTGGTCTTAATCTGTAGTCCATTACAGTCACCTTGTAATTCTTTTATTATTGTTGACTGGGCCAAAACAAATACTAATTCCTGTCATATTCATTATTCAGTTGTCTTTGTCACAGCAAGTACTAATTCCTGTCATATCCAAGTTGAGCTACAGAGTCATTGACTCTTTCATTACTATTTATTCATGAATATCATATGAAAGAACACGCCAGAAAGTGTATTTTTTAAATACGAAGGCATTATTTTTTCACAACTTTCAAACAACACGTGTTTGAGGAGTCCGACATTTTATCGTTTGAATGTTTTTCGCTCCGTACAGTTCGCCCCGCCCGGTTAAATTAAAGTAACATATAACTTAGTATTTTGGTCTAGAGGCTTTGAAACGAATTTGTTGAAGTATGTCTCCAGTGTGCTGTAAGTTTTTTCTCAGAACCTGAGCACACTGTGTGAGTGAAAACTCTACTACATGAGTGTTTTTGTTGTAATCAACCAATTTATTTATTGGTGTTTAAGGTCACATATTTCTGCACAATGGCTAATCATGACCATGACAGTTTTACGGGTGGAGGAAGCCAGAGTACCCAGAGAGAAGCACTGAGCAACGGCAAGCAACTGTCAGCTCCACACAAGCATGGTTACCATTGGTTGAAGACAGATGCACCATCGATGTGAAGTACGCTTCAGTACACAACGCCACCGTGCCCCCACGCAATGGGGGTGAAGTGTCTTGCCCAAGGACACAACGCGGTTGCCGCAGGTGGGATTTGAACTGAGGACCTTTCGGCCTGCACCTCTACCTACTGAGCCACCGCACCCCCAATCATCCAGTACTTATCCCTCTTCTAATCCCAGCCATTCAGTGTGAACTGTAGCAAATTATGGCAATTATGAATCATGAACATGCACAGTCGAGCACTGCATCAGCAATGCTAATGTTGGTGGTTCACGTCACGGTCTGGTCCAAATCCGAAGTCTTTTTCAGGCACATAGCCTAGAGTCTACAATATCATGTGTAGAAGACCAGTGGAGGGGGGGGGGGGGATAACCAGTAAAATGCAGTGTTGTTGTTCCCCCACCAAAAAACATTGACTCTACGCAAGACCCCCCCACCCTCCATCCCCTGACTGTGCACCTGGTATATTTACAGGTACATCCCCTGCAGTTAAATAAATAAAAGTTCCGTCAGAGATTTCGCACTTTCAAAAATAGTGAAGTAGGACTAATCTACAATTCCATCGAAGCTCCACCAGCGAGAAGGCCACACCCACCTCAGGGCTATGACCATCGGATATGCATGTGGCATATATCGAGCTGGCTATCCCCCCCTCTCCTCCCCCCCCCCCCTCCCCCTGGCGAAAATCCAATCGGCAGAATGGAGATTGTGTTTCGCTTTAGCCACGCTTCTGTCGATAAGTTTTTTTTCTTGTCTGTCACCTCGATCGCGACTGCGTCGAGAACGTGCCACGATTTGGTGTCCACTTTTGTGATCACAGTACTGTACGTCCCCTAATCGTGCGTGTCGACAGTTGTTTCAGTCTGATGTACAGTGTAATAACTAATTACAACTTTGGAATTGGTAGACCTCTCGCTCATATTTGGAAAGTTACTGTCTCTGGGTGACTGCATTGACGACACACTACAAACTTCACAAAATGCGCTGTATTACATGTACCCCCTTCAATCCGCGAAAATTTGAGGTGACAGATTTTGAGGTGCCTTCGGCCGAATTAATGGGCCGCAGAAATCGGGATTAGGCAGATGTTTCCTATCCATGGAATTTTGAACTCAGACGGGCGACTGCGTCACGGGGCGATCACCCGCCTCAGAATGACGAGTCTGCATATGGGTGGATATTCCACCCCTAGAGTGTTTTTGCAGACATCCCAATTTCATGATTGGGAGTTCTGTACGTAGTCACCGAGAATGTAGTCAAGATTCTGTAGTGCTCCACAAGGGTTTTATTTTTATGTGTACCCATACCATGTATGGTACACATAATGAAGGCATCCAGAATGGCCCTCCGTTGTTCGTCCATCCTTTGTCTGACCGTCCATCCATCCGGCCGGCATCCATATCCATTTCTTTGGCATTTGATAACTTGAATACTATTGGTTAGATTGTCATGATACTTTATATTTGTGTTCAGGTTATTAATGCGGCAAGCTGTATAGTTTTTGGTGTAAATCTGATTATTCAATACTGAGATATTAACCCTTTACCCATCCAATTAGGAATTATTCCAATCCATTTCTTTGGCATGCGATAATTAAAAAAATATCAATCCGTTTGTCATGTTACTTGATAGATATGTTCAGGTAACTGATGTTCCGAGCTGTAAAGTTTTTTATGTAAATCTGACGATTCGATCCTGACATACTAACCCTTTTTCTATCAAATTAAACATTACTCCAATCCAATTCTTTGGCATGCGGTAACCAAAGGTAACCTAAAAAATATTGATTAGGTTGCCTTGTTACTTCATATGTGTGGTCGGGTTTCCGATGTGCCAAGTTGTGTAGATTTTGGTGTAATTCTGGTAGTTTGATCCTGAGATTTTAACCCTTTATCCATTATTATCCTTCAAATTGATAATTCTTCCAATCCCTTTGGCCTGAGATAACTCAAAAAATATCAATCCAATTGTCATGTTACTTTATATATATCTTCAGGTTACTGATGTTCCGAGCTGTATAGTTTTTTGGTGTAAATCTATTATTTGTCTTCAGTTTACTGATGTGCCAAGCTGTATAGTTTTTGGTGTAAATCTGATAATTTGATCCTGAGATATTAACCCTTTATCCTTCAAATTGAAAATTCCTCCAATCCCTTGGCATGAGATAACTCAAAAAATATCAATCCGATTGTCATGTTACTTCATATATGTGTTCAGGTTACTGATGTGCTGAGCTGTATAGTTTTTGGTGTAAATCTGATAATTTGATCCTGAGATATTAACCCTTTATCCCTCTAATTAAAAATTCCTCCAAAAATTGGTCCTGAGATAATAACCGCTTTCTACTAGTTGCGCATATGGGTACACATCTGACGTTTAATCGCCCTATTTTTATGTAAATCTAATAATTTGATCCGGAGATATTAACCCTTTATCCATCAAATTAGGCACTCCTCCAATCCATTTCTATATGTACCCATACCATGTATGGTGTACATAATGTCGGCATCCTTGGTGGCCCTCCGTTGTAAAGCTTTCTACTAGCTGCGAATATGTGTACACATCTGACGATTTAATCGGCCTATTTTTAATCAAACTTCCATTCATTACAATTTTATTTGGCAACACAATTATTTTCATTTATTTATTTATTGGGGTTTAACAACACTTTTGACATCCAGGGTCACCTTGTGTCAGACAGTTTTATGGGTCGAGGAATCCAAAGTACCCGGAGAGAACCACCAATCAGCAACTCCAGTGTGCCCCATATGGGCAATTGGGATAAGTTTGTGCTTTGCCCAAGGACACAACATAGTTACCCTTGAGGGGATTGAACCTTGAACCTTTTGGTTTGAAATCCAATGCTGTAACCACTGAGCCACCATGCCCCCAGTTGTCTTCAATTCTCTCCCCTGATGCAGTTAAAACTAGAAGTCCTGTCATGAAATGCACAGAAATAGCACGTTGATATGCGCGTTAATGTGCGCGTTATCGCCAAAGTAAAGCTATCAAATTCTGAACATATGGCCTGTGCACAAGCAATGTTTCAGCCAATGGACCTCCGGGTAACGCGGAGGTCCATTGGCAGAAACATTGCACGTGTTTGCTATGAGTAACCAGGAGGACCTGCCGTGCTTCGGATGCCATTCAATATGGCAATTGTGCGCAATTCCTACGCGCAATTAAGCCAAGATAAGCGCACAATTTGTGACAGGACTTCTAGTTTTAACTGTAGTAGAAGATACCAAGTTCCAAAACATTTTGTAGATTTTCATTCATCAAGAAAAATATGTACATGTGTATTTACAATTGTTGATTTATTTTGTAGCATTATGAGAGAAGTTTCGTGGAGTTCTGATAGCAGTTCTAAGTCATGTTATTTGTGTATTTACAGTTGTTCATTTATTTTGTAGCATTGTGAGAGAAGTTTCGTGGAGTTCTGATAGCAGTTCTAAGTCATGTTATTTGTGTATTTACAGTTGTTCATTTATTTTGTAGCATTGTGAGAGAAGTTTCGTGGAGTTCTGATAGCAGTTCTAAGTCATGTTATTTGTGTATTTACAGTTGTTCATTTATTTTGTAGCATTGTGAGAGAAGTTTCGTGGAGTTCTGATAGCAGTTCTAAGTCATGTTATTTGTGTGTAGCTCATAGAGAGAAGGTAGCTATATGGAAAGTATCAGGATCAGTTCCAAGGCTGGGATTTAAACAAGTTCGAAAAATCAATATACTTACTATTCAACAAGGTATTATAGCTACATGTTTCATACAACATCTGTGTATTATAATCTATAAAACTCTCAAAATTAAAGTCTAGAATTTCCATAAAACTTATCTTTTTGTCCAGTATTGAGAAAATTAATCTGTTTGCACTTAATCTCACTCAGAGTTAATGTCAACATATCTAAATTTGAGACTGCAAATTTTTCACATAATGAATCTAGTTATTTAACCCTTTACCAAACATAGCAGCCAAAAACTGCCAGAAAATTAACCAGAATAAGCCTACCACAGCCTAAAATATCCCTGAAGTTTCTCAGTAAAACCCCATACAAATATGGATATCATTAGGTCCAGCTCAATGTGAGCTTGTTCTGATGATATCCATATTTAGTTGAAACAATATTTATTCAAAGAAAATGCCATATGTTACAAAAATGAACAACAACAACAACAACAACAACAACAACAACAACAACAACAACAACAAAAAAGTAACAGAACAAGGCACTGCATATATATAACATATATTTAACACTAAACAAATTTCTAATTGAAGGAGGCATTTGACAGGAAGCTTGGGGCTTATGTGAGTCATCTTATTTGTATGGTTTTATTGAAAAGTTATATTTGTTTTCGACAAATGTGAAATTTAATTTATTTTTTTTAAATACTGTGTTAGGTAAAGGGTTAACCAATTCACTCTTTTTGACAGAGCTCATTGAAGTCACATCATATCCATTGTGCTCTTCTCTGTTAACCCTTTACCCAACGAATCGCCCGCATCCGCCCGCGTAATATGCAAATTCAGCAGTTGAAAAAATATTATTTTTCAAAAAATTTCAACAAAACCATATCATGTGACCCCTCGTTGGAACGAGCTCGTCGAGCTCGTTCCAACGAGGGGTCACATGATATGGTTTTGTTGAATATTTTTGAAAAATTTAAAAAAAATTTATTTAAAATAATAAATTTTGATATCGTCTGCGTTGGGTAAAGGGTTAATTCTAATAAGGTGATAGCCATTTTAAGCTGTATTCTCTATGGAAAATATTTCCAGCTGGATTTATGTTTAGAAGACCAATTGAATAATTTTCCCAAGACCAAGAAAAGGCCTGAATGAGAACAAAAATATATCATGATGTCACAAATATTACATTGAAATCCTACTCTATACAGTGGAGTCGCCGTGGATTGGTCATAATTCACGCGTGGGCAGTTACGTCCACACATGTGTTTACCAGGTAGTAAAAATCGTCATCAGCAAAATTTTAATTAATGAAGCACCAGATTGTACACCGTGCTTCATTAATTAAATTTTTGATGATTATTCCTGTAATTAGTGCTTGGAATCTAATATTATTGCCCATGCGTGGAAAGTGACCAGTGCACGACGACTGTCCTGTAGGTATGTCCATTGATTTGATAGATATGTTGAGCATTATTACCTTTTCCTATCAGAGAGCACAGAATAAAATAAAAGTTACCTTGAGATAGGGTACTTAAATGCTAGTACCCACAGGGAGGCATGGTGGTGCTTGGTACTAAGGCATACCACACATCGATGGTACACTTGTCTTCAGCCACTAACTATGTTTGTTAGACTTACTGAGGGGGAGAGTCTGATAGTTACAGTACGTGGAGAGTGTATTATCACTAAATCACCCACAGAGTGGAGATTCCACCCAAGCAATAATTGCAAATTTGTTGCAAAGGATAACAAGAACAAGCAGTGTTTCAGCCAATGGACGCCCCGGGTTAAACCCGGAGGTCCATTGGCTGAAACATTGCTTCTGTTTTTAGTCGATATATACAGAATTTGAATGTTATAGTTTGGGTGATAACTCCACTCTGCGGGTGATTTGGTTACAATCCACTCTTCACGTACTGTACTTGCCATTCATTGGTGGTCCTCTTCAGGTAATCTGGCTTCCTCCACCCATACAACTGTCTGACTTGATGAGACCCTAGCAGTGGAAAGTGTTATTAAACTCCAATAAACAAACAAACAAACCTCAGGATAAAAAGTTTGAATTTCAAGTAATTTTCTATGTGGAGATGTGATTTCAGTTGGTTTCAACTGATTATTTTTAAACCAATAAAACTGCTCTAAGGCCTAAAAAAGGCCTTAAAAATCTGTTTCTCAGAACCCCCCCCCCCCCCCCCCCCCCCCACCACCTCCCTCCGCAACCTGCATGGCCTTTTTGGCTGCCACATGCTCTCTTTTTATAACCAATGCAAACTTGAAAAAAAAAAATTATGTTTTATATCTGATATTTAACCCAAGTTAATAAAATTGATAAATTTGTCCCTAGAGCACGACAAGACTTTGCCATGCTTCAGTACACCACCACCCATGCTATTCTGTAGAATATGAGGCCGAAAACAAACCAAGAAAATGAACTTTTGATGGTAAAGAAATAATTAGAAAAATAAAAAAACAAAATAAATAAACGCCCACCCACATGCAATTTTACCAAAAATGGCATGAGAAACAGAAGATCTACTTTGTGGGGCCGTTGGTTGAAACTCTAATTTTTTTATGGTTTTTCACAAAACTTGGGATCTTCTGTAATCAATATGTGGAGATACCAGTCTGCATGTATATTTGGTGACAGTCCACAATCAAAATTTTAGGTGGGTAATTGAAAGATCCTATCACTTCCACCTGATGGGTGAACCAGTTTTTGAACACTGTGTTTAAAAATAATGAAATGAGGACATTTTTCTCCTTCCATTTTTCTGAATACTCCAAAATCATCATACAAAGCCATGATGTCTCATTATTCAATTTTTATGTCAATCTCAGGTTCATATCAATGCTGGAAAGGAACAAAAATAATGAAGTTTGTTTAACATGAATAGCAGACAACACATGAAAAAAATAGTTTTTGATTAAGTACAAATTTCAGGTTTTTTTGCCTAAGAACATAGCTAACCTTATTTACTCTATATATTGGGACATTCTATAATTTTGGACACCCATTTTTTTCCAGAAAAATATTTTTTTTTTATGCTCCAATGTTTGGGACACTCAGGAGACTTGTTTCCAGTTGGCCCAGTCACCTGAAAATGGTGCAAAATGCTCAATATTAAAGCTAAGTTTGTGTTTAATTTTCCATTTTAAACAATAAAAAATTGATAATACATACTGATTTGTGTTGTTTTTTAGCTCATCTTGACAAAGTCAAGCTGAGCTAATCTCATCGCTTGCCGTCCGTCGTCCGTCAACACCATGTTTTGGTCTTCTCCTCCAAAGCCACTGGGCCAATTCAAGTGAAAGTTTGTGTGAGTGATGGTCCCAAAGGGGCATTTCATTTTTGTTCAACTCAGCATGCCCAGCCCCATAGGGAGGGAGTGGGGGAAAATGCTCCAAAATATTTTAAAAATCTTCTTCTCAAGAACCAGTATGTACAATGACTTGATATTTGTTATGGAGCTTCCATATGAGGTGTAGAATCAAGTTTGTTCAAACGAAGTTCGTGAAGTAATATTTGGCTTTGTAATAGGAGGGGTAAGATTTTTGGCCCCGCCCAAAATTTCTATATTTTTATACTGTACCAATGACCCAGACTTAGCTGGTGCTAACTCTAACAAAACCAGGGCCAAACACAAATTTTGCCCCCCAATCCCCCAAATTTGCATCCAAAACAAAAAGAAATCATGTCCTAAAGGACCTCCATACTACGCCTCTACTGCGCATGCGCAGTGACGCAGACGTCCCGAAATTGGCGCCAAATATCATTCTCTGTTTGGCCCTTCATCAGTCAACATCTCACTGATCTTTGTGCTTGTAAATCTCCGTTTAAAGGATGCCAGACACGTAATTTTTGGAGAAAATGTGATTCTAAGGAGGATAGAAGGAGGAGAGGAAAAAGAAGTGACAAAAAATAATCAGGGCTGTACTTAAAATTTTTTGATGAAATTATGTTAAGTTGCCTATTTTCGAGGCATGGGCCTCTTGTTGTCATTCTTGCTAAATGTTGCACTGCTTATTCAGTGTTTCCTCTACCCTAGCCTTCTAAAGTCCCCCCTTGCAATTCTCCCATGCTTTTGGCATATTTTTGAGAAATTTCATTTCTAAAATTTCCTGGGAGAGTTGCTTGGTTACAGAATGTTTTCTGTTATTTTCCCCATAGTTACGTTTTCACCCATGGGTGTATAACGTTTGTGTTCTGCATCTTCCATCTGATGTTCTGCAGATTCTCCCCTGGGAGTCTCTGTTTTGCATCAGATAGAGTGTAATTTGATGACTGATTCCGGGCCAGTTTTTTCAGTGCCTGGAGTCATGTTTTCTGGTGTTTTTACACTGTTTGTTTACATTGGCAACAGCCTTTTTTGAGGGGGGCTGTTTGCCTTTGCTGTAGTTTTTCTCACTATAAGATACATTTATATTATCCGTAAGTGTCTCATTAATTATTTAATATAAATTTAAAATTTTTGACCACACTTTGCCATCGGATCCATCAGGGCTCAACGTTACTTTTCAGCAACTTGGGCTTCGCTGAAAAAATATTTTTTTCAAAATTATTTTGATTTGCAATTGTTTTTTCATTTATTAATGGATCATGTTATTATGTATCTTTGTGTCAGGGGTTTTTGCGAGTAACTAGGACTTATTGTTGTTCTTTCACAATGAAGGGACGTTGTTCAAATTGTAATAGGAAGAAATCTTCCTCTGACTTTCATGATCATTGTATTAATTGTAGTCAGTGTTCTCGCATTAATCCCTGTCCTATATGTGAATATTGGGATGAGAAACATTGGAAACGTGTGTCACGATATGTTGTTTCTGGAGAAAGGGCGATGCCGGCTCTTTCTCCGCAAGGTCACTCTACTCTCTCAGTTTCTATTTCAGAGGAACCAGAACAGGGTGATGTTTCCATGTTATCTTCTACAAGTGTGCGTCCGTCGTCACAAATGAATTCAGAGCTAGCGGCAAAAGTGCTCATGGAGATTAGACAAATGTCGTCCGCTAGCTCGCCCGGTGTAGCGTCCATTCACCGAATGGTTCGGCAGCCGGGTTCGTCCGATGCGGTCCAAGAGGAAGTTTTGGGTGATGCGAGCACTATAAACATAATAGATGCACACCCAGTGACGGCGGATAGTAAGCGAGAGCGGAGGAAGCCTTTGAGTCCGGTTCCTAGCTCGTCCAGGTCCAGCCGGGCCGCGAGCGAGAGAGGCCCCTCTCTCGTACAACAACATCTGGGACCAGATGTTGTGGTACAAAATGTGTCTTTAGCGGAGCATACGTCCGTCGCTCGGGACGCTCCGTTGTATAAGCAGTCCGCAGAGACTGTCAAGGCTTCCTCTTCTCATCAGCGCACACGACCGCACCTTGGCTGCGTGACCGCCGATATATTACCAGCTTCGCCGATCAAGGATTCTTCGGCGACCAGGTCACACCATCCGGCAGCCAGGGATTCGAGACCGATGGACTCCGGACGTTCGCATAGGAAAAGTATGCGGGAGCCATCTGATAAGGAGCTGCCCTCAGCGAAGCAGCGAAAGAATGCGCCTCCGCAGGTCTCGACGCCGGACATTCTTGTGCAGATAGCACAGCTTATCGCAGCATCCCAGCAGCCGACAGAAACGGTGTCGGATCGAGAATTATCCGACGGCGCTGGGTCGGTACGTTCCGCCGAAGCATCGGGGGCGGACGACCGGGAACATCATGAGGTCCGACCGGATGGTGAAAGGGATACGGATGACTTGGAGCTATCCCTTTCGGAACAACATAAAGCTGCCGTGGACTTCATTCGGCACTTTCTCCCTCAAGTTGTTCCGTCGGGCCAGACTGCTGCGGTTCCGGACAAGAGAATTATAGCGTCATTGGACTCTGAATTTTTTGAGCGGTTCAGGGACATCGCTCCCGAGTTTCCATCGCAGTCCAATAATGTTGCAAGAACATTTGAATTATTGAACGACGCTATATTTAAACTTGCTTCCAGGACAGGGAAAGCAGGTTTCTTGTCCGCTAATACTCTCAACCTGCCTTTCATTAATGCAAGGAATAAATTCGATATGGCAGGACAGGGTATACTGAGAGTTCCTCTGCGTATGGACGACGAGGCGGAAGACTTAGAGCTATCATTACCGTCGTCAGCTTCTATTCCAACCGCGGTGTTGGAAACAGCTATTGCGTCTAACAGAGCCAATTTAGATGCCTTATCTTATGCAGATCACCTTACTAAGGCGTTATCACTGCGCCTTCAGGGGAAAGAGTTTCAGGATATACAATCCTCTTTAAGACTTCTTTCAAGGGCAGTAGCTTATTCCACGTGTAACTCCGCCCTTTCAGTGGCAAATCTGGAGTTGGTTAGACGTGACGCAGCCCTAGCTGCATCCACACTAGTGGATTCTAAGGTGAAGAACTCTCTTAGAGTCGCTTCGGTCTCAGGAGAACTTCTCTTTGACGGCAAGCTTTCCGCTATTTATGATAAAATTACAAAGAAAGCTAAGGATTCTCTGTTGTTCAAATCTGCTCCTAAGAAGTCGGATACAGCATATAATAAGACAGGCACTTCTGGGTCTAATGCGCCCAAGAGAGGTTCCTATAGAGGTTCCGGTGCGTCCTCTTGGTCTTATTCGAGAGACCGTCAGAATAGCGACTCTCGTTCGGGACGTCCTTCAGGACGGGACAATCGGTCGGTCGCCCCGAGGTCGACGGGGTGAGGTGCGGGCCGTGGAAGACGTGGTTTCTCCTACCGCAGGCCTCGCAGGTCCAGGAGGTGATGGCTTAAACCTCTATCGCGTTCCGGTTGGCGGAAGGTTGTCGAGCTTTTCACAAGAATGGGCGTCGATTACGGACGACCCTTGGGTGAGAGGAGTGACTTCGGAAGGTCTAAAGATATCCTTCAAACGAAAGCCTCCATTAACTCGAAGTCCAAAGTGGACTCATCTTCCGTCAAATCCGCAGAAAAGAGACGCTCTGTTATCAGAGGTGCAGTCTCTTTTAATGAAGAACGCGGTAGAGGTCGTAGAAAACCAGGAATCTCCGGGATTCTACAGCCATCTGTTTCTGGTTCCGAAACCAGACGGCTCGTTCCGTCCAGTCATAGATTTGAGCTGGATAAACAAGCTGATCGTCGCTCCGAAGTTTTATATGGAGACGATTCGATCGGTCAGAGCGAGTATTCGGGTGAACGATTATGCAACGAGCATAGATCTCAAAGATGCGTACTTTCACGTCATGGTACATCCGACATTCCGAAAGTATCTACGCTTCGCAGTCCTAGGAGTGGTGTATCAATTCCGGGCGATGTGCTTCGGATTGAATCTAGCACCCTGGGCTTTCACTCGGGTAATGAACTCGGTAATGATCTACTTCCGAGCTCATTCGTCTGCGGTAACGTCGGCCTACCTGGACGACATTCTTCAGAGGTACGGCAACGAGTTAACGCTTCAGAACGATGTTCAGAATCTTCTTCTATTGCTCCGACGTCTCGGTTTTATAGTAAACGAGGAGAAGTCGGATCTGGTGCCGTCCAAGTCATTCACTCATCTGGGAATGAGCTTCGAGACGCACAACAATCTCGTTCGTCTGCCGTTAACCAGAGCGAAATTAGTCAGTTGTTACGCTCGCTATTGTCTGCACGCAGACAAAGTCACGGCGAGAGAATTTATGAGACTGATAGGTCTGTGCGGAGCCGCCGCGTATCTCATTCCGATGGGGCAGTTACGCACACGTCCTCTTCAAATTTTCTTGACTCAGAATTGGAGTGTGAAGATTCATTCGCTCGATGTAGACGTTCTCTTGTCAGATCAAGTGAAACAAGAGATTCAGACTTGGGAAAACATTCAGTGTTTAACTCAGGGAGTTCCGCTGCAGTTGCCGGATCCGAGTTTTACCGTTATGACGGATGCCAGTCAAACAGGTTGGGGTGCATCATTAATCCCAACGGATTCGAGATGCCAGGGTCTTTGGGATCCGCAATTCCTGTGCAAGCACATAAACATCAAGGAAATGATGTCAATTTGGCTTGCGTTACGTCACTGGATGGACATTATTCACGATGCTCATGTCCAAATCCTATCCGACAATACGACAGTAGTGGCGTATATACGGAATCAGGGAGGCACTCATTCAGTTCCGTTCTTCAATCTAACGGAAAGAATCCTTCTGTTTGCGCTAGAACATCAGGTTCTTCTTTCGGTCCGTCACATACCGGGTCGTCTGAATGTGCTAGCAGACTCCCTTTCACGAAAGGGTCGCTTGTTGCCGTCGGAGTGGACTCTCAACAAACAAGTATTCAATCAGATTTGCTACCAATGGGAACGGCCAATGATAGACTTATTTGCGACACATCTCAACAATCAGTTGCAGACGTATGTGTCTCCATGTCCGGATCCAAGAGCATTTGCAGTAGACGCTCTGTCGATCCCTTGGGACGGAATGATAGGATATGCGTATCCTCCAGCGCCGTTAATTCAACAAGTATTGCTAAAGATAAAACAATCTCAATGCAAGATTCTGTTGGTAGCATCTCTGTCGCCACAGAGACCGTGGATAAATCTACTCAGGTGTCTGTTGTGGAACCTACCGTGGAAGCTTCCTCCACGGGGGGATCTTCTTTCGCAGGGGAAATCGCGCCAACTCCATCACAACCCGCAAGGTCTCAACCTTCACGTTTTTCCATTGTGCGGTCCTTCTTGCATGGCAAGCACTTTACAGGACGAGCAGTGGACGCGATTTCTAACTGTAGGAGGACCTCCTCTTCGCTAAACTATGCGGCTAAGTGGAAGGTTTTTCGTCGTTGGTGTAGGGATCATTCTGTAGATATATTCGATCCCTCTATACCAGACATTGCAAACTTTCTAGTATACTTGTTTGACGAAATCAAACTGCAGCTTGTTACTATAAAGGGTTATAGATCTATGTTATCTGATACCTATGCACATCATGATAGTTTACAAATTGGATCTAATGTCTCTTTATCTAAGTTGGTTAGAAACTTTTCGATAAATAGACCCAGAACTCTTAGATTAATTCCTAAGTGGAATTTAGCTTGGGTTCTTCTTAAATTGAAGGAAAAGCCATTTGAACCTCTTGGGACAGTAGATTTCAAATTCTTATCTTATAAGACAGCTTTTCTCTTAGCTTTCTCTCCTGCTAGAAGAGTCAGTGAGCTTCATGCACTATCGGTGGATGATTCTCATTATCGTAGTGTTGGGAACACTATCACCTTCACTACTAATGTGGGTTTTTTAGCTAAGAATCAGGCTCCTAATAAATATCCGGAACCTATTGTTATTAAGGCTCTTCCGTCTTCAGACGGGCATAGGCCTTTACTCTGTCCTGTTAGAGCATTACGTATCTATAAACAGAGATCTCAGTTTATCAGAAAGGGACGGAAACGTTTCTTTCTGTCTTTGATGCCTAATAGAAAGGACATTTCAGTCCATTCTATTGCTAGATGGATTCAATTAACTATCCGTACTGCTTATGAAGATTTATCTTCTTCTCAGCAGTCTGTGCTTAAGATTTCTGCTCATGAAGTAAGAGCTCTTTCTACTTCCTGGGCTTATGCTAATAGTGTTGCTATTACAGATTTAATGAAGGCTGCTTATTGGTCTCAGCCATCCACATTTACGAATTTTTATCTCAGAAATATTGAGTCCATTTATGGAGACCTACATTGTTTAGGTCCGTTATCTGTTGCTCAGAATGTCGTCCACTAAACAGTTGCAACTATAGTTATGCAGGCTTTCTGTTCGGCAGTGACTCCGTCCGGCTGCCCTCTTCGCTCTGGGCTATTTGACCCAGGGCTAGGGGAAGGGGGGGGGGGGGGTGTTCCCTTAGGTCACCTGCTTTATAGTGAAAAGCAAGGGAATGCCTCCTCCAAGTCAGTATTTCTGAGTCGCTTCCGGGATGGTTTTAAAGTGTAATATTAATGTTAAAATTCATTCATGTCTTATTTTTAAAGTGTAGCTCGGTGTGAAGCATTTGTATATGTCAAGTGTCAAACAGGCTTTAATATACAATACTCGGACACTTTTAAATGACTATAAAGAGTCTCAATTCTCTGGACTACTTTATTTATTGGCTTGCTTTAAAAATAATTAGTATAAGGGTTATACTGGATGTTAATAGAGAACATGAATGTTATTGTGCTCAATTATTAAGGGTAGTGTATCTTTCTAATTTAATATTAAATAAGAAAGATACATGTAAAGCCTAATATTCCTTTTCTCCTTAAGGGGTTACCTCTTTACTATATAGTTGAGCTTATTGGATTTTCCTCTATGTCCTAGGCCCTCCAGCCTGTTTACTATTCAGCTAAGTCTGGGTCATTGGTACAGTATAAAAATGTTAAAAAATTTATAGTAATTTATATATTTTTTATACTTACCAATGACCCAGACGGGGATGGCCCTCCCTGGAGTTGAGAACTCTTGCCTCCCCGCTGAGTACATAGCGCTGACCAGGCACTGCCAGTAAGAATGATATTTGGCGCCAATTTCGGGACATCTGCGTCACTGCGCATGCGCAGTAGAGGCGTAGTATGGAGGTCCTTTAGGACATGATTTCTTTTTGTTTTGGATGCAAATTTTGGGGATTGGGGGGCAAAATTTGTGTTTGGCCCTGGTTTTGTTAGAGTTAGCACCAGCTAAGTCTGGGTCATTGGTAAGTATAAAAAATATATAAATTACTATAAATTTTTTAACTTTCTGAACCGATGGTCCGGTATGAACCAAATTTGGTTTGTGGTAGTATTGGGTCATAAGTACTTGACCCATGCAAAAAAAAAAATTCCCACATCCCCATGGGAACCCTGGGAGCTAAAAATAGAAATATTTTCAAACGCCCATATTTCCCAAACCCCACGGAACAGAGAGCTTTTATTTGGTATGAAGTATCCTTATGACCAGTAGAATTGAATGGTAAAAAAAAATTGCCATCGGTTATGTTAGGGTGTTCTGTAATGGGCATCGAAAAAATGCTGAGTCAGCATATTTGCAAAAATTTAAAAAAATCTTTTCTCCAGAACCAATCATCAGAATCTTTTGATATTTGGTATACAGCATTCATAGGGGGGTCAGATAAAAGTTTGTTGAAATAAAGCTCATTGGTTCATATTTGGGCTCTCTACAAGAGCCCGAAGTTTTAACATAGGGTAATATGGGGAATATTCTTTAAAAATCTTCTTCTTCAGAACCACCAGTCAGAATCTTTTAATATTTGGTATACATCATTGTTATGAGGGTCAGATTCTAGATTGTTCAAACCAAGTCCCTAGGTTAATATTTGGGCTTCCTATGGAAGCCCAAATTTTATCTTTGTTCAACATGGAGGGTAATTTAAAAAAATCTTCTTCTTCAGATCCATCAGTCAGAATGCTTTGATATTTGGTATGCAACATCTCTATGGGGGTCAGATTCAAGTTTGTTCAAATCAGATCCCTAGGCATATATTTGGGCTCACTATGGTAGCCCAAATTTTTACTTAGTGCAATATGAGAAAATTTCTTTAAAAATCTTCTTCTTCAGATCCACCAGTCGGAATGCTTTTATATTTGGTATACAACATCTCTAGGGGGGTCAGATTCCAGGTTGTTCAATTCGAGTGCCTAGGTTAATATTTGGGCTCCATATGGGAACATGAAATTTAACTTAGTACAATATGAGGGAATTTCTTCAAAAATCATCTTCTTCAGATTCACTTGTCAGAATGCTTTCACATTTGGTGTACAACATCTCTAGGGGGGTCAGATTCAAATTTGTTCAAATCGGATCCATAGGTCAATATTTGGGCTCGCTATGGTAGCCCAAATTTGAACTTAGTGCAATTCGAAGAAATTTCTTTATAATTTCTCTTCTTCAGATCCAACAGTCAGAATGCTTTCATATTCGGTACACAACATCTCTAGGGAAGTCAGATTTAACTGTGTTCAAATCAAGAGCCTGGGTTAATATTTGGGCTCTCTATGGGAGCCGGAATTGGCCATTTTGCTGAAGAATTAAAAATTTTGTATTCAGTACCCTCTAGAGGTACTAAGATTAATCCACATAGGTTGTATCAAGGGGCTTCATAGGGGAGCTCTACATTTTACTTATGATCAACTGAAGAAAAGGCATGATGCCTAGATTATTTTTGTCACTCCTGAGAGACTCGAGGATTGACAGTGTAGCCTATGGAGATGGATTGCTTAATGTAGACTCATTCTTGGACTCTGTTTAAATTGTGTTCTGTACAAGATGAGCGCTTCAGGCCCCGCGGGGCCTCTTGTATTTAAATATGTTCCTAAGTTTTAATATTTACAGTCCGGACTGACATGAGGAAGACTATTTAATATTACATTGTGACAGTCTTCAACCCTTTACTGAACGCTAGTGGCAGATGACACTCATAAAAAGAATTCTTGTGTAACTAAAAATTTCATTTTTTGCTTCCAAAACATAGCTTATGACCCCTCATTAGAACGAGCACAATGCGCTCGTTCTAATGAGGGGCATAAGCTGTTTTGGAAGCAAAAAATGAAAATCTAAAAAGAAATTGGATGGCGATTTTCGTATTTAGTGATAGAAAACAAATCACACACAAATTGATTTAGCATCAAAACAAGACCAGGTTGTGTTTTTTCCCCATTTTCTAAGATGTGGGACATCTGTGAAAATATTTATTTTTAGCTGTCCCAATACATAGAGTAAATACGGTATAACTCCTCATTGGAATGATCTTGTTCCAGTGAGAATTATGTTTTTGATGCAGAAATTGCCAAAAATGAAATTTGAATGGTGTTTTTTCGTGAATGACCTCTCAATGGAACAAGCTCATTGAACTCATTCCAGTGGAAGTCATGAGCTATGTGTTTGGTGCAAAAATAGAAAAAAATAATAAAATTTGAATAACTATTTTATGGCCATTGGGTGAAGGGTTGAAATTTGTAACATCTGGGCAAGTGTTTTTTGGGGGTGGATATTGATTGAAGAGTGTCTGACTTAGCATTAACCCTTAAAGGCCTTGAGATTTTTAGTTCACCATATACATAATATTTCACCCTCCCCCCAATCACACAAAATAATTACGCATCAACGTTCTTATTTTCAATCTTCCTTTATAACTCATAATGTTAACCCTGCTTTAACTTCAATGATCGAAGGTGCACGTGGCATTGGCCACCGGCACAATTGGAGAATACTTTTTTACCGTTTACTTTAAATAAAAAAAAAGAAAGCTAGCGTGGGGAAGAAGAGTATGAGAAATTGGCAGTTTGTTACCCATGCTTCCCTCTTTGTAGGGATAAGGGTATGTGAGGACTTGAGGGTTCTGCTGAGGAAAGGGGTGTGTGTGTGTGTGGGGGGGGGGGGGGTGGGGAGGGCATCTTTTTTCTTTTTGTTGATCTGATTTTCAAAATCCTCGGTGAACAACTATACCCACCGCAAACAAAGTTTGGGAGGGTATATAGGAATCACCCTGTCCGTCCATTTGTCCATCCTTGTAAGCGCAACTCCTCCTAAACCGTTTGAAGAATTTTCATGAAACTTTACACAATGGAAGAACTCCATATGCAGATGTGCATGAAGCAATATAATTCCGTTCTGACATTTCCAAGGGGAGATAATCTAACTTATACCATCTGTCCATCCTTATAAGCGCAACTCCTCCTAAACCATGTGAAGAATTTTCATGAAACTTTACACAATGGAAGAACTTCATATGAAGATGTGCATGAAGCAATATAATTCCGTTCGGACATTTCCAAGGGGAGATAATCTAACTTATACCGTCTGTCCATCCTTGTAAGCGCAACTCCTCCTAAACCGTTTGAAGAATTTTCATGAAACTTTACACAATGGAAGAACTCCATATGAAGATGTGCATGAAGCAATATAATTCCGTTCTGACATTTCCAAGGGGAGATAATCTAACTTATACCATCTGTCCATCCTTGTAAGCACAACTCCTCCTAAACCATTTGAAGAATTTTCATGAAACTTTACACAATAGAAAAACTCCATATGAAGATGTGCATGAAGCAATAAAATTCCGTTCTGACATTTCCAAGGGGAGATAATCTAACTTATACATTTCAGGCGTGGGGGGGTATCACTTTGTGAGTTTGCTCACAGTACCTCTAGTTAATTTCTTTTTCAGCTTTCATCCAAATGCATATTTTGTTTTACAGAACACCAACTATCTCTTGAAAATGAAACTGTCTTTATTAATAGCTGAGCATTCCGATTTCATAATTCGCTCGCAACACTTTCGATTCGCTGTCAGTTCGGTACTCTGTGGAGAGTGTTCTTTGTTTCCAACCACACAGGTCTTCTCATAGTTCCTCCATAAGAACGGCTGCGATTCATAGTAGGCTAAAAATTCTCGAAATGAAAACACTATTACTTCTGCCTTCTCCATGTTTAGCAGTCGTGAATCAACCTGCATGATTTTCTCATCAATCTTCGAAAACAAAAATCATGCAATACGTATTTTTAAATACTTCTCGTATTGTCATGAAATGAATTGATAAGGGGGGCGGGGGGGGGGGGGGGGGGGGGGTGGGCAGATGACTGAACATCATCTCGTCATCTGAGTATCAGCATT
Organism: Pictodentalium vernedei; assembly: GCA_031216915.1. NCBI lineage: Eukaryota > Metazoa > Mollusca > Scaphopoda > Dentaliida > Dentaliidae > Pictodentalium > Pictodentalium vernedei. The sequence continues at coordinate 848,277,469 of CM062296.1, read as the reverse complement.
CTAATATTTAATTGCCACCTTATGTCAGTAGGAGATGCGACTTAATTAATGTTGATTGCCTGTTTCAAGTACTGAATATCAATCAGCCGTCGCGCGTTACAATTCTGCAGAAATCGCGATACACTACCGTGCATCAGATGTGATTCTCTAATGATTTGCTGCGCTAACCTAACGCGCTATTATTTCAAATTAATGCAGAATACGGGACAGGACTTCTAGTTTTAACTATGTCATGACCCAAGGTACGTCGGGGTCGGTGTCAACACTTGTGTTAAAGTTATTGTAAGAGTCGACTTTGACTTTACCACCTGTTACAATGCACCTCATACTGTTTCTATGGCTTACAATTACCCACAGACCCTCAGTGATATTTTTTTTTTTATTTTTAGAGTGTTTTTGCAATGTTACACTTTTTTGTAAGTGTGGAAAATTTCTGACCTGTTTTGCTATACATGTACACGAGTGAAGGCTACCACTGCTATGCTGTCGCTTTTATATTTCGTATATGTGTTAAATGCATCAATATAAGACAACATTAACCCTTTGCCGGACATTTTTCGGAGATTTTGGACTTTTTTAATGCAATAATAATAAATACAGTTTAGAGCCATGAATCCACAGAATTGCTCTTGGCTTTACAATGCCCTGCTACTATATTGTATATTTATTATAAAGTTGATAAAAAGTTAATGAACACCGAAAGCGTGTACGGAAAGATGGGTTTTCAGTGCCTTTTTGAAGCTTTCTAGTGTCTGAGGTGCCTTTAAGTGATCGGGCAGCCTATTCCAAAGAGTGGAGCTAGACACAGAAAACTATGTTAGACTTTTTTGTGAGTGTGGACTTAGAACATTTCTGACCTGTTATGCTGTACATGTACATGAATGGAGGCCACCACCGGTATGCTGGGGCTTTTATATTTCATGTATGTGTTAAATGCATCAATATAAGTCAACATAAACCCATGACTGGACATTTTTTGTAGATTTGTAATAAGCCTAGGTTTATTGCATGCCATGAATTGGTGAGCTAATGGGGATGGACACTAGGGCTGAAACGGTTGGCTCATTTTCGTAACCGACTAACCCAGAGCTATAACTGAATAATATCCGGTTATCTGTTGCCATTATTTCACCGAATATGGGATCAAAACTATAGGAATTGGAAAGCAGTATTCTCAAACTATTCCGTAGTGTGTTAGCTAACTGGTTTCAAACCGATTATCCGGTTAACCATTTCAGTACTAATGGACACCCCCCTCTTGTTATACATATTGGCAATACATTTACAGTGTACATTCTGTGACTTTGCAGTTATTTCTAGGCAAGCTAACACTTACCTAGTCACAATTGGCAAGGTATTTACACTGTATCTTGCAAGTTTATTGAGAGACGACATGTTGGGACATCTGTTCTATTACAGTTAATGTGATCAAAGTCCAAACTAGGCTTTCAGGGGTTAAGTTGGCAACCATATTCTTAGTTATCCATGTGTGTTTTCAGGGTTATGGGAATTTACACCGGTTTGGGTACTCATACACCCTGAGGCGAAGCTGAAGGATGTATGAGGTCCCAGACCGGTGTAAGGGCCTGTTTACACGTAGATGCGTATGGCGTATAGCGTACAGTGTTAACGAGACGCATTAACGCTAGCGATGACCTGTGCACACGAGACGCGTACAGTGCCACGTGGTGTGTATAAAATCGGCAAACACTACACAGAATTTCAGTGGCCATGTCATCTCAACTACAGGCCAACTACCTTCTCTGTCTACTGCATGAAGAGGTGGAGGATCACGAAATGTTGATGGCCATAGTGGGAATGATGGAGATAAAGGGAATGAGAAGATGGTTGGTGCATCCCGTCGACGAACAGCGTCAAATATCCGGAGCATTCCATTCGCATGTACTGGAATTAAGGCCCCATATTGACCGTTGCCACCAGGGACCAGCCGTGAGGGCGACTAGGGCGATTAAGTCGCCCTTCTAAGCCCAAAGTCGCCTAGAAAAATAGTCGGGGCGATTACAAGTCGCCCTCAAAAATTGGCCAAAATGAGAAAAGGCTGAACTGAGTGATGCGAGGTTTACATGAAAACGAGTATTTTCAAAATCGAATGTGCTCGAGTGTGATAAATGGGCATTTTAATTCGTCAAATAAACGTCCATTTATTTGAAATCACACGACAAGCAATTGTCCATTGTCGCTTTTGGCGGATTTTTTTATTTCTATTTTGTTGCGTTCCAGTCGGAGCTTCAAGTGTCGAATAGGTGACTTACGCGACTCAACAAAACAACCCAGTTTGAAAGTAGGTTACGTCGCTTAGGATGCCGAAAATGTATACACAACGGACATATTTTATAACACATTATTTTCATTTCGATTTGCTGACGACTGTTAACTGTTGGGCTGTCTACCCCAGAAAAACACGAATGGAATTGAAACACATGAAAAAAAGCTTTAGTGATGTCAAGAAAAGCTTTGTACAGGACACAAGTGTGCATGTGGACGATCTTGAAAAAGGGTCCTCCTAAACATCGGAATGACATGAAATGACGCGGAATGACACTGGAATGCCATAAAAATGATGCGGAATGACATTTCTTTTACAAAATACTCGACCCCAGAATGTATTTTGTTTATTAACTAACAAAGTACCTCCCAAGCAACCTTCTTACATCTGGTCCTGTTCACACTTTCAGACTTAGGAAATTATTAGCTTAGTAGACTTTGTTGAAAGGCAACCACAGGAGGGTGATGGGGGATTGGCACGAAGAAGAGGTGAGGGGTCATGAAGGAGAAGGTAGCTGTGGGGGATTTTCAGTCAATAATTACATTGTAATTTTTTAACCTGGCACAGATGCATCATAGATAACTGGACCTGGATTATTTGTACGTTAATGGAGGACCATAAATTGAAAATATGAAGGGGCGGCGGGGGTGGTACATGAATATTCTTAATTTACCCCACTTGCCTATGAAGTCTCCCTACATGACTCTACAGTCTCCCTATTTTTTCTGGAGGGAGACTTGAAGTCTCCCTAAAATTTCCCCCTAGGCTGGTCCCTGGTTGCCACTGGACAGTCTTGCGTGCTTGGATATGGCCTATCCCTTGAGTATTGCGGTCAAGGTCATGACCACATCACAAATTATCCATCAAATTTCCTGAAGCTTCAGGCGTCGAGTCGCGTAAAATTACTGCAGAGGCATCGGGGCGCATTACTATGCGCTATACATTGACGCGCCTGGATGTGTGTCGTGTGAACATCTCATTGACTCAATCTACATGTATTTTTACGCTATACGCCGTATGCTATACGCTATACCCGACACGCGTCTCCGTGTAAACAGGCCCTAAACTTTCATACACCCTGGAAAACACAAGGATAATGGATTTATTTCAAAGACTTTTGGTGTACTTAATACTTGAGCCAACATTATGAGCAAAAACTGACAGATAATTTGTTCTTCAGAAGTTTCTTTATAAAACCAGACAAATATGGATGTCATTGGAACTGGCTCAATGAGCCAGTTCCAATGACATCCATATCTGTAATATTTTATTGCATATATTAAATTTCTGTTTTTTTTATTTTTTTCTGGTATAACCGAGCAGAAGGTATGAGTTAATAATTAAAAATGGGTACTTTTTTTTAGCCACATTGCCTGCTATTGTGTATTCTTGTTTTTACCCCGTGGTTAACCACGGTGTAAAAAAAGCTACTATGGATTGCAAGTTACATCCTACCACTCAGCCAATCAAAATGCAGTATTTTGTTTCATTTGGAAATAACTTATTTTATTTCTCTAAGTTACACAGTCCAGTCTCTGTGTTGCCATATTGTTTGAATAAACTTAAGTAATAAAGTGAATTTAAATTGATATTCAGCCAAGTAGAAATATTCCCTGTTATTAGCTTACAAATAATATGTGCATAGATATATCTCAACTCAAGGTGATTATAATAGCTACAGGCATTATTTGAACACCTACAAGATAAGAAATCTTGTAATAACTGTAATTAATCTAGCAGAATGAAAGCAATAAAATTAGCTTTTACAGTAAATGAAATCAATAAATGTATGCATAAACTTCCTTCAATGATTTACTTATATGGCCTAAAAATATATTTTTGTTTACTAAAAACATAACATAATTAACTGCTTTTTCGCTGATTTAATTGCAATTATTTGAATCATACATGTTTTATCTTCTGCAGCCTCTGTCCATCTATTAGTCTATCCATCTAGAAATCCATCTTTTCCCCTGTGGGAACCTCACCAAGTGGAGTAGTGCTTGTTTACAGTGGTAAACAAGCTCTTCTCTTCTGGTGAAAAAATGGCAGAGTAGCTTACAGTTATAACTAGAAGTCCTGTCACGAAATGTGCACTTATCTAGGCTTAATTGCGCGTAGGAATTGTGCGCACTTACCATATCAAATGGCATTCAAAGCATGGCAGGTTCTCCTGGTTACTCATAGAAAACACAGGCAATGTTTTGGCCAATGGACCTCCGGGTTACCCGGAGGTCCATTGGCTGAAACATTGCTTGTGCACAGGTGATATGTACATAATTTGACAACCTTACTATGGTCATAACGCGTAGATTAACGCGCAGATCAACGTGCTATTTGTGCACATTTCATGACAGGACTTCTAGTTTCAACTGTATGCCTGGGGTGATGACATCATACCTATTATGCAATCATGATATAGCCATAGATGTTGACAGACCTTAAACATCAATAAAACAATATCTATATCTCTGCTGTCAGTAAATTGGCATTGTGTGGAAATAACCCTTAGATCACAAGTCTAATTATCCCCCATTCACAAAGTCGGAAGGTGGATATTGAAATGGCATCCATCCATCCATGATGGCATCAGTCCGTCCTTCCATCACAAACTTTGTGCGGCTAACTCCTCCTAAAATTTTCAGTGGATTTTTATGAAACTTGGTCTGAAGTATCGGTATCAAGTGTATATGTGCATGTGGTCAGGAATATTCGATGCAACAACTGTTTGCTTGGTTATGGCCCTTGGAAATATCAAAATTTCCATCACAAAGGCTTGTCCGCTTAATTCCTCCTACATTTTTAATTGGATTTTTTCAAAACTTGGTCTGAAGTATCAGTATCAAGTGTAGATGTGCATGTGGTCAGGAATATTTGACGCGACGAAATTTGACATGGTTACGCCCCTAGGAAATATCAAAATTTCCATCACAAAGGTTTGTCAACTTAATTCCTCCTACATTTTTTAAATGCTTGTTTTGCATTCAGTTTTCGTTGGATTTTTACGAAACTTGATGTGCAGTATGAATATGATGTATACATGTGAATATGCAAAGGAAGTTTCGAGTTGAATAATTTTTCCAGAGTTATAAATAACCCTTGTCGACTTTGAATTTACGAAAATTGCAGGTTTTTATACGCCCATTTTATAAAAACGGTCATATTATGTTATGCCATTGGCGTCTGTTCATCCATCCATCTGATCAGAATTGTTTTCTGGACTTTTTTTCGTTGTGGATGGACATATTGAGAAAATATTTGGTATACAGCTTTGTTATGGATACTTACAGATCAAGTTCAAATTTTGTTCCACTCAATTGATTTTTTGTGGAGTTACTGCCCTTGAACTTAATTACCATTTTCCAGACTTTTTTCGTTATTGATTGACATATTGAGAAATTTTTTTTTATAGCTTTGTTATGGATACTTACAGATCAAGTTCGAAATTTTGTTCCACTCGGTTGATTTTTAGCTTAACTTGACAAAGTCAAAATAAGCTATTGCCATCACGTGTGTGGAAGTCTGTTCACATTTTCCTTTAGCACAGGCTACACCCTGTAGTTCTTATCTGATCGACACGGAATTTCATATGCAGGTTTGGGGTCAAGTCTAGATGAGAACATCCCCTTTTGGTCGCAGTCGGTCAACCATGATGGCTGCCCAAGCTGAAAACCTTTAGCACAGTCTACAGGTCATATTTATGAAGGGATTTCATTATAACTAGGTAGGATGCCTCTGTATAATATCTAGATAAGAACGTCCCCTTTTGGTCATGATCTGTCAACCGTGACGGCTGCCCAAGCCCGAAACCCCAAAACTTTTAGCACAGTCTGCAGGTCATATTTAATATGGAGGGATTTCATTGTAACTTGGTAGGATAACTCCGTATGATGTCTAGATGAGAACTTCCCCATTTGGTCGCGATATGTCAACTGTGACGACTGCCCGAGCCCAAAACCCAAAAACATTTAGCACAGTCTACAGGTCGTATTTATGGAGGTATTTAATTGTAACTTGGTAGGTTGCCTCTGTATAATATCGGGATGAGAACATCCACTTCTGGGCATGATCTGTCAACCGTGATGGCCACCCAAGCCCAAAACACAAAAACTTTTAGCACAGTCTCTAGGAGGGTCAGATTCAAGTTTGTTCAATTCGAGTTCCTGGGTTAATATTTGGGCTCCATATGGGAACCTGAAATTTAACTTAGTACAATATGAGGGAATTTCTTCAAAAATCTTCAGATCCACTAGTCAGAATGCTTTCATATTTGGTATACAACATCTCTGGGGGGGGGGGGGGGGGGGGGGGGGGGGCAGATTCAAGTTTGTTCAAATCGGATCCATAGGGTAATATTTGGGCTCGCTATGGTAGCCCAAATTTTAACACAGTGCAATATGAAGAAATTTATTTAAAATTTCTCTTCTTCAGATCCAACAGTCACAATGCTTTCATATTTGGTACAAAACATCTCTAGGGAAGTCAGATTCAACTGTGTTCAAATCGAGAGCCTGGGTTAATATTTGGGCTCCCTATGGGAGCCGGAATTGGCCATTTTGCTGAAGAATTAAAAATTTTGTATTCAGTACCCTCTAGAGGTACTAAGATTAATCCACATAGGTTGTATCCAGGAGCTTCATAGGGGAGCTCTACATTTTACTTATGATCAACTGAAGAAAAGGCATGATGCCCAGATTATTTTTGTCACTCCTGAGGGACTCGAGGATTGACAGTGTAGCCTATGGAGATGGCTTGCTTAATGTACTCATTTTAGACTGTTTATATTGTGTTCTGTTCAAGATGAGTGCTTCAGGCCTCTTGTTTTTCGTTATGATTGACATATTGAAAAAAAATTTTATGTATAGCTTTGTTATGGACACTAAGAGATCAAGTTTGAATTTCGTTCCACGTGGTTGATTTTTGGTGGAGTTATTGCCCTTGAACTTAGAATTTTTAGAGTTTTCCTGTTTTTAGCTCACCGAAGGGAGCTTAACTTATCACTGGCCGTCCGCTGTACGTCGTCCGGCATCGTGAACATTTTTCAAACGACTTCTCCTCTGAAACCACTGGTCTGATTTTCACGAAACTTCATGTGGATATTCATTACTATATGGCAATTCATGTTTGTTCAAATGAAATGGCCACGTCCCATGGGGGCTCTGTATGGGGCATAACTCTGATAGCACCATATGAATTATAGAAACATTATTAAAAAATCTTCTTCTCCAGCACCAGTGGGCAGAATCTTTTGATACTTGGTATGCAGCATCTTGGTATGGGTCTGATTCAAGTTTGTTCAAATCGTCCCCCTGTATTCATATTTGGGCTCACTATAGAAGCCCAAATTCGAACTTAGTGCATTTCAGGCAAATTTCTTAAAAATCTTCTTCTCCAGATCCAACAGGCAGAATCTTTTGATATTTGGTATGCAACATTGTGGGGTGGATCTGATTCAAGTTTGTTCAAAGCGGCCCCCTGGATTCACATATGGGCTCAGTATAGAAGCCCGAATTCGAACTTAGTGCATTTCAGGCAAATTTCTTAAAAAATCTTCCTTCTCCAGATCCAGCAGGCAGAATCTTTTGATATTTGGTATGCAACATTGTAGGGTGGATCTGATTCAAGTTTGTTCAAATCGGCCTCCTGGATTCATATTTGGGCTCAGTATAGAAGCCCGAATTTGAACTTTGTGCATTTCAGCCAAATTTCTTAAAAAAGCTTCTTCTCCAGATCCAGCAGGCAGAATCTTTTGATATTTGGTATGCAACATTGTGGGGTGGATCTGATTCAAGTTTGTTCAAATCGTCCCCCTGGATTCATATTTGGGCTCACTATAAAAGCTTGAATTCGAACTTTGTGCATTTCAGGCAATTTTCTTAAAAAAACTACTTCTCCAGATCCAGCAGGCAGAATCTTTTGATATTTGGTATGCAACATTGTGGGGTGGATCTGATTCAAGTTTGTTCAAATCGGCCCCCTGGATTCACATTTGAGCTCAGTATAGAAGCACTAATTCGAACTTTGTGCATTTCAGGTAAATTTCTTAAAAAAACTTCTTCTCCAGATCCAGCAGGCAGAATCTTTGGATATTTGGTATGCAACATTGTGGGGTGGATCTGATTCAAGTTTGTTCAAACTGGCCCCCTGGATTCATATTTGGGCTCACTATAAAAGCTCGAATTTGAACTTAGTGCATTTCAGGCAAATTTCTTCAAAAATCTTCTTCTCAAGATCCAGCAGGCAGAATCTTTTGATATTGGGTATGCAGCATGCTTAAGGGGGTGAGATTCAAGTTTGTTCAAGCCAAGTCCCTGGGTTCATATTTGGGCTCACTGTCGTAGCCTGAATTATAACTTAGTTCAAAATGTGGAATTTTCTTTAAAAATCTTCTTCTTCAGATCCAGTAATCAGAATGTTTTGATATTTGGTATGCAGCATCTTTATGGGGGGGGGGGGGGGGGGGGGGGGGGGCTGGCGGGGGGGGGGGGGGGGGGGGGTGGTGAAATTCAAGTCTGTTCAAACCATGTCCCTAGGTCCATATTTGGGCTCACTGTGGGAGCCTGAATGATAACTTAGTTCAAAATTAGGAATTTTCTTTAAAAATCTTCTTCTTCAGATCCAGCAGTCGGAATATTTCGATATTTGGTATGCAGCATCCTTAGGGGGTGGTGAGATTCAAGTTTGTTCAAGCCATATCCCTAGGTCCATATTTGGGCTCACTGTGGGAGCTTGAATTGTAACTTAGTTCGAAATGAGGAAATTTTCTTTAAAATCTTCTTCTTTAGATCCAGCAGTCAGAATGTTTTGATATGTGGTGTGTAGCATCCTTAGGGGGGTGAGATTCAAGTTTGTTAAAGCCAAGTCCCTGGGTCCATATTAGTTCTCCCTGTGGGAGCCCGAATTATAACTTAGTCAATATGAGGAATTTTTCTTTAAAAGTCTTCTTCAGATTCAGCAGTCAGAATGTTTTGATATTTGGCATGCAGCATCCTTACGGGGTGAGATTCAAGTTTGTTCAAGCCAAGTCCCTGGGTTCATATTTGGGCTCACTGTGGGAGCCCGAATGATAACATAGTTCAAAATGAGGAATTTTCTTTAAAACTCTTCTTCAGATCCAGCAGATGAATGCTTTTGATATTTGGTATGCAGCATCCTTTGGTGGGAGGGGGGGGGGGGGGGTTTGTAAGATTCAAGTTTGTTCAAGCCATGTCCCTAGTTCCATAAAATTTGTCTCTCATTACTTCATTCCTTTGTTGTGTTCATGAACCATGTCTAACTGAATGTGATCCCAAATACTTCTTTGAACCACTTAGTTTGAATCACTTTGCCTGATGAGCTATTAAGGCCCCTTGGGGCCTCTTGTTTTTTCTCATTTTCCAGACTTTGAATAAGTATAATTAACTAAAAGTGAGAAACTGACAGTAAAATTCAATTGGAACATGAATAAGGTTTTATAATTTCTGGAAGTGCGGGCGTATTATGCACCATCCAACAGTGTCCTCTGTTGTAATAGGATGATGCCAGATAATGTCTAGATGAGAACCTCCGCTTTTGGTTGCGATTGTACAACTGTGATGGCTGCCCGAGCTCAAAACCCGAAAACCTTTAGCACAGACTACAGGTCGTATTTATGAAGGGATTTCATTGTAACTTGGTAAGATGACTAAGTATAATGTCTAGATGAGGATGTCCCCTTTTGGTTGCGATTGGTCAACCGTGATGGCAACACAGGCCTGAGGCCAGAAAACCTTTAGCACAGTCTACAGGCCGTATTTATGAAGGGATCTCATTGTAACTTGGTAGAATGACTCGTTTTGGAATAATTTCACTGTAAATTGGTAACTTTTGTTGATACACATTGACTATGAGGGTCACATATGTTAACCGTGAGGGTCAATTACCCCACACCTCAATTCTTTAGTACAGTCTATACCTCAAATTATTTTCATTGAAAACGGCATACAGGGAACAAAAAATAACATATTCCTAATTATCACAATTCTTGTCTTATTTCATAATCCTTTCATTATCCTTTTCATCAAATACAACTCACAGTCAAGTTAAGCTGTTAATGTGTCACTGACTTAATTTTTTTTTATTTCAGGAATATGTTGGAATCCCAGAGGAGACTTATTGTGTTTACTTTCGAAGAATCAGTGCAGCTTTTACCACAGCCATTCTGGTAAAAAGCAGAGTTATGCATTACCTCCCTTTGAAAGGTTGGTTTGCTGTTGCAGCATCAAATATATTTTGAAGGAAAACATGAAAACTTTTTATTTCAGTCATAGACAGTATCCATGGTTGAGATCTTTGGTATTCTGTAATTGTTGCATTAGAATTTATTGTCTATTACTTTCAGTCTCTCAACAATAAATTGTTACTTCAACACAGTAAAACTCCATATCCAAAGTAGCAGCCAATACCAGCCACCATTATTCACAACAATCGCCATTCAAATTTTATTATCATTTTTTTCTTCTCTCAAAGACATAGTACTCCCTCCCCCTCCCACTCTTCCAGCCCCTCTGGAGCAAGATTTGTATTCTTAGCTTAGGACCACTTAATGGAACAAGGTCATTAAGGTTTCATAAGCTATGTTTTTGAGGCAAAAAATGAAATTTTAGTTCAGGATAGTTTTTGTTTGGCAAGTGTCATCTTCTCTTTAGGCTTGTTAAACAGTTAACTCTTTCCAAGTACAGATTATAGGATTTATTTATTGGGGTTTAATAGCACTTTCAACAGCCAAGGCCTTGTCATGTCAGAAGCCTTAATGTTCATTTTTACTTTGAATTTTCCTGACTAGTGATAGATTTTTCTTGGGAAATTAGAAAACTTTAACTTACTCTAAATTAAACAATGGTAAACCCAAGCTCTCATAATTCTGTTTGCAATTGTTATGGCCTGTTGTTTACGGACTTTTTGTAGAGTTTACAAGCAGACATCCATTCATGTAATGTGGGGGCGCGGTGGCTCAGTTGGTAGAGGTGCAGGCTGCAAGCCGAGAGGTCCTCGGTTCGAATCCCACCTGCGGCGACCGCGTTGTGTCCTTGGGCAAGACACTTCACCCCGATTGCCTACATGGGGGCACGATGACGCTGTGTACTGAGGCGTACTGCACGTCGATGGTGCGCATGTCTTCAACCAATCTAACCCTGCCTGTGCTGCGGTGCAGAGTTCAGAGTTACGATGTTGGAGAGCTGACAGCTGCTCGTCGTTGCTCGGTGGTTCTCTCCGGGTACTCCGGCTTCCTCCACCCGTCAAACTGTCACGGTCACGATTAGCCATTGTGCATAAGTATGTGACCTTAAACACCAATAAATAAATAAATACTATATTCATGTAATGTGATGTTCCTTAACTCTTAAAGGCTTGGACCACAGAATGTACACTTCTAGTAGCTTAGCAGTGATTTCTAGCCAAGTCTTGTCTGCCTTAACAGGCAGCCAAGACTTGACTCGAAACCACTACCTTGGTAATTTGCTCATTGTCAGCACGACCACCTCATGATGGTATGTTAATAGCACCTGTTCTGGGGACATAAAAGTTGTAAATAGGCCTTCAAGGATTAACTCACAAAGATGTACAAATATTCTTTTCAGTTATTTATATTCCAATCAATTGGTATTCATTTAACCTTGAAAATATGAAGATATCTTCACAATTGGTGGGACTATGCAGTGTAATCATAATACTAGAACTGCGTTGAGTTTTTGTGCATAACTATTTAGTAAACAAACATGTCTCATCATCGTATTGATAAAGCCATACAAGATTTGGTCAAATCAAGATTCAGAAACATGTTTGCACTGATTCAAAGAAAATGAATATTTATGTTTTTAGATTCAATCAACTGGAATATTTCAGTTTGTCAGAAAAACAAACCTTGGATTCGCTTTTCTGACCAATTGAAATATTCCATATGAATCTAAGCAAAGACGATGGACTATTTTAGACTGGTTCCTGGTCATAACAGCATAAAGTTTCAAACAGAATTAGACTGGTGGCATAAGAGCTTGGGTAAACACCTGGATGATACCATCTCATACAATACAGTGGAGCCCACTAAATTGTATATCTTTTAATTGAATAATCCTGTTAATTGAATATAATTTCCAAACACAAAACCATTTACCATACTTTCAGTACAAATTTGACCTCTTAAATGAATATGGGTCAAAGGACAAACTCCTGTTATTTGAATAAAAAAATCCTGTAATGTGTCGAAAAATTATCCTGACAATCACCAAATCTGAAATGTTTAGAGACCTATTTCACACAAGTGCATCTAATATAGACATTTATTCTCTTATATCTTGTTTGACAGAGCTCTATGAGCTCTGTCAAACAAGATATATTACAATAAATGCTCAATGTATCTCTGAAATACAGGAAACTGACCATATCCCTGTTAATTGAATACTCCTATTAATTGAATAATTCTCACCGGTGGTTATTCAATTAACAGGGTTCCACTGTACTGAAATTGGCATATGGATTCTGTATTTGTATGGAGGTTGAATAATAATGTTTTAATCCTACCGTGCAGTAGAGTACTATAAAACTCTGTAGGATTACAGTTGAAACTAGAATTCCTGTCTCTATATTTCAGTCCTGGTAATTCATCCTTGTTTCCTCGGCCAAAAAATTGCTGTGGAAGACCAGTGCTTCTACGGCAATTGATGTAAAGCCTGGTCGATTGTGTCAAAATCATCAGGGGCAGGGCATATTCTCAATTGCCATGTACATGTGAAAACATTTAAGTAACTTAACATGTGAAAGTAGTTTGTGATACATTTGTATATAATCGCAATCAAAGTGCAGAATCTTTCACTGAGATCATGCCAATATGAACCATGTGAATGCCGAGAAAAAATCTTGGAAAGTAAGCAGGCTACTTGCTCAATATGTATAGTATGAGTGAAAATCAGATGTAGCATAACCACAAACTAAGCTTTCCAGAAACTGATGTCAGATTCTGGTGTTATCAAAATAGAAGAAGCAGAGCACAACGTTTCTAGTGGTTATGCTTCAACTTGTATTGTAAATTGCAAGATTAGCAATACAGCGTAGTGCAACCCACATGGTTTGATTCCTTGTGTAACCTGGAATTTGTGCAGTTTCTGCCACAACAAGGCTTTCGGAAGAAGGCATCCTTGGCAGTATTTTTGCTGTGGATATTTTTATTTTCCTCAGCAGTGCTGATTGCTCAGGGTTGGTTACCAGGGCTGGTATTGTGCACTATTTGGAATTTATACAGTTAAAACTAGAAGTCCTGTCATGAAATGCGCACAAATAGCACGTTGATCTGCGAGTTAATGTATGCGTTATGGCCATAATAAAGCTATCAAATTCTGTTCATGTGGCCTGTGCACAAGGAATGTTTCAGCCAATGGACCTCCGGGTAACCCGGAGGTCCATTGGCAGAAACATTGCATGTGTTTGCTAAGAGTAACCAGGAGAACCTGCCGTGCTTTGGATGCCATTCGATATAGCAATTGCGCGCAATTCCAATGCGCAATTCAGCCAAGATAAGCGCGCTATTCGTGACAGGACTTCTAGTTTTAACTGTAGCATGCCGAGTAAGTGAACTTTTGTCCCTATCAAATAGCAGCACTATTGGAGTAACTCAATTGCTGTAGAAAACTAGCATGCCCAACTCCGGACAATTCTACATTAGTAAACAGAGATCATTAAGATCATTTCAAACCTCTACTGGAATACATATATATGTAATGACGAAAATAGATATTAGAATTTGACTGCATGTAAAGAATGAAGAGAGTGGATTACCATTGAATCACAGTACAATATATTCTCCACTCAAAATTTTTTCATAATAGCACAAGTAACACTTGCTAACTTTCATCACATGGACCACCGGGTGCTTCTTGTGTTTTGTTCTCAGAATTTGGAAATAATTTCTGAGTGAAAAAGACTATCCCATAGTGATTTAGTAGTTATCCACCCTCCATGTACTGTAGTCTCAATATTTTTTGTTTCTGTTTGATTGGTTCAGTTCGTGATTTCACTGTTGACCTTGCTAATAGCACATTATATTTTGTGTTGAACAAAGTAAACGTTCTTGTATATTTTGGTCATTCTTTTGCAGTAAAGAGTGCATCAACTAACGAGCATATTCTGAACTAATTGTGACAGGACTTTCGTTACAAGTATATATAGTTACTGATTTTCATTTCCAGTATATTGTTCATTGTGGTGTCAGTTTGTTCACTTTCAAATTTGTCTTTACACAAACGTTTGTGCATACCAGGTTGAAAGGGTTAAAATATGTGATGTTTCAACTTATATATCATTGAGGTAGCTGAGGGACTACATATCAAATGAAAAAAAGTCATACCGATATGGCCACACAAAGTAGATATTCTGTTTCTCAGGCCATTATTTGTGAAATTGCATGCGGGCGAGCGTTTTTTTATTTTATTTTTTATTCAAGTAATTAGTTTAAAAGTATTTATTTCCAATTTCGTTGAGTTACATTCAATAACAGTAAAGTGTGTGTGGATCCGACAGTAAGCTATAAGCTTTTACAAAGTCGTCATTTAAGTAATTACTTCTTTGCCATCACAATTCATGTTCGTGGTTCAAGTTTTAGGCCTCATAATCTACAGAATAGCATGGGTGGTGGTGTATTTCATCCCTTGAGTGCAAGAAGGCTTTGCAATGCTAAAGCATTGCAAAGCCTTCTTGCACTCAAGGGACAAATTCATCAATTTTTTTAACTTGGGTAAAATATCAGACATAAAATTTAATTTTTATTTTTTTAAAGTTTAAATTGGTTATAAAAAGAGAGCATGCGGCAGCCAAAGGGACCATGCGGGAGGGCCTGAGAAACAGATTATTTATTTTTTTAGGCCTATTCAAGTTTTAAAATTTTAAAAGACACTGACCTGTCAGCAGTGACCAGCCTAGCAGTAGGAAGTAAATTGAAGAAGTCACTTCTACCTCTACAGACTTTAGGAAGAAGTCAGCTGAAAACATCCCATTGGGAACCACTTTAAGTGAACCATTGCTTGTTTACTGTGATAAACAAGTTCTTCTTTTACTGGTAAAATATGACCCTGTCACCAATGAGTGAGATGGAAGTCCTCCAAAACAGGTAACATGGGTATGACTGATTGACTAAACTTGACTTTATCTCCATGTTGCAGTTACGAATAGCCATTGTACAGAAATATATGATCTTAAATACCAATAAATAAAGAAATAACTGAAAACAGGGAGGCGCAGGTCGGAAGTAGAAGCATGAATAATGGGCTTCTGAATGGCAGTATTGATTGTTTCCAAATGAAACAAAATACTGCATTTTGATTGGCTGAGAGGTACGGTGTAACCACAGTAGTTTTTTTTAATACTGTGGTTAACCAAGGTGTAAAAACAAGAAGACACAATAGCAGGCTATATGGCTAAAAAAAAGTACCCATTTTTAATTATTAATTCATACCTTCTGCTCGCTTATGTTAGAATAAAAATAAAAATACAGGAATTTTAATATATATGTGTAATTAAATAGTAGATATGGATGTCATCGAGCCAATTCCAGTGACATCCATATTTGTCTGGTTTTATTAAGAAACTTACAAGTACAAATTTTCTGTCAGTCTTGTCCCACAATGTAGGTTAAAGTATTAAGTACAACAAAATACTTGGAAATGAATTATCCTTGCATTTTCCAGGGTGTATGGGAGTTTACACCAGGCTGAGAGAAAGAAAGAGAAGAAAAAAACATGTTGGCTTAATTTATTTGCAAAAAATAAATCTGCAAATTACTTTGTCGATGGACGAGAGAGTAAGAAAGGAATAAATGTGACAATGAGAACATGATATATTTGCACCATTGCTGTATAGACTAAGTGACGCTAGTCCAGTTCCCTCCCAGTATCCTAGGATAGTTTGTCCAGTTTACGCAACAGCACAGTAAAACTATTCAGTCCTTTTTTGCTGATTCTTGCGGTTTGATTTTCTGGTTTGCCACAAAAATGGAAGTGGACCAGAAAACAAACAAAACAAAATGCCCAGCTCAAGCTCATCTGTTGCATGTGTACCAGAGATGTGCAGTATGCCTTGGCACACTGTACCAGCATGCTCTTTCTTGGGCAATTGGCATTAAGGGTCATGTTGAAGGTTACAACTCAGATGATGTAAGTCTGAATCAGAAATCATTGCACTAACCCACACTGTAATCCAATGGTAGTAACATTTTGACCAGTTTTCTTTCATTGCAGATTACGATGAAAAGTGTATAGTTTTACTTGACTTCATAAAGATATATCCCTAGTTTATTTTAAAATTTTAATGTATGCTAGCTGCAAAAAGACAGAAATTCCAGAAATGGAAAATGCGATATGTATTTCTTCTACTGACATGGTGTATTTGAAAGTCATATATATAAATTATTCTCAACAAGGTTTCCCTGAAATCTCATTGTAAAGATGAGAGTTTCTTCACAAATAGCATTACCAAACAAAATTGTTGAGCATATAATAAATAAAAAAGTTGATGAGCATATAAGAACAAGAATATTGATGAGCATTAAATAACAAGGATATTGATGCGCTTATAATAAAAAGAATATTGCTGAGCATATAATAAAAAGAATATTGAAGAGCATATAATAAAAATATGGATGAGCATGTAATAAAAAGAATATTGATGAGAATATAATAAAAAGAATATGGATGAGCATATAATAAAAAGAATATGGATGATTATATAATAAAAAGAATATGGATGTTCATGTAATAAAAAAAATATTGATGAACATGTAATAAACAGAATATTGATGAGCATGTAATAAAAAGAATATTGATGAGAATGTAGTAAAATGAATATTGATGGGTATGTAGTAAAAAGAAAATTGATGTGCATATGATAAAAAGTAAAAAGAATATTGATGAGCATAATAAAAAGAATATTGATGAGCATGTAGTAAAAAGAATATTGATGAGTATATAGTAAAAAGAAAATGAGTATATAAAAAGAATATTGATGAGCATATAATAAAAGGAATATTAATGAGCATATAATAAAAAGAATATGGATGTGCATGTAATAAAAGGAATGTTGATGAGCATGTAGTAAAAAGAATATTAATGAGCATATAATAAAAAAATATTGATGAGCATATAGTAAAAAGAATATTGTTGAGCATATAATAAAAAACATTTTGATGAGCATATAATGAAAAGAATATTGATGAGCATACAGTACGTGGAGAGTGTATTATCACTAAATCACCCGCAAAGTGGAGATTCTATCCAAGCAATAATTGCAAATTTGTTGCAAAGCATAACCAGCACAAGCAAAGTTTCAGTCCATGGACCTCCGGGTTAAACCCGGAGGTCCATTGGCTGAAACATTGATTGTGTTTTTTGTCGATATGTACAAAATTTGAAAGTTATAGCTTGGGTGATAACTCCACTCTGCGGGTGATTTAGTTACAATCCACTCTCCACGTACTGTATAATAAAAAGAATATTGAAGAGCAATATAATAAAAAGAATATTGATGAGCATATAATAAAAATATGGATGAGCATATAATAAAAAGAATATTGATGAGCATATAATAAAAAGAATATATTGAAGAGCATATAATAAAAAGAATATTGATGAGCATATAATAAAAATATGGATGAGCATATAATAAAAAGAATATTGATGAGCATATAATAAAAAGAATATGGATGAGCATGTAATAAAAGGAATATTGATGAGCATGTAGTAAAAAGAATATTAATGAGCATATAATAAAAAAAATATTGATGCGCATATAATAAAAAGAATATTGATGAGCATATAATAAAAAAAATATTGATGAGCATGTAAAAAAAAGAATATTGATGAGCATATAATAAAAGGAATGTTGATGTGCATGTAGTAAAAAGAATATTAATGAGCATATAATAAAAAAATATTGATGAGCATATAGTAAAAAGAATATTGATGAGCATATAATAAAAGGAATATTGATGAGCATATAATAAAAATATGGATGAGCATATAATAAAAAGAATATTGATGAGCATATAATAAAAAGAATATGGATGAGAATAAAAAGAATATTGATGAGCATATAATAAAAAGAATATGGATGAGCATGTAATAAAAGGAATATTGATGAGCATGTAGTAAAAAGAATATTAATGAGCATATAATAAAAAAAATATTGATGAGCATATAATAAAAAGAATATTGATGAGCATATAATAAAAAGAATATTGATGAGCATGTAAAAAAATATTGGTTGAGCATGTAGTAAAAAGAATATCAATGAGCATATAATAAAAAGAATATTGATGAGCGTGTATCAAAAACAATATTGATGAGTATATAATAAAAAAAATATTGATGAGCATTTCATATTAAGAATACCTCTTGTGATAATGCATTATTTCTTACCAGTCACTCATGAGATAATTCAGGTATTCAAATGAAAACCGCAGATATTCTCTATCTATTGATTGTTTTGGTTTTATATTAATAGTGGGAATATAAGATGTGCGACTTGGACAAAAGATGGACAGAAGCTTGTTACATTTGTTGGTCAAGAAATCCTTGTAAGTAGAGCATACTTCACTAACATGAGTTTTGGTTTGTGTCTCTTGATCATAAACCACTAGCATACAATTCAGTCATTTTAACTGTAATGCTCACCATTATCATATACTGTTTTTATGTTCTATTAAAAAATAATAACATTGTTTAGGCCAACCAAAAAATTGTATTTGATGCATAAGCAATTAAAGTTTCAAATCAACAAGGGAGGAAGGCTTTTTAGCTCACCAGACCAAAGCTCATGGGTAGCTTTAATGATCACTTTCCATCCATTACCTCTCTGTTGTTCAAACTTTACATTATCAACATCTGCTCATAAACAACACTTTTGACAGCCAGGGTCACCTCATTTCAGACTGTTTTCCCGGGTGGGGGAAGCCAGAGTACCCAGAGGGAACCACCGAGCAATGGCAGGCAATTATCAGACTCCCCAACGTATTAACTCCACTCAAGCAGGGTTAGCCCTAGTTGAAGACAAGTGCACCCCATCAGCCCCTGTAATTAGTCCTCGGCCATGGCAATTGCCGACGAGTTGCCGAGGGATTTTAGATGTTTCCTCGGCAGTATTTTTGCCGAGGACAATTTGAGTGATGTCAGTAATGACGATTGAAAACAGAGTACAACAATAGAAGAGTAGTAGGCTGAGCAAATTTCTTGTCATTCTTGAACATGTTTGTGGCCTTTATGTGGATATACTGGAGTGCATGTGGCACAATATTATACATCTTTGAGATATCTCTTTAAAATGTGAGTTTATTACCTGGAAAAAACATACAACATCTCCAAGACGCACCTGGTGGTATGTCCGAGAACGCATACAGACACACAGTGCTGCCCCAGTAGTTATTTACATGAAATAGTCATTTTGTAAAAATTGCCAAGGAAAACTCGATTTTTGCCGAGGATACTCCTTTATTGTCGGCAAAGTTTTTGCCGAATGAATTTTTGCTAATTACAGGGGCTGCCCCATCGACATTCAGTACGCCTAGTACACAGCGGCATTATGCACCCATGTTGGCAATCAGATGAAGTGTCTTGCCAAAGAGCACAACGTAGTTACTCCTGATGGGCATTGAACTGTAGACCTTCAAGTTTGAAGTCCACTGTTGTAACCACTTATACCCCGTGTCCCCTGTCACTGGAATAAGGATAATTTGGACACATTTAACCCCACCTCCTCCCATGGGCGGTAAATTGAATGGATTTTTTCACCAATGATTTGTTTTGTTACATTTGGATTAATTTTTTATCAAATCTAGTCCTGGCTGCTTCATTTCATGAAAAATATCTGATTTGATGAAAAATATCTTGAAAATACTCAGGGGGTTTAAGAGTTAATTTTGAAGATATGCATCCTGGTGGTTAACGGATGTGCACAACTACTGTGATAGCCATGAACTTATAAAAAACAAAATTGAACCAAATTTGACATGCATGTTCCTTTTCATATGTCATTTCAAATTTGTTCAAATAAAGTTGCCACACCCACAGGGTTAGCACCCACAAATTTAAAAAAAACAATCTTCTCCAGAACTACAACAATTCGTAGTATACAACATCCTTAGAGGAGTGAGATTCAGATTTTTTTCAGAAGTCCCTGAGTTTATATTTGGGTGCCTTAGGGGAACCTGATAATATGACTCAATTTCTTTAAAAATTTTCTTCTTCAGATCCACAAGTCAAAATCTCTTGATATTTGGTATACAGCATCCTGGGAGTGCGGTGGCTCAGTGGTAGTCGTGGGACTTCTATGCTAGAGGTCTCGAGTTCGATCCCTGTGAGGGACGACCCGCATTGTGTCCTTGCGCAAGGCACTTATCCCGGTTGCCTGCATGGGGGCACGATGATGCCATGTACTAAGGCATACTGCACGTCGATGGTGCCCATGTCTTCAACTGCTGTAACCCTGCTTGAGCAGGGCTTGAACAGAGTTAGAATGGTGAGGAGCTGACAGTTGCTCATTGATGCTCAATGGTTCTCTCCGGGTACTCCGGCTTCCTCCACTCGTAAAACTGTCACGGTCATGATTAGCCATCGTGCATAAGTATATGACCTTAAAACACCAATAAATAAGTAAATAAATACAGCATCCTTGGGTGGGGAGAGGTTGGGGCATGGTCAGATCGCTATTTTGTTAAATCAAGTCATTGGGTTGGTATTTGGGCTCCCTATCAGAGCCTGAATTTTAATTTAGTGCAATATGGGGATTATTCTTTGAAAATCTCCAGAACCACCAACTTTTGGTATTTGGGAAAAACAGCATCCTTAGGGGAGTTAGATTCAAGTTTGTTCAAATCAAACCCCTTGGTTCATATTTGAGCTTGCTGTGCCCCCTGATGTCAAGTACAGAAATCTCAGGCAGCATATTTTAACATAATGCAACTAGGAGTCGAACAATTCAATTTTGTTTGATCAAGCTCAATGAGCTCCATCAAACCGGCTTGAATTTGTTTAAAGTCTTGGTTGCATTAAGGGAAAATTTATGGCTTCCCCTTCCCCTTTTTTTCCCCAATTTTTTATCAATGTGCAGGGGGCATTGTGAAGATGAGTGGTGGGGTAGGGGGGTGGGTGTACCAACTGTGATGACTGAGAGTCCCATGCCTTGATGATGTAGATGGAAATATTAGTTGGGATGATAGATAAAAAACTCAGGTCTTTGGTGAAATTTATATGCAGATAAATAAAATATATCTGTAGTGTTTATGGTAAAACCTACTTCAATAACAGTACTTGTAACAACCCAAATTGGGTACTATAGATCCCCGTTTGTATGACAGATTTTGTGTGTGACACGAGTCAAAATATCAAATATAGTCTTTCGAAAAAGTTCATAAATACTAGCAAGAGAGAATGACTAAAAGGTCTTGATTGGAAAGAGTATATACTTTAGACTGAAATGGGCTTCTATGACAGGATTATTCACTGAAATGTGGATCCTTGACAAAATTCACTCAGTAACACTTGATGTACCCGAACCTCAAAAGCTTATACTCCTGAGAGACTTACCTTCCCTTTTATGACACTGCTCACATTGCTCTTGTTTGAGCTGACAATCGTCTAATTCTGATGGTAATTATGATTGTAATTAAGCGTACTTGCAGCAGTTGCATACCAGTCACGATTGTCAGTAGCATGCACTTGGGTGGTACACATGGCTCTCACTTAGAGCCATGTGTAGCACCCAAGTGTGCGCGACTGGTAATTTTACTGCAGCCTGATTCAGTGGAGTTCAAAATTCATATTTCCAGTATGAACTGGCGATTAGGGCTGCATGGTATTTCAATATACCGGTAATACCGGTATTGAAATCTTAACCGGTTAAATATCGTCCATTTTTTTTTAATACCGGTATATCGTCTGTGACGATATTCATTTCGAGCCGCGGTTTTTAGTGACAGACATTTTCCGAAAAATTCTATTTAATCTCACGGCTGATTGAAAAAAAGTGTATATAAACAGAAACTGTGAAAGCAGTTTATTTTTTATCAATAAACTTCCTGTCCTGGTACCAGTAAAACATTCTCCCATAAGCTGTTTTATTTTGGTTCTCCGATGACACAGGTAAGTACAGATTTGCCCCAAACAGTACATGTATGGCTTCGAACGTAAACCGTGAAGAATGATTACTGTATTTCCATTAATAATGGCTTTTGTTGGACCAGGAAATTTCTGGTTTAATACTAATAGTTCCTCCCACTTCATTGCACTTGTTCTCACAATTCCAAGCGCTGCAGTAATATTTTTAGCTCACCTGAGTGAAGCTCAAGGGGAGCTTAACTAATCACTTTCTGTCCGTCGTCCGGCGTCCGTCGTCCGTCGTCGTCCGTCCGGCATTAACTTTACATTATCGACTTCTCCTCCTAAACCACTAGCCCAATTTTATTCAAATGTTGGCTAAATGTTTATTACCTAATGCCAATTCAGATTTGTTCAAATGAAGTTGCCCCTCCTCCTGGGTGGTGCCACACCCCCAAGGGGCACCAAAATCTTTGTAAATCTTCTTCTCATGAACCAGCAGTAGCAGAGACTTGATATTTGGTGTGCAGCTTCCTTTTGAGGTGTAGACTCAGATTTGTTCAAGAGAAGTTTGTGGGGCTATACTTGACGTTGTTATGAGAGGGGCAAAATTTTTTGCCCCGCCCAAAATTTCTATTTTCCAAACCGAGAGGCTGATTTGAACCAAATTTTATGTGAGGGCTTATTGGGTCATGAGTACTTGATTTATGCAAAAAAAAATTTTCCCGCAGCCCCGTGGGAACCACAGGAGCTAAAAATAGAAAAAATTTAAAACGCCCATATCTCCAAAACTGCACGGCACTGAGAATTTTTATTTGGTGTGCAGCTTCCTTAGGACCAACAGAAAGGATTGGTAAAAAAAAATTGCCATCGGTTTTATCATAGGGTACAGTTTCGGGACTTTGAAAAAGTGCTGAGTCAGCACTTTTTAACACTGTAGGCAATGGGAAAAACATTAAAAAATCTTCTTCTCCAGATCCAGCAGGCAGAATCTTTTGATATTTGGTATGCAACATTGTAGGGTGGATCTGATTCAAGTTTGTTCAAATCGGCCCCCTGGGTTCATATTTGGGCTCAGTATAGGAGCCCGATTTCGAACTTAGTGCATTTCAGGCAAATTTCTTAAAAAATCTTCTTCTCCAGATCCAGCAGGCAGAATCTTTTGATATTTGGTATGCAACATTGTGGGGTGGATCTGATTCAAGTTTGTTCAAATCGGCCCCCTGGGTTTATATTTGGGTTCAGTATAGGAGCCCAAATTTGAACTTACTGCATTTCAGGCAAATTTCTTTGAAAATCTTCTTCTCCAGATCCAGCAGGCAGAATCTTTTGATATTTGGTATGCAACATTGTAGGGTGGATCTGATTCAAGTTTGTTCAAATCGGCTCCCTAGATTCATATTTGGGCTCACTATAGGAGCTCGAATTCGAATTTAGTGCATTTCAGGCAAATTTCTTCAAAAATCTTCTTCTCCAGATCCAGCAGGCAGAATCTTTTGATATTTGGTATGCAATGTTGCGGGGTAGATCTGATTCAAGTTTGTTCAAATCGGCCCCCTGGATACATATTTGGGCTTACTATAGAAGCCCGAATTCGAACTTAGTGCATTTCAGGCAAATTTCTTAAAAAATCTTCTTCTCCAGATCCAGCAGGCAGAATCTTTTCATATTTGGTAAGCAACATTGTGGGGTGGATCTGATTCAAGATTGTTCAAATCGGCCCCCTGGGTTAATATTTGGGCTCAGTATAGGAGCCCGATTTCGAACTTAGTGCATTTCAGGCAAATTTCTTAAAAAATCTTCTTCTCCAGATCCAGCAGGCAGAATCTTTTGATATTTGGTATGCAACATTGTAGGGTGGATCTGATTCAAGTTTGTTCAAATCGGCCCCCTGGGTTCATATTTGGGCTCAGTATAGGAGCCCGATTTCGAACTTAGTGCATTTAGGCAAATTTCTTAAAAAATCTTCTTCTCCAGATCCAGAAGGCAGAATCTTTTGATATTTGGTATGCAACATTGTGGGGTGGATCTGATTCAAGTTTGTTCAAATCGGCTTCCTAGATTCATATTTGGGCTCACTATAGAAGCTCGAATTTGAACTTAGTGCATTTCATGCAAATTTCTTAAAAAATCTTCTTCTCCAGATCCAGCAGGCAGAATCTTTTCATATTTGGTAAGCAACATTGTGGGGTGGATCTGATTCAAGTTTGTTCAAATCGGCCCCCTGGGTTTATATTTGGGCTCAGTATAGGAGCCCAAATTTGAACTTAGTGCATTTCAAGCAAATTTATTAAAAAATCTTCTTCTCCAGATCCAGCAGGCAGAATCTTTTGATATTTGGTATGCAACATTGTGGGGTGGATCTGATTCAAGTTTGTTCAAATCGGCTTCCTAGATTCATATTTGGGCTCACTATAGAAGCTCGAATTCGAACTTAGTGCATTTCAGGCAAATTTCTTAAAAAATCATCTTCTCCAGATCCAGCAGGCAGAATCTTTTGATATTTGGTATGCAACATTGCGGGGTGGATCTGATTCAAGTTTGTTCAAATCAGCCACCTGGATTCATATTTGGGCTCACTATAGAAGCTCGAATTCAAACTTAGTGCATTTCGGGCAAATTTCTTCAAAAATCTTCTTCTCCAGATCCAGCAGGCAGAATCTTTTGATATTTGGTATGCAACATTGCGGGGTGGATCTGATTCAAGTTTGTTCAAATCGGCCCCCTGGATTCATATTTGGGCTTAATATAGAAGCCCGAATTCGCACTTAGTGCATTTCAGGCAAATTTCTTCAAAAATCTTCTTCTCCAGATCCAGCAGGCAGAATCTTTTGATATTTGGTATGCAACATTGCGGGGTGGATCTGATTCAAGTTTGTTCAAATCGGCCCCCTGGATTCATATTTGGGCTTAATATAGAAGCCCGAATTCGCACTTAGTGCATTTCGGGCAAATTTATTAAAAAATCTTCTTCTCCAGATCCAGCAGGCAGAATCTTTTGATATTTGGTATGCAACATTGTGGGGTGGATCTGATTCAAGTTTGTTCAAATCGGCTTCCTAGTTTCATATTTGGGCTCACTATAGAAGCTTGAATTAGAACTTAGTGCATTTCAGGCAAATTTCTTAAAAAATCTTCTTCTCCAGATCCAGCTTCAGAATCTTTTCATATTTGGTAAGCAACATTGTGGGGTGGATCTGATTCAAGTTTGTTCAAATCGGCCCCCTGGGTTTATATTTGGGCTCCGTATAGGAGCCCAAATTTTAACTTAGTGCGTTTCAGGCATATTTCTTAAAAAATCTTCTTCTCCAGATCCAGCAGGCAGAATCTTTTGATATTTGGTATGCAACATTGTAGGGTGGATCTGATTGTGATTCATGAACGTATTTATTTGTAAAGTTGATAGAATCTTAGACAAAATTTGCAGAAAAGATCTACTATAGAAGGGGTGGTATCCAGGGTGAACCGTTTACCCAAATCTAGCAGTACTAATGCATTATTCACACAAATCTTCGTTCAAATTTTATGACCCCTCATTGGAACACACGCATTCAGCTCATTCCAACAAAGGTCATATGCCATGTTTTCGAGACAAAGGAATAAAAATTTTAGTTATTCATGAAATTTTTAGGCAACTGTTGTCTGTTATTCACATTGCTTCATGAAATTTCAGTACTTTTAGAAGTTACCTCAGTAATCAAGGGTTAATTCCCCTTAATTAAATGTCGCCTCTAAAAAACAACCACTTTGCATATCTTACCTTTTTACCAGCATAACTGCCAAAACTTGTCAGCATTCTTCGCAAAAATCGCTATTCAAATTTTAATTTTTGTCTCTTAAACATACATGTACTTATCGCTTGTAAATACCCCATTGGAATGAGCTTTTTGAGCTCATTCCAATGAGAGGTCGCACACCATGCTTTTTGAGTCAAAAAAGCAATTTTTTTAGTTATTCCAGAATTTCGTACGTAAAACACAGCTTTATGACTTCACATTAAAATGAGCTCTCTAAGCTTGTTCCAATCAACATTCACGCACTATGTCTTTCACACAAAAAATAAAATTTTCCATTTATTCAGGAATTTTGTTTGCAAGAACACTCTTACCCCCCCCCCCCCCCCCCCCCCCCCCACAAACACACACACACAAACACACACACACACACACACAAACACAGACACACACATCTAAAAGTTCGTCAGCAAAAAAACAGTTACTTCAATTTTTAAATGCATTATAGGAACAACTTGCCTAATCAAATTTAAATACTTTTGCATCATTCTGTATCTAGAACAACCCATTTACCATATCTTTACGCAAAATTCTCCAGCATCATTCACAAAAAAACACCATTATTTATATATTCACATTTCTGTCTCAAAAATATACCTGATCTTCCCATACCCCTATTGGAATAAGCTGTTTGAGCTTGTTCCAATGATGATAAAAAAAAATAAAATTTGTGAAAATTTTTGTTTTCTTGCATGCAAATATATACATGTAGCACATGGAAGATATCCACAGTTGGGGAGAGATGTCCAAGGCTATCTCTTCACATTCCTTGTTTGTGCTTCATGCTAAACCAGTTTGTCTGCAGAGATAAATTTGCTTTATTAAAAATCATTGGAGATTGGCCACACACCAATGATTTTAAATAAAACTAATTTTAGGTAACAAATGTTGAACTTCAAACAAAATCTATCACTCAACCAGTTAATGTTGATGAGGCATGACATGGTGAAGGTGACCTAAAATACTTCTTAGAGTCACTTTGTCAGGTGAGCGATTAAGGCCACGTGGGGCCTCTTGTTTTATTTTATTACCGGCACACTTGGAATGTGCTTTTCAATATGAACAAATCGCATACGTATTAATGAACCCACAATTCCAAGCACTGTGGTAATGAATATTCATACTTGTCAACACCAGTTCGCGCGTGTTAATGTTTTGAAAAGTAGATGAACGTTTTGATCTGACTTGTATGCCACATCTTAAAAATTAGACAGATAGTCATCAAAACACTAATAAAAATATAAAGGGAATAATATTGTTTATTGTCACTTTGTTAAGAGTGATTTATTTAACCAGTACATGGCAAACGCCCTCTAGTGGTGATCTATTCACATGCACACAACAAAATGCAGGTGAAGCGTTTTTGTTTTGTAAAGCGATGGATCAAATAGTATATATTTATTTGAAATTATTGACTCAAAATAAACGATATTTGTTGTGCCATCATGAAGTTTATTTCCAAATATTTATACAAGAATGAATTAAAACAAGTTACTAGGCTTATTATTTCAATGCTTTTAAAATGTAATTATTTGACTTCGAATGTCAAAAAAATACTGGGACAATTTGGGTGAGAATCTTACATGTTTTGAACTTGGCGATATACCGGTATATCACGATATTTTTTTAAATATCGTTACCGGTATTGAAATCCGAATATCGTGCAGCCCTACTGGCAATTGCCGCAAGTACGCTCAATTGTAACCGATTATTTATTTATTTATTGGGGTTTAAGGTCACATATTTCCACCCAATGGCTAATCATGACCACGACAGTTTTATGGGTGGAGGAAGCCGGAGTACCCGGAGAGAACCACCGAGCAATAACAAGCAACTGTCAGCTCCCCAACATACTAACTCTACATATTAACTCCACACAGGCAGGGTTAGCATTGGTTGAAGACAAGTGCACCATCGATGTGCAGTACGCCTCAGTACACAATGCCATCATGCCCCCCACATGGGCAATGGGGGTGATGTGTCTTGTCCAAGGACACAACGCTATTGCCTCAGTCGGATTTGAACCGAGACCTCATGGCTTGCAGCCTGGATCTCTAACTACTGAGCCACCGTGCCCGCCTTTTAAGCGATGCATGTTGTTTAATTTGTATACCCTGTAAAGTTGCAGCTAGAGAGATTAAGAATACACATTGTGGTTGTTTTTCAACTTTATTGAATGGTATCATTGACATCGTTTTACATTAACAATTGAACAATTGCAAAAGATAATAAAATGCAGTTTATGAATCATCACAAAATGCTAGGTAACAATCGGTTGTTCAAGGAGCCATTGTCATCAGATTGCCCACAACAGACATGTTAACTCTCTCAGAATGCCCAGGAAAATCCCGAAATTTCAATGTAGTTCTCGTCCTCCCGGACGGGAATCAGTTTTGGACCAAAAATCTGAGAAAACAACAGTTGAATATTTCTTTCCCATTGTAACTTATGTAAAACGAGTCAAATCACATGCATTTCAAACTCTGGTAAAAACCCACGGAGCAGTAAAATATGGATTTAAGTTAAATTTATTTAAGAAAAGGGTATTTTATGATATATATTTCATCTGTGTTCATGTTTATTTCTGTTTTTAGCTCAACTTTGGCGAAGCCAAATTTGAGCTTTTGTCATGGCCCGTCTGTCTGTAAATCAACAATTGGATACGGCTTGGGCTAGAGGCCGTATTTATGAACCGATCTTTACGAAACTTCAGGGGTACCTTTGTTATGACCATGGGACGAGAACGAGTGTATTTGGGTGTGGTCCAAAATTTAAGATGGCTGCCAGCCGCCATTTTGTACCAACGATGCAGAAATCTTTTTTTTGTACAGAACTTCCATATGAAAGCTCTGATTTGAATAATTTTTTGTATGAATGTTTAGTACCATGGGATACATCACATATAATACGTGGTTTTTTTTCGTGCGTAATTTGTGCAAATTAGACTAATTTTGATGTTTTTTGGTGTTACTTTCAGCAATGTATGTGCAAATGCCAATACGGTTCGGGCTAGAGGCCGTATTTATGAACTGATCTTTACGAAACTTCTTGGATACCTTTGGTATCACCGTGGGACGAGAACAAGTGTTTTGGTGTTTTGGTGTCCGGTCCGAAATTCAAGATGGCCGATGGCATCCATTTTGTACAAAATTAGGTGCAATCAGATTTTTGCACAGAACTTCCATATGAAAGCACTGATTTGAATAATTTTTTTGTGTGAATGTTCAGTACCACAGGATACATCACATATAATAAGGGTTTTTTTCTCATGCAGAAATTATGCAAATTAGATGAACTTTGATTTTTTTCAGTGCTACTTACACACAGTAAGTACAGATGTCAATACGGCTCAAGATGGCTGCCAGTGGCAATTTTGTACCGAAATTAGGTCTAATCAGTTTTTTGTACACAACTTCTATACGGCTCAGACTAGAGGCCATATTTATGAACCAGTCATTACGAAACTTCTTGGGTACCTTTGTTATCACCGTGGGATGAAAGCGAGTGTTTTTGGGTGTGGTCCAAAATTCAAGATGGCCACCAGCAGCCATTTTGAACCAAAATTAGTGCAATCAGTCTTTTGTACAGAACTTCTGTATAAAAGTTCTGATTTGAATAAATTTTTGTATGAATGTTTAGTAACATGGAATACATCACATATTGTAAGGTGGGTTTTTTTTCGTGCAGAAATTATGCAAATTAGATGAACTTTGATTTATTCAGTGCTACTTGCAGAATGTAAGCACACTTGTCAATACGGCTCAGGGTAGAGGCTGTATTTATGAACCGATCTTCACAAAACTTCTTGGGTACCATTGTTATCACCTTGGGACGAGAATGAGTGTTTCTGGGTGCGGTCCAAAATTCAAGATGGCTGCCAGTGGCCATTTTGTACCGAAATTAGGTCCAATCAGTTTTTTGTCACAAGTTCTATACAGCTTGTATTTATGAACTGATCTTCACAAAACTTCTTGGGTACCTTTGTTTTCAGCTTGGGACAGGAACGAGTGTGTTTTGGGGTGCCTTTGTTATCACTGTGCTATGAGAACAAATAGTTTGGGGTTCATTCAGCCCCACTCTGGGACTCAAAGATTTCTTTTCTAGTTTAGCATCTGACCGTCACCCACCTTTACAATACTTTACCTATACATTTGTTACAGGCTATGGTCAGTATTTATGTACAGACCGTTACAATACTTTATATGTACCTTTGTTATCAGGTCATTACCTAGATTTTTGTCATTGCTGTGTCACATACTATACATGTACATGTCTTTGTCTTGACAAGTTGAGCTACAGTGTCATTGACACTTTCATTTTCTTTGTAATCGGAGATTCATGATCACTTTGCGAGTATCAAAGTGAAAATAGGTGAATTACTTTCAAAAAATTGAAAACTCCACCTTCATTTAAATGCAGTTTTCGGTAAATAAAATATATGAAAAGGAATTAAATAATATATATTTATTTATTCATAGAATAGCTTTAATTCTTATCCCTTTTCAAAATCAAAACGTAAATAGCACCTTGACCTCTATTTAAACACAATGGACATATTTTCTAACACTACATTTATTCCGTTGTGCTGACAACTGAACTGTTGGTTGTCTGTACCAGACATGTTAACACTCCCAGAATGCCTGGGAAAATCCCGAAATTTCAGTGCAGTTTCTGGCCTCCTGGACAGGAATCAGTTTTGGACTAAAAATCCTGGAAAACAACAGTCAGATATTTCTTTCCCCGCTGAAACTCATGTAAACGGTTCAGAGTCAAATCACATGCATTTCAAACTCTGGTAAAACCTCAGAAAGCAGTAAAATATGGATTTAAGTTAAATTTATTTAAGGAAAGGGTTTTTTATGATACAGTAAAACCTGTCTTGAGAGACCACTGTCTTGAGAGACCACCTGTCTTGAGAGACCACATCTGCCAGGTACCGATTGGTTTTACTCTATAATGGACCTGCTATGGGAGACCACCTGTCTTGAGAAACCACCTGTCTTGAGAGGCCACTGTGAGCTGGTACCAACTTGTATTTTTATGCCATAATGGACCTGTCTTGAGAGACCGCCCCTGACTGAAACCATGACAAAAACTTTTTACCTGTTCTGGAATTGGAAAATCCATTGTGGTTATACTAACATAATTAGAAGTATTAAAAGCTCTTAATTGGGTTTCAATTGCTATTCAGTTACATAACTCATTAAAGATTGCGATGTTTTTATAAAACTCTGTGAAAAGATTAGGATTATTGCTGAATAAACAATTTCATACATACCTGAAATGTGACAGATAGGAATAAAAATAAATTTGCGTTGAAAATCTTTTTGTAACAAATTGAAATGGACTGTTATAAAAATTATAAAAATAAATTAGTGTTGAAAATCTTCATTGAAGATTTTCAACACTAATTTATTTTTATAATTTTTATAACAGTCCATTTCAATTTGTTACAAAAACTTCATAAAAAAGAACAACTACAAAGTGATTTCAAAAATCCTTTCTTCTCCATTTCTGAATTTTGTGGTTGGTTATTCAATGACTTGAGAAAATCTGAAACCTGTTATGAGAGACCACCTGTCTTGAGAGACCACTTTTGTGTGGCCCAAAGGGCGGTCTCTCAAGACAGGTTCTACTGTATATATTTCAACTGTGTTCATGTTTATTTCTATTTTTTTTGTTGTAATCAGAGATTCATGATCAATGTTCGAGTACCAGTACCACCAGTTCTCTCGTGCTCCAACTGGTACCAGTACTGAAGCTTTTGTCCCGCCGGTACCGATACAAAATTATTTTATTGGGAAATTCCTAATTGAACAAGGGTAAACGGGCTGATAATCATGAATGGCACACTTGCATGACATTCTTTTAACTTATTTGTGAATGAACATATCAAAACACTCTACAGGTGCATGTTCTGTCTGCACTACGACCATGATAAGGCTGACCATTTTGTCTTTTCAAATATCACATTAAAGACAATGAAAGCGATGTCATTCATCGGCTACTTCAAAGAAATTATTCAGTCATGACATCAAAGTAATCATAAAACTTTGATTTTGCCGCAGATTAATTGTCACTGTGCCATGTTTGTCGTGCTTTCTTCGGGACTGGGGCGATTTATGTGCGAATTTCTCCCATCTGATTATGATATGTCATCCAATTGTTGATTTGTTCTGGTTCCTGTTTTAGAGGGGCAGGCTCTGTCCCGTCCCGGTACTTGTTAAGTTGGTACCAGCGGTACTTTGACATCCCTGCTTGATTTACAATCAGAATCTTTTGGTATACAGAATCCTTTGAGGGCTCGGATTCAGTTTGTTCAAATAAAATCCCTTAATTGTTCCCTATGTTGGGGGGGGGGGGGGGGGGGGTAAATTTAAACAGTGCAAAATTGGTAATCTTCTCCTCCAGAACCAACAGTCAGAATCTTTTGATATTTGGTATACAACATCCTTCAAAATTGTTCCAGTCACGTCCTTAGGTTGATATTTGGACTCCCTAGTTTTCCATTACTGCAAATCTGGGCAGCATCCCAATACTAGAAAAAATGATAGTATCCCAATACTAGAAAAAAATCAACTGGCATGGACAGGAGAGTGAAAAATGATTAAATAACTTCATTCATCTTTTAAGCTATAGATGGTAATTAAACCCTTCTTTAAACAACTTTGGTCAAGTGTGCGCCTCCGGCCCCATGGGGCCTCTTGTTTAGTACAAGTAAAATTAAAGTTACATTTTTAGGTATATAGATGGTCAGATATTGAGTCAAATCCCAAAGAATTTACAGAATTTACCTTTGATATATCTGAGTAAGTATAGTTTATTTCTTATGATATAGTGAATGGAGACGTTTTTAACTTGCCTGAGGGTGCTTAACTAATCACTTGCCATCTGGGAGGAACTTTACATTATCAACTTATCCACAACAACTACTGGATGGAATTGAATCAAATTTGGTATGCGTGTTCTGTATCATGCCAATTTTAGTTTGTTCAAATAAAAGTGCCACATCCACAGGAGAAGGAGGAGGGGACCACAAGGGATATAACTCTGTTGCCAACCAAAAAATGTTTCGAAAAACATTTAAAATCTCCTCCAGAACCACCAATCAGAATCTTATGATGTTCGGTATACAACATTCTTCGTGGGGTCAAATTCTAGATTGTTAAAAAATAAAGTCCCTTGGTTCATATTTTGGGAGCCTGAAGTTCAACTTGGTGCATTATGAAGAAAATTCTTTACAAATTTTCTTGTTTAGATCCATCAGGGGGTAGTGGGAGGGGTGATTTGTCAAACTAAAAACTGCTAATATTCACCATTATTTCATAGATATATGTTAGCAAGATTATTTTCAGCCAATAGTGATACAAGTATCTATGCTATAATTTTTTTTGCAATAGACCAAAGTTAATATGGGTAATTGTTTATGCAGGCCTGTCTTTTTGAAAAAGTTAGGCGAGCCATCGGCAGCTCTCCTCTATCGAAAACGAAATGGCCCATTTAAATGTATAAAATGATCCGATTAAAATTTATTTTAAAAAAAGGAAACTGAAATTCCCAAGCGCTGCTATTAAACTACATCTGATCAGACTGAGAGCTTTTTTTGGATATGCAAAAGACCATATTCAAATCACAGGGTTAAACATGTGTGATATATTTTGGACACAATTTGAAATATCTATTATAAATTTTAACAAAATATGAAGTACTTACACGTTTGTTTGAATTAAATTCAACAGTGAAAACTATCCTTCCTAATATTCTAAAATTGTCCAGAATTATGTACACATAAGCAAGAATACGTCGCCCAGCACTATGAAGTGATGAACTAACTGGAAAATACTGGCATCCGTCGGTCGTTAACGTTTGTAAACTTGACTTTTTCTTACAACCACTAGGTCAAATTCAAACATATACTACTCAAAGTTTGCAAAGCACCACATATTTGACACATCATTGTGAAATTTTCTTGTGACACATTTGCGATATTTTTGGTGGATATGATTGAGGAATCTATTGAGATGGTCCCAGTGTTTACATTAGCTCTCTTGACAGGCAGACTTTTCGTGACAGTCATGGAAAGCATGTACTCCTTGATTTTCATGATGTTTTTGTGTACTGTCTACATGTACATGACATGTGTAGGGTATTCAGTCTTCATTTCAAAACAAACTCTTGTGATTTAATGATTGAAAATGGCGAATGCAAATGTAAGAAGACATTTGTTTGAAGCAGAAATGTGGCAGGCTGCAGGTTGGTGAAGCCCTTTGTGTGCACCATACGGTGATCACCAGAGCCTGGGCAAGATTTCAGCAGTATGGCACACCAGTCAGACGACATGGTGGTGGCAGAAACAGGGCAACATCTGCAGACCGGTTTTTGATTATTCGGGCCTGTAGGAACCGCTTTGACACAGCAACCCAGCTTTGCAGTAACCTTCAAAATGCATCCGGGGTAAATGTTTCGACACAGACTATCCGGGCAAGGTTGCACGAAGGTGGTCGCCGATCGAGAAGACCACGTATTCGCATTCCGATGTCCCAGAACCACTGCCAGGCACGATATGAATGGGCCATGGACCACATTGGATGGACCAGAGAAGATTGGCGACCTGTCCTTTTTACAGATTAGTCAAGGTACTGCCTAGACAACACAGATAGGCATTCTAGGGTAGGAGAAGACCAGGAGACTGATTCCATGCAGCCAACATTGCTGAGCATGACCGCTATGGTGGACGGTCAATAATGGTCTGGGGTGGCATCAGCTGGGATGGATGTACAGAGTTCTGTGTACATTGACTGCACAGCGGTATATTGATGAGATCCTGGATGCCCATGTCAGATTGTATGCAGGTGTAGTGGGTGATAGATTCATTCTGATGGACGGTAATGTCCACTCTCATTTTGCCCATGCTGTCCGGGAGTTCTGACATAGGGAGGGGATTGAGCGTATGGACTAGCCAGAAAAATCCCCTGACATCAATCCAATCGAACAGGTCTGGAATGAGTTTCAGCTTGCAATTTCAGTCCATCCTGTCCAACCAAGAAGTGTCCAGGAGCTGGTCCAAGAATGGAACAACATCCCACAAAGGACAATCTGGAACCTGACTGGGAGCATGAGAAGGCGCTGTCAAGGTGTAATTAACAGTAATCGGTCTCATACTCGATATTGAAACCATTTCAGTTCGCTCCGTCAACTTTATGGCAAATGCTGATCTTAATTTTATCTTAATCTCTGTGCTTAAATCATTAAAGATATAATTAAATAAAAAATATATACACTTTTCATAACAATATTTCAACTAAAACGTAAAACAGGTAGTTGGATATACTTGGTGCTTAGCAAACTTCAAGTAGTATATATTGCTCAGACCATTTATACAGTTAAAACTAGAAGTCCTGTCACGAATAGTGCGCATATCTAGGCTTAATTGCGCGTTGGAATTGCGTGCAATTGCCATATCGAATGGCACTCAAAGCACGGCAGGTTCTCCTGGTTACTCATAGCAAACACATGCAATGTTTCTGCCAATGGACCTCCGGGTTACCCGGAGGTCCATTGGCTGAAACATTGCTTGTGCACAGGCCATATGTACAGAATATGATCGCTTTACTTGGTCCATAACGCACACATTAACACGCATATCAACGTGCTATTTGTGCGCATTTCATGACAGGACTTCTAGTTTTAACTGTAGAGTATACCCTTTCTATTTTGTTCTAATGAAGCAGCTGCCATATTCAGGCTCTGGTTAATGCCCCAAAAGCCTAAAAATTTTTAAAAATCTTCTTGCGAATCTTCAGAGGGAACCCCTTGATGTTTGGTATGGAACATCCTTTGGTGTTGAAGATTAATGTTTGGTCAAGGGAAGTTGGTAGGTGAATATTTGGGCTCTCTGTGGGGGCATATTCAGTTGGGCTCTGCATAAAATTTCTATTTCAAGAATTTTTGGTGGGCCAATTTCAACCAAATTTGTCATGTAGTATAAGTGGGTCCAAAGTAATTGATTGATGCCAGACAAATTTTTTTCACAGCCCTTTGGCAGCCCCTGGGGCTCAAACAGAAAAAAATTCAAAAGCCCATATTTCCCAAACCACACACAACAGAGAACTGTTATTTGGTATGAAGCATCCTTAGGACCAGTAGAATGGATTGGATAAAAAAAAATAGCCATCGGTTCCATCAGGGTGCTCGGTAGAGGGTATTGAACAAATGATGTTTTTTGCAGTGAGATTTCCGTATACATATTGTTAGAGTTTCCAATTTTATCTCTTATCAAATCTCAACATCGACTGTCGGACACAGATGTTATTGTTTTGTTTAGCTACAGAGAATGAAATAAATCCTTTTAACCCTTTCGTGACTCGTCAGCGTGCACCGTGCCAGTGGTAAACTGACACTACAAACCCGTCGGCGCGCTGCATGCTGATGGCATAGTAATGCATCTCTTCTCACCTCAGTCCACGTGTGCTATCTCTGTCAGTCCATAGAAGTAATTTCATGCCCGAATGAATTTAGAGTTGTTTCCATTTAGTTGATTGTCTACAGTTTTAGGACATATTACACCTCACAGTAATTCCACAGACGAAGATGACAATTGATAGCAACGTGGAAAAAGGATTCTGTGGTACAGTCTGGCTCAAATCAAGCTGGCACATATGACACTGCTATGAGTGCTGGACGTTCAGATAATGTTGTCAGTAATAATCCAGATGACGGAGTGGAATAGGACTGGCCAGTGGGAGGGACACGGCAGAAGAAGAAGTGCTGGTCAGGGACATGACAGAATACGAGGGAGCTGGCGTGGTCATGGAATTGGTCCAATTTTTCAATAGGAAAAATGCACAGATTTTGTTCCACTAGATATCCCATGTTCTGAAGCTGGGAAGATAAATCTTGATTTACCTGACAATCCAAATGAATGGAACGTTTGATACCTTTATCTAACGGACGAGATGATCCTGAAATTAACCCAAATATCCCAAGTCTGGGGGGTCAGTTTGGCTGAGTCGTGAAAGGGTTAACCCACTTCCATAAGTGGCAGAGGAAAAATTGATCTGATTCCTGTATGAATTTCTTCAAAGATATGAATATCTTTATTTTAACCCTCTCAAAACTTAAGAGTTTTCCAAAATGTTTATTTTATGTTCATCCCTTTCAATACTGTGCACAGTGGTTCCTTGAAAAAACAGTTATCTGATTCCTGTATGAATTTCTTTAATTTAACCCTTCAGTGTGTTTTTCAAAGATTCCATTTCATGTTGAATCCTTTCAATGCTGTGGACATATGTTTTTTTGATTTCTTGGAAACATTTATCTGATTCCTGTATGAATATCTTTAATTTAACCCTCTCCAGACTTCAATGTGTGTTTAAAAGATTTTATTGATGCCTTGATCAAACCTTTTCAGTGCTGTGCAAATGTTTTTTCTCGTTTCTTGGAAAAAGAGTTATCCGATTCCTGTATGAATATCCTTAATTTAACCCTTTCATGATTTCAGGTTGTTTTCCAAAGATTTTATTTCATATTGAACCCTTTCAAAATTGTGCACATGTATTTTTTTCTGGTTTTTTGGAAACCTTTATCGGATTCCTGCATGAATGACTTTAATTTAACTCTGTCACGACCTCTGTGTGTTTTCCAAAGATTTTATTTCATATTGAACCCTTTCAACGCTGTGCACATGTTTTTTCTGGTTTCTTGGAATCATTTATCTGATTCCTGTATGGATGCCTTTAATTTAATGCCCTCAAGACATTGGTGTGTTTTTCAAAGATTTTATTTCATGTTGAATCCTTTCAATGCTGTGCACATGTTTTTTCTGATTTCTTGGAAACATTTATCTGATTCCTGTATGAATATCTTTAATTTAACCCTCTCCAGACTTCAATGTGGGTTTCAAAGATCTTATTTCATGTAATACTGTTAACGAAAACCTATTTCTGATTTCTTTAAAAATATTTTACCCCCAAAATAAGCCTCCATAAATTCTCTTTCTGTTATGTTTACTTTTGATGCTTTAACCATTTTCACACAGACTTGAATTTACTGGTGACAGTAGAATTCTGTTTCTCTAGTTTGAAATTTTTCTTATTATTTAATCCCTAGCACTCACCCTGGTAGTGCTACAGAACTTTTTCTAATCACTCTATTTTCATCTTGTTCAACTAAGAATTTAACCAATTATATCTTGTTTGACTGAGCTCACTATGCTCTGTCAAATAAGGCATATTTGGCTAAATATCAAACTGCATTATGGGAAATATCTGCTGCTTAAAACTTTGCCATTTTGACATCAGTGTGCAGAGAGTTAAAACCACTGTGCCAAATTCATTCATTTATGCCACAGACCGTCTTTGGAGTAAACCTTTTCTCCTTTTTTCAAATGAAGCTGCTGCTATCTTCGGGCTGGTGGAATTTACTTTTCTGATTTTCCCCCTTAAAGTTACTATATCCCTTGGTGGAGTGGGGTTAATGCTCTTTTTATAAGCCACTTGCAGTAATGCTTAGATTTCTTGTTAGGAACTTACTTTAGTGATGCAGATTCACTTTTTTTTTTCAAAGAAACTCAGTAAGTCAAAATTTGGACTCCCAAATTTGGGCTACACTCAAACTTTCTATTTTCTGATCCAATGGGCAGATGTAGTATATATATAACTGGGTCATAAGTATTTTATTTATGCCGAAATTTTTTTTCTTCTGTGGGGGGGGGGGGGGAGGGCTGTTGGGGGGGGGGGGGGCAGAGAGAACCACAGCAGTTGAAAACAAAACAAAAATTTTGTTTTGTTGTTGTTTTT
Organism: Pictodentalium vernedei; assembly: GCA_031216915.1. Classification (NCBI taxonomy): domain Eukaryota; kingdom Metazoa; phylum Mollusca; class Scaphopoda; order Dentaliida; family Dentaliidae; genus Pictodentalium; species Pictodentalium vernedei. The sequence continues at coordinate 848,238,501 of CM062296.1, read as the reverse complement.
TAATACTTCACAGAACAGAGTTTACTAGGAAGCTTTCCTAGGACCAGCAGAAATGAATGGCAAAAAAGTTGCCTTTGGTTTTGTCATAGTAAATCAAAAAATTGCTCTTGCTGCTGATCACTTACTGATACACTCATCTCTTTTGACAACTTGAACCAGGTGAGCGTTTTAGGCTCACTTGAGCCTCTGGTTAGCAGATGGGAGCATGGTGGCTCAGTGGTTATTGCATTGTACTTAAAACTGAAAGGCTCATGGTTTGATCCCCACTAGGACTAACTGCATTGTGTCATGCTTGTGTGAAGTTAGTACATTGGAGAGTCTGACTGTTCCTTGCCACTGCTTGGTGGTTCTCTCTGTGTTCTCAGGCTTCCTCCACCTGAAAAACTGTCTGATATGAGGTGACCCTGTCTGTCAAAAGTGTCATTATACCCCCAAAAAAATTTAATCTGACCAGATTACCGCAGAAACACACAGTTGAAATTCCATCTGCACGTCAACAATGGAAAAGACTAACCAAGAGGAATGTTTCATCTGATAGCCCCAAGAGGCAAGAGTTTCTGTGTCTCTTAGTTTTTTAACCCTTTACCCAACGTAATGCCAAAACCGGCCAGTGCCATTCACAAAAATCACCATTCAATTTTCATTATTTTTAAAAAAATTTTGTGTCAAAACCATAGCTTATGACCCCTCATTAGAACAAGCTATTTGAGCTTGTTCCATTGAGGGGTCATAAGCTGTGGTTTTGACACAAAAAGTAAAAAAAAATAGTTATTCAAGAATTTTATTTGCAAGTGTCGTCTTCTTTTCGTGTCAGGTAAAGGGTTAGTAGAATTTTGGGTGATGCCCAACATAATGGCCAAAACCGGCCAGCGCTATTCACAAAAATCATCATTCAATTTTCATTGTTTTTTTTTCATTTCTTGTGTCAAAACCATAGCTTATGACCCCTCATTGGAACGAGCTGATTGAGCTCGTTCCAGTGAGCTGCTTTTTGGGGGGCGTGTAGCGTTGCAGTAACTGGTTCTTGTCAGATCACCGAAGTTAAGCAACGTCGAGCCCGGTTAATCCTTGGATGGGTGACTGCCTGAGCGATCATTTCAGACTCAAGAGTTGTGTCCTTGGGTAAGGCACTTAACCCTGATTGTCCACATGGGGGTACGATGACGCCGTTTACTAAGGCATACTGCCCGTCGATGGTATGCATGTCTTCAACCAATCTAACCCTGTCTGTGCTGCAGTGCGGAGTTGGGGAGCTGGCAGCTGCTCGTCGTTGTCGGTGGTTCTCTCCTGGTACTCTGGCTTCCTCCACCCGTAAAACTGTCACGGTCATGATTAGCCATTGTGCATAAGTATGTCACCTTAAACACCAATAAATAAATAAATAAATAAATAAATAAATAAATAAATAATCCTTTTCATCAAAAGCTAAACACAGTCAGGTTCAGCTGCAGTGCATTACACTCAAAAGTCAATCTACTTACAGTACAGTCGCTGTGGATTGTTTGTAATCCACACATGGGCAGTCATGTCCACACATCTGTTTACCAGGTAGTAAAAATCATTAGCAAAATTTTAATTAATGAAGCACCGGGTTGTACCCAGTGCTTCATTAATTAGATTTGTGATTATTCCTGTAATTAGTGTTTGGAATCTAATACTATTGCGTCCGTGGAAATATTGCCCACGCGTGGAAAGTGTTTAGTCCACGGCAACTGTACTGTAGTTTCTTCTATATTTTAAGCCTTATAATTTATAGAATAACATTTGGAAGTGATGTATTTTATCCATTTTATTAACTTGGGTAATTTATCTGATATAAACCAATTGCATATTTTAAGTCTGCACTTGTAATAAAAAAAATTTTTAAGTTTAACTTTACAGTTGTAATAAAAAGAGGTCATGTAGCAGTCTAAATGACTGTGTGTGTGTGGGTTGAGAAACAAATTTTCCTCTTTTTAAGCCCAGCTTGTTGATAAGAAATTGATATTGTTGTATTCCCATTCTAATGTCCTCTCTTTGCTCTGTACTGTTTCATCTTCTCTCATTTCAGTCCTCATGGACAGATTATATCTATGATAGCTTTACCAGGAGACAGGATTGTCTTTGTAACAGAACTTTCACTTGAACAACAGATCAAGAAATCCCAGGATACAGTTATTTCTACAAGTATGTAAGGGTTTTTTAATTTTTAATAAAATGAAAAACTGGTAGTCTGTTGTGGAAACTCCTTGAGAGATACTGGTTTAATTGCTTAAAATTATATGGTAGTCCTGTTGAAAGGGAGTGCATGGCTCCGTGGTTAGGGCATTGGACTTTGGACCACAAGGTGGATGGTTTCGATTTTGACCAAGTGATAACTGTATTGTGCCTTTGGACAAGACACATCATCCTGATTGCTGGTGTGTACTAAGGTTTGCTGCTTGTTATAGTGTACTCTTCCAGGCTTGTCATTTTGAGGCGGTGGATCAGCCCAGGCCTCAGTCGCCCGCCCAAGTTCAAAATTCTGTGGACAGTAAATGTCCGTCTAAACCCCGATTTCTGCGGTCCATTAATTCAGTCGAAGGCACCTCAAAATTGGCCATCTCAAATGACAATTTTCGTGGATTGAAGGAGGTAACAAAGCGCAGTTTGTGAAGTTTGTAGTGTGTCGACAGTAAGTAACTTGCCACATCCAGGTCTGTCAATTCTAAAGTAGTAATTAGTTATTGCATTGTACATCAGACTGTGACAACTCTCATGTCACCCGCGATTATGGGATGTATCATCCCGAAGGCAGTTCGATCCCTGATGACTCGCCTCGGATGTTTCATCCCAAAATCAAAGCCGGGACGATTCGTCTCCTAAATCTGATTGATTCGCACCAAGTTATCTTACATCATGTGATGACGTGCATCATAATTACACAAACCATGTACCTTAAAATTATATTAGTAGTCTACCCAGCAGGCTGAAACAAAATGGCCCTCGCAAACCATAAATGGCCCTCCTGGGGTCATTTTAGGCGAACCCAAAATGGCCCTCCTGGTGTGATTTGAGGCGAACCATAATGGCCCTCAAGTCTTCTCACCTTTAAGTTGTAGAATGCTAAATTATTGTTGATCATAAGAATTTGTTCCCGAGTCTTTGCCTCATTACAATTGATGAGAGAGTGCCTATAGGAAAGGCAGGTCTTTGTAGACAAAAATAACTGTACTTCAAAGAAAATATGAAGCACCTCCACAGAATATGGAGACTTTAATCTGTGGAGCCTGCGCTTTAGAATAATGTCCAAATATGGGCTTTCAGCACTCTAACTCTGCTGGAGCTGTAGGTTTTTAAATTTCTTGTTCGGTTTCGATTTAGGTGTTTCAGGGGGAGTAAAACCTCGGTTCGGTTCGGTTTTCGGTTTGTTCATGAGGCCAAGTAAAATTCAATAAAACTCATTCTTATGTCCAGAGTCATAACTGAATGGTAATGAAATTGAGTGAAACTCAATGAATGCCCAAAATAAGCGATAATACATGAAGAATCAGAAAGGTCAATATAATAATTACCTAAATATACAGAACTTTTATTGTGCTTGGCCATTTTTCGAGGTCTGACACCTACACGCAACTTGTGGAAAGCTGCAAACACAACTAAACTGAAATGTCGGAAATTCACAGAATGTAGCCTTCCCAGAGTAGTGATAGTACCCAGACACTGCCATTGGCAGTGTCTGGGTACTCTCACTACTCTGAGATGGCTACATTCTGTAAATTTCTGCAGCAAGAGAGTATTAATAAAAAAACAAAAAACCTTAGATTACGGGATGTCGACGGTTTCGGTTTCGTATGAGTGACGTCATTTCGAATGAATGACGTTGCACGAGCAAGTTTCTAGGTCACCAAATCGAAATACAAAACAAATTGCCTGTCGATATTCACTTCAGGGCTAAAATTTCGACGAGAATACGAGAATTGGTTCGCACAAAGATTCGCGCAATAAAACCGGCGAGAATCCATGTAGATTCTCACTGCACCTCTGCTGGGATTCGCGTGAAAAGAGTTGAGTCAATTTAACCCTTTATTTAACACAACGGCAACAAATTAACCAGCAGAAGGCTAACATGACCTGAAATATCCTGACATTATGTCAATAAAATCTTACAAATATGGCTGTCATTGGAACCGGCTCATTGAGCCGGTTCCAACGGCAGCCATATTTGTAAGATTTTATTGGTAAATATTGTTCATTTAATAATTTTATCATCTAATTATTATTTATTGTTTAAAAATTATCAAATTTAGTTTTAAAAATTAAAAAAGGTGTGTTGGGTAAAAGGTTAGCATGTGTTATCAGTATACAACAGTGGTTGAACCATGGTGGCGTCATGGGATCCTGGGATCCTGGGACACTCATAGTTGGTCTGAATTCTCACAACCATTTTCACGAGAATCCAAATGGATTCTCACAAATTTAGACGAAATATAAGCCCTGCACTTTAATTCGTATGGATTCTGTACCCCTGTTAAAGGCTATAACACGAACTTTAATAAATTTTGAGCAGGCATAGTGAACAATACTATCATTTCTCTTGGACAATAAGGATATAAATTTAAAATCTACGTGGGATGAATTGACAATGGCTACTGTAATCTTGACTTAAATCTTAACCTGCCTGTCAATCAGTCGGGTAACAACACTCAACAGTCGCATGGAATTTGGAAGTCAGATAAACGTGAGTTTTTTTATAATTTCTCATTGATGGATTTTCCGTATTTACACCTATTGTTTCTTGTGAATGTGTGGTAACTTTTTTGGTGGGTGTCACATCAACTGTTCAGAATTCGCGCTGTAAAATTGAGGCATAAAAAGACGGTAAACTGTATTTCAGATGAACAGTGTTTCGTCGATCGAAGTGGTGACGCATTACTATTTGCAAGTGAAACTATGAATGAAAGTTCAATCGGCATACGAAATAACAATAAGACTGGTCTCCTGCTTGTGAAGAATAATTTGAATTTTTGTCTTATTTTTTTTCCTTTACCTCTCAGAAGGATCGGTTAATTCTCACTTAGTATTGCCGTGAAAGGCCTGTTTCAGAAATTTGCAAAGGTGTGTAATAAATACAGAACCACACAACGTTTGAATGGGTTAATGTTTATCGCACTCGTTTGGTTCGGCGCAGAATACCACTCAAGGCTTTGCCTCTCGTGCGATAAACATTAATCCATTCAAACGCTTGTGCGGTTCTGTCTATTTAATTCTTGACTTACAAATGAAAATTGGCGTATAATGTGAGTTTGGTGATAGTCAGAACTTGTTATTGATTTGGGTAATACAATGGGTCCTTTTTGCTGCAGGGCATTTTTATCACCTTTGGTGATGTTTTGATTACTGCAGAGGCAGATTTTAGGCCTGGGGAATTTTGACCAGCACTGGAGATTACTTGTGCGAAACTCGAGAGACGAAATAGTAACAAGAGTTCCCCTTGCAAATTTGGTTGCCACTAAAATGGGTTGTTTTGTTGATAATTGTCAAATGAATTATTGAGAATCCTTCTAATAATTGTTTTTATAGACATGAAGGTGTGTAATAAACACAGAACGATACGCACGTGTAAATGGGTTAATCGATATGGCACTTGTTCCATCGAAAGGCCATATCGATTAACACATTCACACGTGTGTGTCGTTTTGTGTTTTTCTGTCAGCATGTGTAGTTTAAAACTTTCGTGTAAAGTTAGAGATGCCATTACAAGTTACGATACCTAATAATTATCCCCCACTGGGAAGGGATATAGTGAAGAGATCTGTCTTGGCATCCATCTTTCAGTCTTTTCATCTGTACGTCCATCCGAAAGTTTGCTTGTAATGACTTCAACAATAGTTTAGGACTGCCACGATTAATCGATTAGTCGATTGTTGATCGGTCACAGTGAAATTGCTTAGTATTTTTCGTTGTCGAATAATCGGTAAATTTTATCCCGCTTTAGACGTTTAATAATTAAAAGAAAAGTTTATGAAAAAACTATTGTTTCTAAAGGTAAAGAGTTAAGAATGTCGATGTTAAACGCCAAGAAGCCATTGGAAGCATTTGTCTGTCAGGTGCATTCATCAAAGCTTTGATGTTCTGAACTTTTGAACCGTCAGTGTAATTCGCAACTGCCGACCAGTCTTGATTATTACACTGGCGGTTCAAAAGTTCAGGACATCAAAGCTTTGAATGTACCTAAAAGAGGATCTTCTCCGTTGTTTACCGGAGGTAGGTCAACTGACTTGAACTTCATTTTTAGTTCAGCTTTGGCGAAGCCAAATTTGAGCGTATGCAATGGCCTGTCGTCCGTCTGTCCGTCTGTATTTCATCAATTGGATACGGCTTGGGCTAGAGGCCGTATTTATGAACCGATCTTTACAAAACTTCTTGGGTACCTTTGTTATGACCGTGGGATGAGAAAGAATGTTTTTGGGTGCGGTCCGAAATTTAAGATGGCTGCCAGCCGCCATTTTGTACCGACGATGCAGAAATCTGTTTTTTGTACAGAACTTCCATATGAAAGCTCTGATTTGAATAATTTTTTGTATGAATGTTTAGTACCATGGGATACACCACATATAATACAGGTTTTTTTCTCGTGCGTAAATTATGCAAATTAGACTAACTTTGATGTTTTTTGGTTTTACTTTCAGCACTGTAAGTGCAAATGCCAATACGGCTCGGGCTAGAGGCCGTATTTATGAACCGATCTTTACGAAACTCCTTGCGTACCTTTGTTATCACCGTGGGACGAGAACGAGTGTTTTTGGGTCCGGTCCGAAATTCAAGATGGCTGATGTCAGCCATTTTGTACAAAATTTGGTGCAATCAGATTTTTGCACAGAACTTCCATATGAAAGCGCTGATTTGAATAATTTTTTGTGTGAATGTTTAGTACCATGGGATACATCATATCTAATACAGGTTTTTTTTCTCCTGCAGAAATTATGCAAATTAGATGAACTTTGATTTTTTCAGTGCTACTTACACACAGCGAGTACACATGTCAATACGGCTCGGGCTAGAGTCTGTAATTATGAACCGATCTTCACGAAACGTCTTGGGTACCTTTGTTATCACCTTGGGACGAGAACGAGTGTTTCTGGTTGCAGTCCAAAATTCAAGATGGCTGCCAGTGGCCATTTTGTACCGAAATTAGGTCTAATCAGTTTTTTGTACACAACTTCTATACGGCTCAGGCTAGAGGCCGTATTTATGAATCGATCTTTACGAAACTTCTTGGGTACCTTTGTTATCACTGTGGGATGAGAACAAGTGTTTTTGGGTGTGGTCCAAAATTCAAGATGGCCACCAGCAGCCATTTTGTACCAAAATTAGTGCAATCAGTCTTTTGTACAGAACTTCTGTATGAAAGTTCTGATTTGAATAAATTTTTGTATGAATGTTTAGTAGCATGGAATACATCACATATAGTACGGGTTTTTTCTCGCGCAGAAATTATGCAAATTAGACTAACTTTGATGTTTTTTGGTGTTACTTTAGCACTGTAAGTGCAAATGCCAATACGGCTCGGGCTAGAGGGCGTGTTTATGAACCGATCTTTACGAAACTCCTTGGGTACCTTTGTTATCACCTTGGGACAAGAACGAGTGTTTTTGGGTCCGGTCCGAAATTCAAGATGGCTGATGGCAGCCATTTTGTACAAAATTTGGTGCAATCAGATTTTTGCACAGAACTTCCAAATGAAAGCGCTGATTTGAATAATTTTTTGTGTGAATGTTTAGTACCATGGGATACATCACATATAGTATGGGGTTTTTTCTCGTGCAGAAATTATGCAAATTAGATGAACTTTGATTTTTTCACTGCTACTTACACATAGTAAGTAAACATGTCAATACGGCTCGGGCTAGAGTCTGTATTTATGAACCGATCTTCACAAAACTTCTTGGGTACCTTTGTTATCACCTTGGGATGAGAACGAGTGTTTCTAGGTGTGGTCCAAAATTCAAGATGGCTGCCAGTGGCCATTTTGTACCAAAATTAGGTCCAATCAGTTTTTTGTCACAACTTCTACACAGCTCATATTTGTGAACTGATCTTCACAAAACTTCTTGGGTACCTTTGTTTTTACCTTGGGACAGGAATGAGTGTGTTTTGGGGTGCCTTTGTTATCACTGTGCTATGAGAACAAATATTTTGGGGTTCAGTCAGACCCACTCTGGGACTCAATGATTTCTTTTCTAGTTTAGCATCTGACTGTCACCCACCTTTACAATACTTTACCTATACATTTATTACAGGCAACGGTCAGTATTTATGTACAGACCGTTACAATACTTTATATGTACCTTTGTTATCAGGTCATTACCTAGATGTTTGTCATTGCTGTGTCACATACTATACATGTACATGTCTTTGTCTTGACAAGTTGAGCTACAGTGTCATTGACACTTTCATTTATCTACGTCAGAGAGAGGGAGAGGGGGGTCATCTAGGTACGATTAATCGATTATGATCGATTCTTTGCAACGATTAATCGATTCCTAAATTAAAAAATCGTGACAGCCCTACAATAGTTAGTAGATTTTGATTAGTTTTGGTGTGCTGTATAATATAATGTTAACAATGACTTGGACAAGTTTTGACAATCATGACCATTAGCTAAACATTAAAGGAGTTATGGTCCTTGGAAGAATTTTATCTGAAATTTCATTTCTTTATGCAACAATTTGAATACTAGATCTCAGATTTCAATAAAATTTCACGGACTGCTTTATGTTAACATTAATAAGTTTGAAAACCACAGAGATTTCTTAAAAAATAGAGAGTTATTGCCCTTTGTTGAATTTTACACAAAATTTCATTGTTTGTGCAATAACAGTAAACAACGATCCAATTCCAATAAATTTTGATGTCATGCTTTGTATTAATAATGTCTTGCACAAGTTAAAAAATTATGATGATTTCTTGAAGATTGGTAGCATTGTTGCCATTTGTTGGTTCCATTTTACCTCTACTTGACGTCGGGTTTGAGCTATTGGGCTGGGTTGTGATCTTGTCCATCTGTTGTCTGCCCATATGTCTGCACCTCTATCATCCACAATTGCTTTAGCACACCCTACAGGCTGCATCTCTCACCTGATCAGTTTCAATTTCCATACATGGCTTTGGGGTAATATCTAGATGGGAGCTATTGAATTCTTCAGAATTTCGTTGAAAAACACGGCTGCCAGCAGTTATCTTGGCTTTGGCATATGAATTGTCAACAATTCCATGGGTTTTCCAGCTAAATGTTTCCAGGTGGCTCAGTAGGTAGAGGTGCAGGCTGCAAGCCGAGAGGTCCTCGGTTCGAATCCCGGCTGCGGCAACCACGTTGTGTCCTTGGGCAAGACACTTCATCCCCATTGCCCGCGTGGGGGCACGATGACGCCGTGTACTAAGGCGTACTGCACGTCGATGGTACGCATGTCTTCAACCAATCTAACCCTGCCTGTGCTGCAGTGCGGAGTTACGATGTTGGGGAGCTGGCAGCTGCTCGTCGTTGCTCGGTGGTTCTCTCCGGGTACTCCGGCTTCCTCCACCCGTAAAATTGTCACGGTCGTGATTAGCCATTGTGCATAAATATATGACCTTAAACATCAATAAATAAATAAATAAATAGAATCACCTCAAATGGCCAAAATGTTACTTGAATTTTTAATGTTTATGTGATTACTTGAAAAGTAGATATCACATTTCAATAAATTTTTATTTAATACTTTATATTAGCTCTAAAAACCGGGGAAATAAGAATTAATTTATTGAACATCACATACCACAAAGCCTTGAAACAGGTGCTTCTTGTCAAGTGTCATCTTCCTGTTCAGGCAGATGACACTTGACTAGAAGCACCTGCTTAGAGTTTACGTCTCCCCCAGCCCAAAGACAGTCGGACCGTCACATCCATTTTACATGCAGCATTACATCACAGGCAAGAAAACTCGACTCCTGGCTTGTAAGGCCCCACAAAGTAGATCTTCTGTTTCTCAGGCCATTATTTGTAAAATTGCATGCTGGCGAGCGGCCTTGAGAGCAAGAAGGCTTTGCAATGCTAAGGTATTGCAAAGCCTTCTTGCACTCAAGGGACAAATTTATCAATTTTTTAAATTGGGTAAAATATCAGACATAAACCATTTAATTTTTATTTTATTTAAGTTTACATTGGCTATAAAAAGAGAGCATGCGGCAGGCAAAAGGACCATGTGGGAGGGCCTGAGAAACAGATTTTTAATTTTTTTAGGCCTAAGAGTTAACATTGTCTTTGATGAGATCGAAAAATCACGATGATTTCTTGAAAATTTATTGCTGTTTGTGTATTCAGCTTTATTTCAATTTTTTTACGTTTATGTGAAAACTTAAAAAGTAATCATCAGATTTCAGTAACTTTCGGAATTCTCCTTATATTGGACAAGTTTTAAAACCATCGTGATTTCTTGAAATTGATAACATTATTGCCCTTGTTTTTCGTTTATTGTAACATTTAATGGTTATTTGATGATTTTGAACTGTAATTATCAGATTTCATTTGCTGCTGATCAGTATTTCTCTCTGGGTACTCTGTCTTCCTCCACCTGTAAAACTCTTGACATTTTGGTGAGCCTTGATATCAAATAGTGTTGTTAAACCCAATAAAAACAATTAACCAGATTCCAGTAATGTTCAGTTCATTACACTTTTGTCATAGTTCATCGGAGACATGGGATTTGCTTTGCCATGTGATGATATTTTCTTGTTTTCTTTAGAGAATGAACAAAAGATTGAGGATGTCAACGGTGTGTCAACTGTAAAAGAAAATGGCTTCGCTCTGCATAATCTTCTCAATGTACAGAATAATCATCAGGTATATTACTTGTAACAAAAAGAAAATTTTTTTATATTCAAGCATTCATAACCAAAACATAAAAGCCTCTTTGATTGGGAAGAGGTTGAGCGACTAGGTTTTGTTTTCTTGAGCTTTCCTTTTTTCATCAGCTATGATTTTAGCTGCAACTAGCAGCTCAATAAGTGGCAAAATGTCGGTCTGTCGGTCTGTCTGTCGGTCTGTCTGTCGGTCCGTCGGTCCGTCGGTCTGTCTGTGACCAACGAGTTTCAGAACTCAATAACTTTTGAAATACTTGATGGAATGACTTTATATTTGGCATGTAAGTGTATCTTATTGATGTCTAGCCACTGTTCAATGCATGTGTTGTTCCAAATATTTTTCTTGGAGTTATGGCTCTTGATGAACTTAGAATTTTGTAAGATTGCACCACCCGTCGGAGCTACGGCGTCGATGTAGCGATTTTTTTTTAATCTGATCTTCATTAACTGGTAGAGTGCTGGAAGCCCATATTTGGACTTTATCCTGAAGTGCAGGTACTGCAACTTAAACTCTTCAAATTCTGTGGATGTGCATCATATTATCTTTGAAGTGATATTATTTAGTCTAAGATTTGCCTTGTTACAATTTATAGGAGAGTGCCTGTGGGCACTCTCCTATAAATTGTACCAAGGCAAAGACGTGAACAAAATTTGGTGGCCAAATAAAATTTAGCACTCTACCAGTTAACAAATTACTTATGAAAGGAATGCCCTAGTGGAAGTTTTGACAGGGACTCAAAAAAGTTCACTGTCATCTGCCTGGCTAGAGAAGTGATATTTAGGGCAAAGGTTAAACCTAATTTCTTAATGCTTTAACAGACTTGATGCTTTGAAGCGAATGATTGCCCCAAGCACTATTGCTCACCTCATTTTCCAACCAGGAGAGTGTTTTATCACTCGCCCCGTCGATTGACAGTTGCAAACATCGGCATTTAAAATTACAATGAAAAGTGTGATAATCTGCTAAGTGTTTCACAACTTACATCTGATCTGTATATGAGAGGAAGTTGAGTTATGCCTCTGCTATCGCCATACCGGCAGGTGTGTAAGTCACACTTTTCCCTAAAAAACATATCCCCCAAATTAAGGGTGCATCTTATCCATCGATAAGCTAGATTGTCCAATTTTGGGTGTGAAAAGTTTGGACGATGTACTGGACAGAGCTCGGATGTTGCAAACCATTGACCATTTCACAGTTCGGTTATATTTATTATAATTTTTGCAATTAACAATTGAATAAACTTTTATGGTACTCACTGAGCTGAAACCAATATCTTTAATAAAGCATTTTTTGTAGACATGCATAATGTTATTATTTTGATTTAAAATCACAAGATATGATGGACGGTTAATCCTGAGAGAAAACAAGAGCCACACCCTTTTTCTTCAAAAACAATATCCCACAATTCATCACTGCAGTCTTTAAGTTGAATTTATTCATGAACATTAATTAATACAACTGTTGTGTTTGGGCACTGTGCATCCTGTTGTTTGATCTCCATTGTATGGTTCTACTTATATTTTTAGTGTTAATAGGTATGCCTGGTGGTATGTTCATGTTAGTTATTAATGCTCATGTAAGTGGTCATTATTAATATCTGAATGGATTATTGTTGTGCAGACTTCTCTTTGTTTCTGTTTCTTTGCCCCCAAAACTGCATCTGATGTAATGTGTGGGTAACACCCTACTGTAGAGTTAAAATACAAATATTAGGCCTTAAAAAATAAAAAATCTGTTTCTCAGGCCCTCCCGCATGGTCCTTTTGGCTGCCGCATGCTCTCTTTTTATAACCAAATTAAACTTAAAAAAAATAAAAATTAAATGGTTTATGTCTGATATTTTACCCAAGTTAAAAAAATTGATGAATTTGTCCCTTGAGTGCAAGAAGGCTTTGTAGTGCTTTAGCATTGCAAAGCCTTCTTGCACTCAAGGGATGAAATACACCACCACCCATGCTATTCTGTAGATTTTGAGGCCTAAAACTTGAACCAAGAACATGAACTTTTGATGGCAAAGAAGTAATTACTGAAATAAAATATAAAATAAAAAACCGCTCGCCCGCATGCAATTTTGCAAATAATGGCCTGAGAAACAGAAGATCTACTTTGTGTGGCCTTATTATGCCCCCAAAAAATTTTTGAGGGGGCAGTCGAGGTCTCCGAACGTCCATCCGTCCATCTGTACGAACATTTTGTATTATAACTCGAGCACGAGTTGTCGGATTTTAATGTTCTTTGGTATGGTGATAGGACAATTTGGGGAGAACGGATGCCCTCGTACCTAGCATTTTGTCCATTCATGTTTAGTAGAGTTATGGCCCCTGTTTGTTTTTGGCCTCTGTTTCTGACTACACACAGTTTGTAAATGCAGTTTGCATGATCCAATCATAAAACACATTTTCTTGTGGCTTTGTACCAAGTCTATTACAGACCATTTATACTTTTAGCTCGATCTGATTATTTACATGCAAGTCCGACTTTGCTACCTTCAGGGGCATCAGCACATGCATTAGCATTAAACTTGTGTTTATATTTGAATTCATTATTAATTTTGCCATTGAACAGCTCATTAATATTCATAAGTTCAAAGTTCACAATGACATTTTTGATGGAAGCATTGATCAACCTGGCTCAAGCTTTTATCTCTTTCTCTAATGGCTAGAATAAATTAAACAAATACTCCCTAAAATGATTTTGTGAGTATTTTTATTTCCTGTACATGAAAACATGAAACTATATGTACAGGCTAACTGCATAAAACTGAATGCGTGACTAATATTCAAGCTATTAACATTGTCGATTTTTTACTATGATACAGATGTTTTTGCATTTGTGGTCGCAGACAATTCAATCATCAGTACTGTAAGAGCTTCAAACATGCTCGTATGTTTCTCTTCTATGGCCATGTACACACATTATTACAGTGGAGCCCACTTAATTGGATATCTTTTAATTGTATATCCCTGTTAATTGAATATAATTTTCAAACACAAAACCATTTACCATACTTTCAGTACAAATTTGATCTGTTAATTGCATATGGGTTGTAGAGTAAACTCCTGTTAATTGTATATAAATTTTTATAATATGTCGAAAAAATTACTGTGACATGCACCAAATTTCCCTTATTTATCAAGCTTTTTGGCCTCACTACATCCAATACAGGCATTTATTCTATTATATCTTGTTTGACAGATATAATAGAATAAATGCTCAGTTTACCTCCAGAACACAGGAAACTGACCAAATCCCTGTTAATTGTATACTCCTATTAATTGAATAATTTTCACTGGCAAAATGAATATTCAATTAAGAGGATTCTACTGTACCTGGACAACTGTCGGTGAAACATCAAAGACTTGTGAACTTAAGATGTCTGTTTATAGTCGGTGGAACATCCGCATGGTCCTTTTCCATCCCCAAAATATTTATAATTTTTCATAAAAGGCTATTAAAAGATCACTAAGAACTTACACACTTTCATCTCTTGAGCCGCCAGGTTGTGCCGTGTGTACAAGTACTTCTTGTTCTTAGATTTAATGAGTGGAAAATATTCCCCACCTTGTGGTTTCTCTTGCACAAACTGCCCCACATGCAGGATGTGTGTTTTTAGTTTTCGTTCTTATTTTTATTATAATTATTTTTTATATGCCCGTAATTTTTTGATGGACGTATTATGTTATGGCCTGTCCATCCATCGTCTGTCCATCCGTAAACAATTTTTGTGTCGCCTACACCTCCAAAGGTTTACATGCTATATTGTTCCAACTTTACAAACATATTGATCACCAATTGTTGTTGGGCATGTGACAAGTGCAGCTAACTCTGTTTTGTTTTGCCAGAGTTATGCCCCCTTTTAGTACTTAAAACATTACAGTATTGTGTCGCCTACTCCTTCAACATTTTATATGCTATATTGTTCAAACTTTGCACACTTGGTGATCACCAATACCTGTTGTGCATCTGCCAAGAGCAGGTAACTCCATTTTGTATTTCCTGAGTTATATCCCTTGTAGTACTTAAACATTACAGTATTTTGTCGCCTTCTCCTTCAACATTTTACTTGCTTCATTGTTCAAACTTTGCACCCATGTTGATTATCAGTTGTCGTTGTGCATGTGACAGGAGCAGATAACTCCATTTTATTTTTAAACGACGAGAATCCTCGCCGTTTATAGATGTTACGATCCTCGAAATGTCCTTTTCTTTGGTGCCACCTATCGTCAATCATTAGCAATGAAGTTATCCTGTCAATGAATGGACACTACCATTGTAAACGGCGAGGGGAATCTTCTACAGCAGCCTTACAGCCCTTTAGAAGTTATCTTATGAATAAAATGGATGCTACCATTTTTTAGCTCAACTTGACAAAGTCAAGCTGAGCTATTGCCATCACTTCTCGTCTGTCGGCATACGTACGTACGTACGTTAGTATGTTAGTACGTTAGTACGTACATCCACAATTTCCTTTGGCACACCTCACAGGTCGCATTTATGATCAGATTACTTTGAAACTGGGCATGCTTGTTTGGGGTGACCTCTAGATGGGAGCTATCGATTTTCTTCAATTTCCGTCAAAAAATGTTGCCGCGGCCAACGTTCTTAGAACTTAGTTTAGTCAAACCACAATATTTCCCTTTGGCACACCCTACAGGGCACATTTATGATTTGATTGCTTTGAAACCTGGTATGCTTATTTAGGGTGACCTCTAGATGGAAGCTATCGATTTTCTTCAATTTCCGGCAAAAAATGTTGCCACGGCCAACGTTCGTAGAACTTAGTTTAGTCAGACCTCAATATTTCCCTTTGGCACACCCTACAGGGCACATTTATGATTAGATTGCTTTGAAACCTGGTATGCTTGTTTGGGGAGACCTCTAGATGGGTGCTATCGATTTTCTTCAATTTCTGTCAAAAAATGTTGCCGCGGCCAACGTTCTTAGAACTTAGTTTAGTCAGAAGACTCAATATTTCCCTTTGGCACACCCTACAGGGTACATTTATGATCGGATTGCTTTGAAACCTGGCATGCTTGTTTGGGGTGACCTCTAGATGGGAGCTATCGATTTTCTTCAATTTCCGTCAAAAAATGTTGCTGCGGCCAACGTTCTTAGAACTTATTTTAGTCAAACCACAATATTTCCCTTTGGCACACCCTACAGGGCACATTTATGATTTGATTGCTTTGAAACCTGGTATGCTTATTTAGGGTGACCTCTAGATGGGAGCTATCGATTTTCTTCAATTTCCGGCAAAAAATGTTGCCACGCCCAACGTTCTCAGAACTTAGTTTAGTCAGAAGACTCAATATTTCCCTTTGGCACACCCTACAGGGCATATTTATGATCGGATTGCTTTGAAACCTTTCATGCTTGTTTGGGGTGATCTCTAGATGGGAGCTATCGATTTTCTTCAATTTCCATCAAAAAATGTTGCCGCAGCCAACATTCTTAGAATTTAGTCTAGTCAGACCACAATATTTCCCTTTTATACACCCTACAGGGCACATTTATGATTAGATTGCTTTGAAACCTGGTATGCTTATTTACGGTGACCTCTTGATGGGAGCTATCGATTTTCTTCCATTTCCGTCAAAAAAATGTTGCCACGGCCAACGTTCTTAGAATTTAGTCTAGTCAGACCACAATATTTCCCTTTTATACACCCTACAGGGCACATTTATGCTCGGATTGCTTTGAAACCTGGCATGCTTGTTTGGGGAGGCCTCTAGATGGGAGCTATCGATTTTCTTCGGTTTCTGTCAAAAAATGTTGCCACTGGCAAAAAAAATGGCATTGGTACCAATGATCTTCAATTTTGCCATTTCATTTATAACTTACCAAGTTCAAGTTTGTCAAGTTGAGCTACAGTGTCATTGACACTTTCATTATTTTTTTTTGTGAAGACCTCAGATCGCTTGATATGAAAATTTGAAAACAGGTGAAATATTAAGTTTAAAAAATGTGGTTGCCATGTGTTAATTAATATATGTAAATAAATGAGGAACTCTTCACATGCAAATATCAAAAATTCCACTACAGTAGAACCTGTCTTGAGAGACCGCCCTTTGGGCCACACAAAAGTGGTCTCTCAAGACAGGTGGTCTCACATAACTGGTTTCAAGTTTTCTCAAGTCAGTGAATAACCAACCACAAAATTCAGAAATGGAGAAGAATAGATTTTTGTAATTACTTTGTAGTTCTTTTTTATGAAGTTTTTTATAAGAAATTGAAATGGACTGTTATAAAAATTATAAAAATAAATTAGTGTTGAAAATCTTCATTTTAGATTTTCAAGACACGTATTTATTTTTATAATTTTTATAACAGTCCATTTCAATTTCTTACAAAAAGATTTTCAACACAAATTTATTTTTATTCCTATCTGTCACATTTCAGGTATGTATGAAATTGTTTATTCAGAAATAATTCTAATCTTTTCACAGGGGTCTTATAAAAACATCTCAATCTTTAATGAGTTATGTTATTGAATAACAATTGAAACCCAATTAAGAGCTTTTAATACTTTTAATTGGTCGCCGGACATTTCCCCATCGGACATTTCCCCATCCGGACATTACCCCATCCCATTTAGGCCGGACATTTCACCCATCAGATATTACCCCATTCTGCTTAATAGAAAAATGGACAATTCCCCATGCGGACTTTTCACCATCCATTTCTAATTTTTTTGTGGGTCTGTTTGTTTGAAATTTTCCAGTTGATTTGTTGTGTATCATTCCCTTTTTATTAAGCCTTCATGGGTAATATTGTTTGAATTGTTCGTGTTTATAAGACATTTGTGTTCTGTTTTCGTAGCAATTTACAGTTAACTTTTTGTTGAGATGATTGATAAATGGTCATCTCTTCACTGATGTGAAATTCAATGAATACATCACTTTTTATCACACAAGTGGATTGAACAATATGGATGTTTTCATTGCAATTTTAATATTTGTTCTTTCTGTCAAGCTACTTTCGTTCAAAAATATTGTTAAGTTGATTGATAAACAGTCGCATCTTCATTGAAGTAAATGTCAGTGAATGCATCCGTGTTTATCAAACAACTCAACAAGAAGCATGTGCAAGAGATTTATAAGCAAACATATTTATATACATACACTTGTAACCAGATAAAAATTCTTGTTTTTTATTATTGATGTTGTGTTTTCATTGTTGTGAAAATCAGATTGTGCTAAAATGTGCTAATGCCTATACCATATGCCGAGATGTTGTTTTTCGAGTTATAAAAGACTAAAAAATTAAAACTTCCGCCCTCGAATAATATCCGACGGGGAAATGTCCACCTCTGATGGGGGAATGCTGATGGGGGAATGCTGATGGGGAAATGTCCGTCCTTGATGGGGAAATATCCGGATGGGGAATTGTCCGATGGTGAAATGTCCGGATGGGGAAATGTCCAATGGGGAAATGTCCGCGCACCCTTTTAATTATGTTAGTATAACCACAATGGATTTTCCAATTCCAGAACAGGTAAAAAGTTTTTGTCATGGTTTCAGTCTTCAAAGGGGCGGTCTCTCAAGTCAGGTCCATTATGGCATAAAAATACAAGTTGGTACCAGGTCACAGTGGTCTCTTAATCATTCACACTTCTGACTTCAGAGTGTGAGCATCTCAGCAACAACATCATGGGAGCACTGGAACTACCAGCAAGGCTGCAAAACACCATTTCAGCTCTGGGTGTCTCTCGTCCCATCACCTGGACTATCCAGGAGAAGGGCGAGAGCATCTATCTGACACTGGAATTCTCCACAGAAGAAAAGATCGCACCACCCCTCCCCCCACAAGGGTAGAGGTATTACCTTTAGTGAGAGGATCCCCTCTCACACTGGTCCTCACCCAAGGGGGTCTGGAGGCCCTGAAAAGAGAAGGAAACCGAGAAGAAAGAGCCCGTCCACCAAGCGGAGGGATGCCCGATGCTTGGAGGCATTCTTGGAGATGAAGAAAGAGAACGGTGAGGAAAAGAAAGAGCCCAAGGCGGCCACCACTTCCCCTCCCACTCCCACAGACAGCCCCATCCAAATGCCGGCTTCCAGCCGGTGTAGTCGGATGTAGAAGAGTCTGGGGAGACTGAGGTGGAAATGGAAGCTGCCCTCTTGCCCTCCTGATCCCCACTCGCCTCTTCCTCTAAACTAAAATGCCAGGACGCGGATGACAGGCTGGACAACATCATACGGGAAAACAAGATGCAAGGGGACCTTCACAAGCAAGAGATGGAAGGAATTACCAACTATTCCTCCAACAAGTCGAAGAAACCAAAAAACTAATAGACGCCAGAAACCAACAACAACAAATGCCTCAGCAATCACCCACAAACCACTCCAGTCTTGGCCATGACCAGACCCTACAAACCTCACCAATCACCATCAGGCAGCCCACAAACAGCACCAACTACCACTGTCTCTCCTTCCAAACCTCCACCTCTGAAAAAGAAGCAGAAAAGACATAAGCGCTGCTAACAACCCACAACTTCTCCTCCTTTACCACGGTCTGACACTTCAAAATCCTACAGCTAAAGAGGGTCGAAAGGGGCAGAATATCAAGTCTATACAGTAAAACCTGTCTTGAGAGACCAGTCTTGAGAGACCACCTGTCTTGAGAGACCACATCTGCCAGGCACCGATTGGTTTTACTCTATAATGGACCTGCTATGGGAGACCACCTGTCTTGAGAGACCACATGTCTTGAGAAACCATTTGATTTGGTGGTCTCTCAAGACATGTGGTCTCTCAAGACAGATGGTCTCCCATAGCAGGTCCATTACAGAATAAAACCAATCGGTGCCTGGCATATGTAGTCTCTCAAGACAGGTGGTCTCTCTCAAGATAGTGGTTTCTCAAGACAGGTGGTCTTTCAAGATAGTGGTCTCTCAAAACAGGTTTTACTGTATAGACTTGATATTCTGTAACTTTCGTGTTAAGGATTGCGGTGTATGTGAAACCTACTATTCAGATCACAAAATGGTATGGATGAGCTGGTAACCAGGTATTTCTGATTGATATATTTACATGTTATCCATAATTTTCTTCTTACACACTATTCATTTTTAGCTCAACTTTGGCGAAGCCAAATTTGAGCTTATGCCATGGCCCGTCGTCCGTCTGTCCATCTGTCCGTCAACAATTGGATACGGCTTGGGCTAGAGGCCGTATTTATGAACCGATCTTTACGAAACTTCTTGGGTACCTTTGTTATGACCGTGGGATGAGAACGAGTGTTTTTGGGTGCGGTCTGAAATTCAAGATGGCTGCCAGCCACCATTTTATACCGACGATGCAGAAATCTGTTTTTTGTACAGAACTTCCATATGAAAGCTCTGATTTGAATAATGTTTTGTATGAATGTTTAGTACCATGGGATACATCACATATAATACAGGTTTTTTTCTCGTTCGTAAATTATGCAAATTAGACTAACTTTGATGTTTTTTGGTGTTACTTTCAGCACTGTAAGTGCAAATGCCAATACGGCTCGGGCTAGAGGCCGTATTTATGAACTGATCATTACGAAACTCCTTGGGTACCTTTGTTATCACCGTGGGATGAGAACGAGTGTTTTGGGGTCCGGTCCAAAATTCAAGATGGCCGATGGCAGCCATTTTGTACAAAATTTGGTGCAATCAGATTTTTGCACAGAACTTCCATATGAAAGCGCTGAATAATTTTTTGTGTGAATGTTTAGTACCATGGGATACATCACATATAATACAGGGTTTTTTCTCGTGCAGAAATTATGCAAATTAGATGAACTTTGATTTTTTCAGTGCTACTTACACACAGTAAGTACACATGTCAATATGGCTCGGGCTAGAGTCTGTATTTATGAACCGATCTTCACGAAACTTCTTGGGTACCTTTGTTATCACCTTGGTATGAGAACGAGTGTTTCTGGGTGCGGTCCAAAATTCAAGATGGCTGCCAGTGGCCATTTTGTACCGAAATTAGGTCTAATCAGTTTTTTGTACACAACTTCTATACGGCTCAGGCTAGAGTCTGTATTTATGAACTGATCTTTATGAAACTTCTTGGGTACCTTTGTTATCACCGTGGGATGAGAACGAGTGTTTTTAGGTGTGGTCCAAAATTCAAGATGGCCACCATCAGCCATTTTGTACCAAAATTAGTGTAATCAGCCTTTTGTACAGAACTTCTGTATGAAAGTTCTGATTTGAATAAATTTTTGTACGAATGTTTAGTAACATGGAATACATCACATATAGTACGGGTTTTTTTCTCGTGCAGAAATTATGCAAATTAGATGAACTTTGATTTTTTCAGTGCTACTTACACACAGTAAGTACACATGTCAATATGGCTCGGGCTAGAGGCTGTATTTATGAACCGATCTTCACAAAACTTCTTGGGTACCTTTGTTATCACCTTGGGACGAGAACAAGTGTTTCTGGGTGCGGTCCAAAATTCAAGATGGCTGCCAGTGGCCATTTTGTACCGAAATTAGGTCCAATCAGTTTTTTGTCACGACTTCTACACAGCTCATATTTGTGAACTGATCTTCACGAAACTTCTTGGATACCTTTGTTTTCACCTTGGGACAGGAATGAGTGTGTTTTGGGGTGCCTTTGTTATCATTGTGCTATGAGAACAAATATTTTGGGGTTCAGTCATACCAACTCTGGGACTCCAAGATTTCTTTTCTAGTTTAGCATCTGACTGTCACCCACCTTTACAATACTTTACCTATACATTTGTTACAGGCAACGGTCAGTATTTATGTTCAGACCGTTACAATACTTTATATGTACCTTTGTTATCAGATCATTACCTAGATGTTTGTCATTGCTGTGTCACATACTATACATGTACATGTCTTTGTCTTGACAAGTTGAGCTACAGTGTCATTGACACTTTCATTTCAAAATTCATGTGTATACACCTAAAAATTGTTTGCATTTCCATTCTGCACACTAAAATTTCCCCAAAACAATATGAAATGTGTGCACACCGGAATACAATTTGAAACCCTTTATCCCAGACAGGGCAGTGGAATGGGCAATGATTGTAGGGGGGGTGGGGGGGGGGGGGGGACAGCCATAGTCGAGTCAACAAAAATTTCAAACTTTACCCCAGAGAAACTTGTACATGTTCCAATTTTGATGGGCGTATGTTGTCCCTCTAGGCAGTGCTCTTGTTTTATGTGAAAAGATTTTTAGTTTTCTGGCAATACAATCATGAGCCGATTAACTGATGCCCTGATTAATTGACCCATAATTGCTCACTGACTGACACAACAATACACTGGAAACTGAGCTCAGATGTAATGGAGAAATGACAGCTGAAGTAGATTAATCCCATAGTTACCTCACTTAAGTAAATAGGCGAGAAATTCTCCTGACAAGATCAAGGTTTGTCTGTGGCTTAATCGTTTTTAAATGTTTTGTTTTGTTTTAATCCAGCATCTTTTTTGCCTACCTGCAGGAGTACAGGTACATTTGAAGCTTGTGTATCACTTTCTATTGTTAACAAGGTTAAATTTCTGTAAGTCAAAATATTCTATTCTTAATAAAATTCTTCGATGATATTATTCAGTGCAAAATAGTTTGCGTACACATTTTTAGATTTCCCTTTTTGTGAGGGTTCTGATCCAGATATCTGCTAACCTGACAATGTCTCTCCGTGATAAACCTCAATGAAGTCTGCGGTTAACATTAGCGGTTATTCGGATAATATCCAGTTGGAGTTCACAGTTATCCAGTTGAGAAAAATTGTAATCCATTTTAGCTAGATAGGCAGCCAAGACATGCCCACATACAATTACAGAGTTACTTAGAATGTAGTGCTTAAGTTTACCTAAAGACAGCATGTTGGAGCACCGATTCTGTTGTGGCAAAAAGTTATCAAAGTCAGAATTAGGGCCCTGCCAATGGGCAAGAGTCCTATAGTAATTGTTCTGTCTGTGTGTGTCTGTCCATTCAGTTTGGTTTTCGGATTGTTCCTTGTACATGTATCATCTTAAAATCATGAAGCTTCACAGGCACACAGATAGGGAAAAAGGAAAGAATCCTATTGAATTTTGGGTCACAAGGTTAACCCTTTACCCAACACAGACGATATCAAAATGTACTATTTTAAATAGCATTTTTTTAATTTTTTCAAAAAATTTCAACAAAACCATATCATGTGACCCCTCGTTGGAACGAGCTCGACGAGCTCGTTCCAACGAGGGGTCACATGATATGGTTTTGTTGAAATATTTTGAAAAATAATATTTTTTCAACTGCTGAATTTGCGGATGCGGGCAATTCGTTAGGTAAAGGGTTAAGGTCATGGGGATTTGTCTGTCTGATTTGGTTTCCAGACCCTCAGTGCTTCATGTTAAGATCATGAAACTTAACAGGCACACTATCTAGGGGAAAAGGTGGACTCTTTTTAAAGGGGGGGGGGGGGGGGGTGGGGATAAAAGATCAAGGTCACAGTGCTTTCGATTTTGTTTTCAAACTCTTTCAACTGGACAACATTTTGCCTACAGTTAAAACTAGAAGTCCTGTCCTGAAATGTGCACAAATAGAACGTCGATTTGCGCATTAATCTATGCATTATGACGATGGTAAGGCTATCAAATTCTGCACATGCGGCCTGTGCACAAGCAAAGTTTCAGCCAATGGACCTCCGGGTAAACCGGAGGTCCATTGGCAGGAACATTGCTTGTATTTGCTATGGATAACAAGGAGAACCTGCCATGCTTTGGATGCCATTTGATATGACAATTGCGTGCAATTCCTATTAAGCCTAGATAAGCACACAGTTCGTGTGACAGGACTTCTAGTTTTAACTGTAGGATCATGAAACTTCACATATACACTGCATAGGGAAAGGAGTGAACACTATTGATATGAGGATCGAAAGGTCAAGGTCACCACTGATGGGGATTTGATTCAAAGATGGTTTCAGGACTCTTAGTATGACAATGCTTTGGGCCAGGATCATGAAATTTCACACATATACTGCCTATGGGAAAAAGATTAACCTATGAATTTGGGGGCCAAAGCTCAAGGTCACAAGATCCCCGAACTGGTAGAGTGCTGGAAGCCCTATTTTGGGCTTTACTAAAAGTGACATGCAATAACTGTCTAGCTACCTTCTGCCTGAGGAAGCCTTTATTGTCCCTGATATGAATCATTTTTTATACAATACCTGCGCTCTGACATTTAATTGGATAGTGCCTTATAGGCACTATCCAATTAAATGTAATAGAGCAGTATATGTTGAGCTTTGATTTGTTGTCAGAAAAAACTCAGCACTTTACCAGTTAATCCATCAAGCATTTCATTGCTTTTGACAGCACTTTGGGCTAGGATCATGTAATCCACAGTTACATTGCCCAGGATAAAGAGATGAACCCTATTAATTTAGAATCATTTGATAATTTAATTAAGTCCTATTTTGTCACCATATTTACAAAGTGCCTGCCCATTAATTTGAAACCTGGATTGAATAGACAGTTAAGAATTAGACAACCTTAACTCTATCAAGCCTTTAAAGAACTTTCCCTTCAGTTGAATGAGCCTTTGGAATATCAGATAGGCTATCATATGTGGGACTCCTATGATGGTCTCTATCACAGAAGTATCAAGTTGCATCAACTTGTAGACACCAAATCATTTTACCATATCTTTATGACAAGTTTGATCTGATAATTTCATATACCCGTAGTTTGAAGAGTAAAAACTTGTCAATCGTGTGAAAGATGTTGTAATCTATGAAAGAATTACTCAGGGCAATCACTTATTCCCCCCAATTAATAGACCTATTTACCCTAAGTACATCCAAAATAAGCACTTAATCTATTATATCTCCGTCCAGGTCAACCTGCGTTGTGTCCTTGGGCAAGGCACTTTATCCCAGTTGCCTACATGGGGGGCACGATGATGCCGTGTACTAAGGCTTACTGCACGTCGATGGTGCCTATGTCTTCAACCGCTGTAACCCTGCTTGAGCGGAGCTTGAACAGAGTTAGAATGTTGAGGAGCTGACAGTTGCTCGTCATTGCTCGATGGTTCTTTCCGGGTACTCCGGCTTCCTCCACCCATACAACTGTCACGGTCACGATTAGCCATTGTGCATAAGTATATTACCTTAACTGGTAGAGTGCCAAATTATTTTTGTTCACCAAAATTTGTTCACATGTTTTTGTCTTGTTACAATTTATGGGAGAGTGCCCAGAGACACTCTCCCATAAATTCTAACATGGCAAATCCACACAGATGAAACAATTTCACTTCGAAGATAATATGAAGCACAAACACAGATTATGAAGTTTTAACTTATGGCATCTACGCTTAACAATAAAGCCCAAATATGGGCTTCCAGCAGTCTACCAGTTAAACACCAATAAATAAATAATTAATCTATGATATCTTATTTGACAGAGCTTCATGAGCTCTGTCAAACAAGATATAATAGAATAAGTGCTTGGTTTATCACAAGAGTACAGAAAATTGATTAAATTCCTGTTAGGCCCCACAAAGTAGATCTTCTGTTTCTCAGACCATTATTTGTAAAATTGCATGCAGGCGAGTGGTTTTGTATTTTATTTTTTATTTCTGTAATTATTTCTTTGTCATCAAAAGTTCATACCATGGCTTATGTTTTAGGCCTCATCTACAGAATAGCATGGGAGGTGGTGTATTTTGCCCCTTGAGAGCAAGAAGGCTTTGCAATGCTTTTGCATTGCAAAGCCATCTTGCACTCAAGGGACAAATTTATAAATTTTTTTAACTTTGGTAAAATATCAGGCATAAACCATTTAATTTTGATTTTTTTAAAGTTTCCATTGGTTATAAAAAGAGAGCATGCGGCAGCCAAAAGGACCACGCGGGAGGGCCTGAGAAACAGTTTTTTATTTTTTTTAAGCCTTATTTTGTTAATTGTATATTTTACACTGGTAAAGTGGTTATTCAGGTAACTGGTAGGGTGCTAAATTATTTTTGGCCATCAAAATTTGTTCAAATATCTTTTCCTTGTTACAGTTTATGGGAATGTGCCTCTAGGTACTTTCCCATAAACTTGAACCAGACAAATCCTCACAGACTTATCACTTCCGAGATAATACAAAGCACATCCACTGAGTATGAAGCCTTCAAGTTGCAGTACCTTCACCTCAGAATAAAGCCCAAATATGGGCTTATAGCATTCCACCAGTTAACTGAGTTACACTGTTGTCAAAATGGATGATGAATACATTTACAAAGTGACTTGTGCAATGAATATATCACAACAATGGCAATTTCTTTTTATTTAAAACACAAGTGGACATTTTTTAACAGTCCCTTCTCCTCTTGTCATATCTTTAAAATTCTGCTATTGGATGGAAAATGAAAATTTACATTTTGTCCAGAACACCCACCCCTCCCCAATCTGCCTCACCCCCACCCGCAATGAATAAATAAACGATTCAGTGTTTTAACTGCTGAACTATGTTTACAGTGCAATATAGTACTAGTAAGTTTTGTTAATTTTTATTTCAGAAAATCTGTAATGACTCATCAGAACTGATTTTAATTAATCTTGATGAGAGAGGTAATATCATTCATCGCTGTAATATAGAGAATGTTCTACAACCTAATCTTATATGTTACGAGGTATGTATTCAATATCACCTACACACCCACTGATAAGGGAGGTAAAATCATTCATTGCTTTATTATAGAGAATGTTCTACAACCTACTCTTGAAAATCAGTTAGTATAAGAATGAAGAATATTCAAACCTGTCAATATTTTATTCTCAATTCTCTGTAAAAACCCATTGACTCATTGACTTCTGTAAATTGCATCAGATGATTTCCCCACTTTGATATCACACAAGTTCATAAGTAGAATCAAGCAAATGCTTCACTCGATAAAAGTACATCAATATTGCAGGCTAAATTTGTGTTACCAAGCGATGTGGTAGTTACAGTTAAAACTAGAAGTTCTGTCATGAAATGCGCACAAATAGCACGTTGATATGCGCGTTAATGTGCCCGTTATGGCCCAAGTAAAGCTGTCAAATTCTGTACATATCGCATGTGCACAAGCAGTGTTTCAGCCAATGGACCTCCGGGTTACCCGGAGGTCCATTGGCAGAAACATTGCATGTGTTTGCTATGAGTAACCAGGAGAACTTGCCGTGCTTTGGATGCCATTCGATATGGTAATTGCGCGCAATTCCAGCGTGCAATTAAGCCTAGATAAGCGCACTATTCGTGACAGGACTTCTAGTTTTAACTGTATATTGCTTAAGAACACAAACTGGGTGTACGTCATGCACCTCTTCATAGCTTCACATCCCTAATTTGTTTTGTGTAAATTGACACACTCAACTGAAATTGAAAATCGATCAAACAGTTCAATAAATATGAATGCATCAAACCTTTCAGCCATAGAAATCAAGCAGTTTGACACCCTGAGTTGAAAAACTTTCTTATGAAATTCAACTGAATGTTTTTGATTATGAGTCAACATGCCCTGGGTTATCAAATTGAACTTAAGGAAATTTCATAAGTCTGTGTCTGTTGAAACATGAAAATATGAAAACTCTGATTTGTGATTTAAATGAACAACTGATGAATTAATCGATCATTCAGTTGATCAACTGCTTGTTGTATTGGCCATCAGTCAACTGTAGAACTTTAGTTTCAAGAGAGCTGTTCTTATTACTGATTACCAGTTACTAGTATGAGGACACAAATCATTTGTTCAACAGCATTGGACGTATCTTGATCCGCAATCACAATCATATCATGACCAGCATATCTTGTTACATATCGTATTATGAGCTTGGCCTACTTTCCCATCCATAACCGAACCTAATATGTTACACTCCCGCCCACCTTTATTCCTGCCCCACTGCCCAACAATGAGAGCGGTAGTATTGTACATAGCTGAATAGAGATGTTCTACAACCCAACGCTGTATGTTACAAGGTATGTATTAAGATTTTTAGATCTTTCACCCCCTCCCCTCACCCCTTAGCACCATATACATATAGAGGTAATATCATGCATCGCTGCAATAAAGAGAATGTTCTACAACCTAACCTTATATGCTATGAGGTATGTATGACCAAGATTTCGAAATTTAAATCTTTCAAACACTCCCCTCCCACCCCAACCATCCACTTCCCACATCATCTTCAATGTGTCCTTAACCCTTTACCCAACGAATCGCCCACATCCGCCCGCGTCATATGCAAATTCAGCAGTTGAAAAAATATTATTTTTCAAAAAATTTCAACAAAACCATATCATGTGACCCCTCGTTGGAACGAGCTCATCGAGCCCGTTCCAACGAGGGGTCACATGATATGGTTTTGTTGAAATGTTTTGAAAAATTTGAAAAAATGAAATTTAAAATAATAAATTTTGATATCGTCTGCGTTGGGTAAAGGGTTAAACAAGACACTTAATTCTCCAAGTGTTCTAAAATGTACAGCAAATTAATGACTCTCTTGCCTTCTACCACTGCTAACCCTGCTTGTGCTGGGATATTAGGTCAGTGAGTTGACAGTTACTGACCATTACATGATTGATGTTTCTCTTCAGATACTCTTCTGGTTTCTTTCACCTATAAAACTGTTCTAAGATGATATGACCCTGGTTGTTGAAAATGTCACTAACCTCCCCCACCCATTCAACAAATGTCACTAACCTCCCCCACCCAATCAACGAATGTCACTAACCTCCCCTAGCCAATCAACAAATGTCACTAACCTCCCCCACCCAATCAACAAATGTCATTAACCTCTTCCACCCAATCAACAAATGTCACTAACCTCCCCCCACCCAATCAACAAATAAACATTAAGAAGACTTATTCATCAAGTAATTTCATCAATTCTACATACTGCACTGCAAGGAAATCAGTGAGAACTTCTGTTTTTCAAACTTCTGTGTGCCATAGAATCAAAGATGCTGGTTTTGTTTACAATTTCTTAGCCGGGGTTCGGACCCATGCCAAGAGAGTTTCCTTCAGCACCAACTGCCTAGCGAAACTATACTGAACCACACACACCACTCAGCCACTGACAGACCCCTAAATCATAGGATAATAGTGTAGTTATTGACAAATTTCCTGAGTTACTGGACTATAATGTATTCAGAAAAGTGGTTGCATGAATTCAATCTAATTGAAATCCTTGGACCCAGTCACCAATGCTTGGGAGGTACAAACCCTGTTTAAAACTTAACGCTCACCCCTAGTCTTGAGTTGATACTCATGTTATAATGTTGATTAGCCAATGTGCAAAAATATGTGACCTTAAACGCCAATAAATAAATAAAAAATGCCGCTCAGGATCACAGATCCAATGTCGAGTTGTGACCTTGACCTTTGACCTGGCGAGTCCAAGGTCAATAGGGTTCTTCCTCGCACCAAGGCCAACACACCTATGAAATTTCATGACTCTAGGTTGAACCACTATCAAGTTCTCATCCGGAAACCAATTGTTGCGATATACTATGTTCAAGGTCACTGTGACCTTGACCTTTGACCTGGTGAGTCCAACATCAATAGGGTTCTTCCTCGCACCAAGGCCAACACGCCTGTAAAGTTTCATGACTCTAGGTTGAACCATTATCAAGTTATCATCCGGAAACCAATTGTTGTGATATACTATGTTCAAGGTCACTGTGACCTTGACCTTTGGTCTGGTGAGTCCAACATCAATAGGGTTCTTCCTCGCACCAAGGCCAACATACCTATGAAGTTTCATGACTCTAGGTTGAACCACTATCAAGTTATCATCCGGAAACCAATTGTTGCGATATACTATGTTCAAGGTCACTGTGACCTTGACCTTTGACCTGGTGAGTCCAAGATCAATAGGGTTCTTCCTCGCACCAAGACCAACACACCTATAAAGTTTCATGACTCTAGGTTGAACCACTATCAAGTTATCATCCGGAAACCAATTGTTGCGATATACTATGTTCAAGGTCACTGTGACCTTGACCTTTGACCTGGTGAGTCCAAGATCAGTAGGGTTCTTCCTCGCACCAAGGCCAACACACCTATGAAGTTTCATGACTGTAGGTTGAACCACTATCAAGTTATCATCCGGAAACCAATTGTTGCGATATACTATGTTAAAGGTCACTGTGACCTTGACCTTTGACGTAGCGAGTCCAAAATCAATAGGGTTCTTCCCCTCACCAAGGCCAATCTACCTATGAAGTTTCATGAATGTGAGTTGAACCATTATCAAGTTATCATCCGGAAACCAATTGTTAAAGATTTACTATGTTCAAGGTCACTGTGACCTTGACCTTCGACGTAGCATGTCCAAAATCAATAGGGTTCTTCCTCCCACCAAGACCAACCTACGTATGAAGTTTAATGAATGTGAGTTGAACCACTATCAAGTTATCATCCGGAAACCAATTGTTTACGCCCGCCCGCCCGCCCGCCCGCCCGCCCACCCGCCCGCCCGCCATTCATCAAACTATAAGTCGAGTTTGACTTCGTCACAACTCGACTAAAAATGCCGCTCAGGATCACAGATCCAATGTCGAGTTGTGACCTTGACCTTTGACCTGGCGAGTCCGAGGTCAATAGGGTTCTTCCTCGCACCAAGGCCAACACACCTATGAAGTTTCATGACTCTAGGTTGAACCACTATCAAGTTCTCATCCGGAAACCAATTGTTGCGATATGCTATGTTCAAGGTCACTGTGACCTTGACCTTTGACCTGGTGAGTCCAACATCAATAGGGTTCTTCCTCGCACCAAGGCCAACACGCCTGTAAAGTTTCATGGCTCTAGGTTGAACCACTATCAAGTTATCATCCGGAAACCAATTGTTGCGATATACTATGTTCAAGGTCTCTGTGACCTTGACCTTTGACCAGGTGAGTCCAAGATCAATAGGGTTCTTCCTCGCACCAAGGCCAACATACCTATGAAGTTTCATGACTCTAGGTTGAACCACTATCAAGTTATCATCCGGAAACCAATTGTTGCGATATACTATGTTCAAGGTCACTGTGACCTTGACCTTTGACCTGGTGAGTCCAAGATCAATAGGGTTCTTCCTCGCACCAAGGCCAACACACCTATAAAGTTTCATGACTCTAGGTTGAACCACTATCAAGTTATCATCCGGAAACCAATTGTTGAGATATACTATGTTCAAGGTCACTGTGACCTTGACCTTTGACCTGGTGAGTCCAAGATCAATAGGGTTCTTCCTCGCACCAAGGCCAACACACCTATGAAGTTTCATGACTGTAGGTTGAACCACTATCAAGTTATCATCCGGAAACCAATTGTTGCGATATACTATGTTAAAGGTCACTGTGACCTTGACCTTTGACGTAGCGAGTCCAAAATCAATAGGGTTCTTCCCCTCACCAAGGCCAATTTACCTATGAAGTTTCATGAATGTGAGTTGAACCATTATCAAGTTATCATCCGGAAACCAATTGTTTAAGATTTACTATGTTCAAGGTCACTGTGACCTTGACCTTCGACGTAGCATGTCCAAAATCAATAGGGTTCTTCCTCCCACCAAGACCAACCTATGTATGAAGTTTCATGAATGTGAGTTGAACCACTATCAAGTTATCATCCGGAAACCAATTGTTTACGCCCGCCCGCCCACCCGCCCGCCCGCCCGCCCGCCCGCCATTCACCAAACTATAAGTCGAGTTTGACTTCGTCACAACTCGACTAATAAATAAATAAATAAATAACTGAAATCCAAATGTTATATTTTTCTATTACAGCCAGACTCGCAAGCCATAGTTGTTGCCAGTTGTTCACACCGAGTAATACAGATATATACAAGCCAGCTTGTGAAAGTTGATGAGATTGTAAGTATATGTAACTAGGGTTTGATGTTTCACATGTTTTGAGGTATCCCATTGCCATGTGTTACCATGTCCATGAAATCTGTTAATGCGGTCACATCTGACTTCGTAATTTACAAAATAAGCAGTTAAAAAAAAAAAAAACACTATAAGGCCACATAAAGTAGATCTTCTGTTTCTCGGGCCATTATTTGTGAAATTGCATGCGGGCGAGCGGTTTTTTATTTTATTTTTTATTTCAGTAAATTGTAATTACTTCTTTGCAGTCAAAAGTTCATGTTCTTGGTTCAAGTTTTAGGCCTCATAATCTACAGAATAGCATGGGTGGTGGTGTATTTCATCCCTTGAGTGCAAGAAGGCTTTGCAATGCTAAAGCATTGCAAAGCCTTCTTGCACTCAAGGGACAAATTCATCAATTTTTTTAACTTGGGTAAAATATCAGACATAAACCATTTCATTTTAAATTTTTTTAATGTTTAAATTGGTTATAAAAAAGAGAGCATGCGGCAGCCAAAAGGACCATGCGGGAGGGCCTGAGAAACAGATTTTTTTGATTTTTTTAGGCCTAACAAAACCATATATTGTGACCCCTCATTGGAATAAGCTCATCAAATTTGTTGAAATTTTAAAAAAAAAACAAAAAAACCCCACATAATTAAAATAACAAATTTGATATTGTGTGCATTTGGTAAAGGGTTAACCCTCTGTTCACTCATGTCGAAATATTGGTATTTCGTCCTGCTAATTTTTCTTCAAGTTTTTTTTTAAAACTTCACCTATAATTTGATGAAGTCTGTGCACAGACAGCTGCGTGGGTTGATGAGAGCGAGAATAACCTTTCTCATTGGCACAATAACTTCCAACAACAATTAATTGATTTAATCAGTAGTTTGTATATGAGACTTTCTTTTATTATACGCTAAACGATAGATTATCGAAGAAATTGCGGAAAGATAGAAATTGTATTCCCCACTGTGAAGATATAGAAATTTTCACTTTCACGGTACAAATCAAAATTACGGCTTTCAAAGCATCACTTCAAGGTGAATACAAGTCAAATTATCACTGGGAATTATCAATTTGTTCTAAAAACGTATAATGAAAGGTAAATCTAGTGTTTTTGAGTGGATACCGATCATTTCCAGCAATAATTCAACACATATTCACTTTGAATTGTTGCATGAAACCCGCTAGTCCAAACATGGCCTGAAAGTCTGTAATATAAGTTTTTGGTTTGGTACGTCCTTTCAAAGGACGTACCAAACCAAAAACTTTTATTACAGACTTTCAGGCCATGTTTGGACTAGAAATCCGCCAGCTGAATCAGATTGCAAGATGCTGTCTGTTCCGAGTATGAATCAAATCACTTATGCGTATCAATGATTCAATTCGCTGCTTACTTTCATGCATCAATTCAGGATTGAAACGAGTGGAATTATCCGATTCTTATAAAAAGTGTTTAATAAAAAGAAAATCTAATGTTTTTGAGTGGATACCGAAAATTATCTCACTTGTGACCAAGACAAATGGTAGCGCTCACGAAAAATAAACATTTGTCTCGGTCACTCATGAGATAATTTTTGGTGTCCGCTCAAAAACACTAGATATCCTCTATTTATTTTGCCTGTTTTCAGTTCGTAGAGTGATAACTTGAACATATATCAATTAGAGCTGTAGGTCCGAGGTTTTTATTTTTTTTTTAAAAACCGAAACCGTCGACATCCCGTAATCTAAGGTTTTTCTGTTTTTAATAAAATACTCTCTTGCTGCAAAAATTCATAGAATGTAGCCATCCTAGAGTAGTGAGAGTACCGCACTGCCAATGGCAGTGTCTGGGTACTCTCACTACTCTGGGAAGGCTACATTCTGTGAATTTCTGACATTTCAGTTTAGTTGTGTTTGCAGCTTTCCTCAAGTTGCGTATTGGTGTCAGACCTCGAAAAATGGCCAAGAACCATAAAGGTTCTGTATATTTAGGTAATTATTTTGTTGGCCTTCCTGATTTTTCATGTATTATAGCTTATTTTGGGCATTCATTGAGTTTCACTCAATTTCACTGCCATTCAGTTATGATTCCGGACATAAGAATGATTGGGTTTATTGAATTTTATTTGTCCACATGAACAAACTGAAAACCGAACCGAACCAAGGTTTTACTCCACCTGAAAAACCAAAACCGAAACCGAACAAGAAATTTAAAAACCTACAGCTCTAATATCAATGGATTTGGTAAATATTTGGTACGTTACACTTTCTAAACAATGTCTTGAATGAGTTTGAAAACTGTACTGAGCAGAGGAATGACCCCTAATTAGTTAACTTTTGCCTATTTTTCAGCTTGTTAGCATTACAACTTAACCCTTTACCTAACATGAAAAGCAGACGACACTTGCAA
Source organism: Pictodentalium vernedei (assembly GCA_031216915.1). Lineage (NCBI taxonomy): Eukaryota > Metazoa > Mollusca > Scaphopoda > Dentaliida > Dentaliidae > Pictodentalium > Pictodentalium vernedei. The sequence continues at coordinate 848,204,420 of CM062296.1, read as the reverse complement.
AAAAAATTCTTGAATAACTAATTTTTTTCATTTTTTAGCTCACCTACATCTGTAAGATGTGGTGAGCTATTGTGATAACCTCGGGCGTCAGCGTCGGCGTCCGGCGTGTCCAATATTGTAAGAGTTTATGTTAAGGTGAATTTCTGAAGCATCAGTGGGCTCAGGCCTTTGATATTGCATATGTAGGTTCTAGGGGACTATTAGAACAGTATTTAACCCTGAAACTACGACTTTTTTCCAAATTTCAGCTAAAATTTTCTGCCAAAAGTTGTAAGAATTAGCGTTTAGGTGTTGTAAGAATTTGTGTTAAAGTCAGCTTTTGTGCAAATTGTGGTGCTTTAACTTCTCATTACTGTTTATTTTCATATTTCAATAACAACTGTAGGTATTAACCCGACTGTATGCAGAAATTTAACTGAATTTTTTTTTTTTTTCAGTCAAAATTTTCATGTTTTTCTCGGACTTAGTAAATTTTAAGTTGTAAAACTTTGTGTTTAAGTGAGTTGTGTTTCTATGTGTCTTTCCAGGTGATTAATATTCTACACTTGGGTTACTGAACTCCATTGCAGTAATATTTAACCCTCATTACATGCATATTTGAGGAATTTGAGGCTGATTTTCTGCCAAAACTTGTAAGAATTAGCGTTTAGGTGTTGTAAGAATTTGTGTTAAAGTCAGCTTTTGTGCAAATTGTGGTGCTTTAACTTCTCATTACTGTTTATTTTCATATTTCAATAACAACTGTAGGTATTAACCCGACTGTATGCAGAAATTTAACTGAATTTTTTTTTTTTTTCAGTCAAAATTTTCATGTTTTTCTCGGACTTAGTAAATTTTAAGTTGTAAAACTTTGTAAACTTTGTGTTTAGGTGAGTTGTGTTTCTATGTTTGTTTCCAGGCGATTAATATTCTACGCTTGGGTTACTGAAATCCATTGCAGGAATATTTAACCCTCATTACATGCATATTTGAGGAATTTGAGGCTGATTTTCTGCCGAAACTTGTTGTAAGAATTAGCGTTTTAGGTGTTGTAAGAATTTGTGTTAAAGTCAGCTTTTGTGCAGATTGTGGTGCCTTCATCTCTCATTACTGTTTATTTTCTCATTTCAATAACAACTGTAGGTATTAACCCTACTGTATGCAGAAATTTAACTGATTTCTTTTCTTTTTTTCAGTCACAATGTTCACGTTTTTGTCTGACTTACTCAATTTTAAGTTCTAAAAGTTTGTGTTAAGGTGAGGGGGATTTTTGGGACTTATATTCACTTTCTTTAAAAAAAATTTTTTTAACTTTTTTTTTTTAATACTTTCTCATACTTGTTACTAGTAACATTAAGGCTTATTTTAGTTGTTGATGTGATGTATTTTTGTTGGGACTTATAGTCACTTTCTTGAATGAATGTTTTTCCGCAACTCCTCTTTAACCAATGAATGTACTTACAATTTCAGTGATTTATGAAAGCCTTTCCTAATTCTTATTTATGATTTAATATCTGGCCTCACGATTCATATTCTTAATCATAAACATTTCTAAAAGAAAAAAATGCTTTTATATCCAATGATTTTATGTTGAATTGATATATAATAAGTGCAGAAATATAGACTTTCCAAAGCCATCACATAAACCACATTAATCATTTGATGCCTAGTTAATGATTTATATTAACTAAATATTAGGCATGTTACATTGGAACGACATTATCAAGCGCGAATGTAGGTGAGCGTTGGGATGTAACATCCCTCTTGTTGTCTCAAAAACATAGGTTATGACCCCTCGTTGGAACGAGCTCGACGAGCTCGTTCCAACGAGGGGTCATAACCTATGATTTTGAGACAAAAAATGAAAATATTTTGAAAATTAATTGGCGATTTTTGAGAATAGCGCTGGCCGGTTTTGGCCGTTACGTTGGGTAAAGGGTTAAACAAATATTAATGGATTTGGTCAACATTTTGGTAGGTGAGACTTTCTTGCTTGAATTTGAAAACGGGTGCATTTCGGCCATACATAGCCGAGTTAATTTTTGTCTGTTTTCAGCTTGTTGGTGCAATAACTTGAACAAATATCAATGGATTTGGTCAATATTTGGTATATGAAACTTTCTTAGCAATAATAAGTTCGAAAACTGGTATAGTACAGCCATACTGAACAGAGTTATGGTCCTTAATTAGTTAACTTTTCAGTGTTTTCAGCTTGTTAGTGCACTAACTTGAACAAATTTAATGAATTTGGTCAATACTTGGTATGTGAGACTTTAACAGGTCTTGAATGAATTTGAAAACTGTTATGATTCGGTCATACTGAGCAGAGTTATAGTTCTTAACACTTTACTCAACGAATCGCTCGCATCCACCCGCGTAATATGCAAATTCAGCAGCTGAAAAAATATTATATTTTTATACTGTACCAATGACCCAGACATAGCTGGTGCTAGCTCTTAAAAATCTAGGGCCAAACACAAATTTTGCCCCCCAATTCCCAAAATTTGCATCTAAAACCAAAGAAATCATGTCCTGAATGGCCCTCTATACTTCACCTCTACTGTGCATGCGCAGTGTCAAGGACGTCCCGAAATTGGCGCCATTAATCATTCTTTGTTTGGCCCTTCATCAGTTAACATCTGACGGATCTTTGTGCTTGTAAATCTCAGTTTAAATGATGCCAGACACATAAATATTAGTGAAATGGTGATTCTAAGGAGGATATAGAAGGAGGAGAGGAAAAATGTGTGACAGAAAATAATCAGGGCTGTAACTTAAAATTTTTTAATGAAATTATGTTAAGTTACCTATTTTCGAGGCAGCAGCCATTTTGTTGTCATTCTTGTTATCAAGTTACACTGATTGTTCAGTGTTTTCCTCTCTCCCTTTCCTTTAAGTCCCCTCTTGCTATTCTCCCATGCTTTTGGCATATTTTCTGTAATTTTATTACTAAAATTTCTTGGGAGTTTTAGCTGAATAACAGAATGAATTCTGTTCTTTTCCTCATGTTTACGTCTTCACCTATGGGTGGTTAGGCATTGTGTTCTGCATCTACCATCTGATGTTCTGCAGTTTCTTCCCTGGAAGTCTCTGTTTTGCATCAGATAGTGTATTATTGGTAACTGATTTCGGGCCTGGGTGCCTGGAGTCTTATTTTAGTGTTTTTACACTTATTGTTTACATTTACAACAGCCCTCTGTGTGAGGGGGGATTTCTTGAAAATAATATCTTGATGTTAATTTAATCATAACTAGATACATTATTATTGTTCGTAAGTGTTGCATAAATTGTTTAAAATATTTTTAAAATTTTTGTCCACACTTATGCTTGGGATCCATTGGGGCTCAGCATTACTTTTCAGAAACTTGGGCTGTTCTGAAAAAATATTTTTTCAAAATATTTTGATTTCAATTATTTTTTCTCTGTTAATGGATCATATTATTATGTATTTTGATTGTCAGGGGTTGGTGCGAGTACTAGGACTTTGTTTTCTTTTCACATTGAAAGGATTTTGGTCAATTGTAATAAGAGGAAATCTTCCTCTGACTTTTATAATCATTCTATATGTAGTCAGTGTACTCGCACTAACTCCTGTTCTGTATGTGATGATTTCGATGACAACATGGGAAGCGTGTGTCACGGTATGTTAGTGGGGAATTGGACATTCCGGTCCTTTCCCCGCAGGGTCACTCTACTTTATCAATTTCTATTTCAGACGATCAAGATTAGGGTGATGTATCCGTGATGTCTTCCAAAAGTGTGCCTCCGTCGTCACAATTATGAAGGGCTAGCGGAAAAGTGCTCATGTAAATACACCAATTGCCTAAGAGGACCCTAGTAGGTTCGACGGCCTTTGACGTCCGCTAGCTCGCCTGGTGTAGCGTCCATTCATCGAATGGTTCGGCAGCCGGGTTCATCCGTTGCGGTCTATAAGGAGTTTTGGGGTGATGCGGGCACTATAAATCAACCAAATGCACACCCAGTGACGGTGGATTAGAGGGAGAACGGAGGAAGCCTTTTAGTCCGGTTCCTAGCTCGTCCAGGTCCATCCGGACGGCGAGCGAGAGAGGCCCCTCTCTCGTACAACAACATCTGGCCGCAGATGTTGTGGTACAAAATGTTTCGCATTCGGAGCATACGTCCGCCGCTCGGGACGCTCCGACATATAGTCAGTCCGGAGAGACTGTCAATAAGGCTTCCTCATTCTCATGGTAGCGCACACGACCGCTCTTGGCTACGTGACCTCGGATATCCAGTCAGCTTCGCCAATCAGAGAATCATCGGCGACCAGGTCACACCATCCGGTAGCCAGGGACACGAGGCCTGCAGACTCCGGACGTTCGCATAAGAAAGTGTGCGGGAGTCAACGTACACGGAGCTTCAGGCGGCAATGCATCGTAAGACCGCTACTGCACAGGCCTCGGGGACGGACGTGCTATCCCAAATAGCACAGCTTATCGCAGCATCCCAACAACAACGGAATCTGTCGAGCTTTCCCTTTCGGAACAACATATGTTGTTGTGTATGTCATCTGACTTGATCTTCTACAGGTTCTTTCGTCGGACCAGAATGCTGCGATGCCGGATAAGAAACTGATAGCGTCGGTGGACTTAGAAATTTTTGGTTCGGTTCAGGGACATCGTCCCTCAGTTCCGACATAGTCCAATAATGTCACACAAACTTTCGAATTATTGAACGACGCTATATATATTATTATATGCTTGCTATTACCAAGCATTTCTGGTTTCTTGTTCGCAAAGTTACGGAGAGGTCTTTCAAAGTGTGCCTCTGTCGTCATAGTTAATGAAGAGCTAGCGGCAATAAGTGCTCATGGAATATGTCTATCGCCTAAGAGGTCCCTTGTAGGATCGATGGAGTGACATTCGCTAGCTCACCCGGTGTAGCGTACATTCATCGAATGGTTCAGCTGCCGGGTTCGTCCGTTGCGGTCTAGGAAGGAGATTTGGGTGATGCGAGCACTATAATAACTTTAGTACTCACCCAGTGACGACGGATTGAGGACAGATCGGAGGAAGCCTGTTAGTCCGGTTCCTGGCTCGTCCAGGTCTGTCCGGGCTGTGAGCGAGAGAGGTCCCTCTCTCGTCCAACAACATAGGGGACCGCATGTTGTGGTTCAGATATTTTGCATTCGGAGCATATGTCCGCCGCTCAGGACGCTCCGTTATATTGACAGTCCGAGAGACTGTCGATAATGCTTCCTCATCCTCACAGCAGCGCACACGACCGCACATTGGCTACGTGACCTCGAGTATCTGAACACTTTCGTCATTCAGTGATTCCACGGCGAACGGGTCACGCCATCCGGTAGCCAAGGGACACGAGGCCTATACACTCCGTTCGCTCGCATAATAGTAGTATGCACGGGGTAACGATCACGGAGCTTCCAGCGGCAATGCATCGTAAGACCGCTTCTCCACAGGCCTCAGTGACGGACGTGCTATCCAAGTTAGCACAGTTTTTCGCAGCATCCCAGCAATCGACAGTTTCTCGGTCGGATCAGGAATTATCCGACGGCGCTGGGTCGGTGCGGTCCGCAGTTGCATCAGGTTCGGTCGACCGAACGCTTTATAGGGTCCGACAGGATGGCGAAAGGGATTCGGACGATTTCGAGTTTTCCCTTTTGGAACATCGGAAGCTGCCATACATTTCTTCCGGCATTATCTTCCAGTGGTTGTTCCTTCGGACTACATTGCTGCGATGTTGGATAAGAGACTTATAGCGTCATTGGACACGGAATTTTGGATTGGTTCAGGGACATTGTCCCTGACTTACCGACACAGTCCAATAATGTCATTAGAACATGTGTATTATTTATCGACGCTATATATATATATATATAAGCCTGCTACCAAGCATGATAGTTTAGTTTCTTGTCCGCAATGCTCAATTCTGCCTTTTATCATTTATAGGAATAATTTATTTTGGCAGAACAGGGCATACCGAGAGTTCATATGCGTCTAGACGGCGTGGTTAAAGACTGGAAATTATCTTTTTTCGCTGTCTATGTCTTTTCCAACCACAATGTTGGAAACGACAATGATGTCTAATAGACTTAACTTAGACGCTTTATCATACGTAATCCACCTTACTGAGGCGTTATCATTACGTCTTCAAGAGAAAGAATTCCGGGATATGATCCTCAATGTGATTTCTTTTGAGGGCAGTAGTTTGTTCACGTATAACTCCGCCCTTCAGTGGCTACCTGGAGTTGGTTAGACGTGACGCAGCCCTAGCTACATCCACGCGCGTGGATAGTAAGGTGAAGAACTCTCTCAGAGTCGCTTCGGTCTCGGAGAAGCTTCTCTTCGACGGCAACTTTTCAGCAATCCATGAATTGCTCGATTTACACGTTCTCTTGTCTATCTAGTGTAGCAAGAGATTCAGACTGGGGCAAACATTCGGTGGTTGACTCAGAGAGTGCCACTGCAGTTGCCGGATCCGAGTTTTATAATTATGACGATTGCCAGTCAAACAGGTTGGGATACAATATTGATCCCAACGGATTCGAAGTGCCAGGGTCTTTGGGTTCCGCAGTCTCTAGGCAAGCACTTATCTTCCACGGAATAATGTTTTTTAGGCTTGCTTTATGTCATTGGATGAACATTATTCAGAAACGCATGTCCAAATCCTGTCCGATAATACAACAGTAGTGGCGTATCTCCGTAACCAGGGAGGCACTCATTCGTTTCCGTTATTCAATTTAACGGAAAGAATCCTTCTGTTTGTTATAGTACACCAAGTTCTGCTTCGGTCCGTCATATTCCGGGTCGTCTGATTGTATTACCGGACTCCCTTTCACTTATGGGTCGCTTGTTGCCGTCAGAATGGACTCTCAACAAACAAGTATTCAATCAGATTTGCTATCAATGGGAGTGCCCAATGATAATTTATTTACGACACAACTTGCTAATCAATTGCAGACGTATGTGTTTACATGTCCGGATCTCTGAGCTTATGTTGTTAACGCTCTATTGATCTAATAGGACGGAATGATAGGATATGCGTATCCTCCTGCGCTGTTGTTTCAGCAAGTATTGCTAAGATAAACAACCACAATACATTTCTGTTGATAGCATCTCTGTCTTCACAGAGACCGTGGGTAAATTTACTCAGATGTCTACTGTGGGACTTAACGCGAAAACTTCCTCCATGAGAGGATCTTTTTTCGCTGGGAAAATCGTGTCATCTTCATCACAACCCGCAAGGTCTCAACCTTCACGTATTCCGTTGTGTGGTCCTTATTGCATTGTAAGCATTGTACTGGACGAGCTTTGGACACGATTTCTTACTATAGGAGAACCTCTTCTTCGCTATTCTATGCGGCTAAAGTGGAGGCTCTTCCGTCGTTGGTGTAGGGATCACTATGTTGATATTGTTGATCCCTCCATACTAGTCATTGCAACTTTCTAGTATACTTGTTTGACAAGATCTACTGCAGCCTGTTACTATTAAGGTTATAGGTTTATGTTATCTCATACCTATGCACTCTATGATAGTTTACAATTGAGTCTTATGTCTCTTTATCTAAGTCAGTTAGTAACTTTTCGATAAATAGACTTAGAATCATTAGATTAAATTTCTATACGGAATTTAACTTCGGTTCTTATTTAGCTAAGTAATCATTTGAGCCTCTGGAAACAGTAGTTTTCAAATTCTGACCTTTTAGACAGTATTTCTGTTGGATTCTCTTTTACTGAAGAGTCAGTGAGCTTCATGCACTATCGGTGGATGATTCTCACTTTCGTAGTTTCGGAATCACTACTTCCTTTACTATTTAGGTTGGATTTTTGCATAAGAGTCAGGCTCCTAATAACATCCGGAACCTATTGTTATTAAGGTCCTTCCGTCTTCGTACGGGCATAGGCCTTTACTCTGTCCGGTTAGAGTTTACGTATTTATAAACAGTTATCTGTTTATTACTACGGGCGTAAGCTTCTTCTGTCTTTGATGCCTAATAGAAGGACGTTACGCTCCATTCTATTGCTAATGGATTCAATTAACTATCGATACTGCTTATGGTATATCATTGACTCAGCAGTTGTGCTTGAGATTTCGGCTCATGAAGTAAGAGTTCTTCTACATCTTGGGCTTACATTAATAGTGTCGCTATTATAGATTTTTGAAGGCTGCTCATTGCGCTCAGCCATCCACATTCATGAATTTTTATCTCAGAAATATCGAGTCCATTTCTGGAGGCCTCTATTGTTAGGTCTATTATCTACTGCTCAGAATGTCATTCACTTAACAGTTGCTACTATAGCTAGGTAGGCTGTCTGTTTCGGCAGTGACTCCGTTCTGCTGCCCTCTTCGCTCTGGGCTATTTGACCCAGGGCAAGAAAAAGGGGGGGGGGGGAAGGGTGTTCCCTTGGGTCACCTGTTTTACTATGAAAACTAGGGGATACCTCCTCCGGAGTTAGTAATTCTGAGCTGTTATTGGGATGTTTTTTTTGTGAGAAGTTTATGTTTTAAAAATTCATTCAGGTCTTAGTTTTTAAAGTATAGCTTTTGAATATAGCACGTGTCAACGGACGTTCTTATACAAGCCTCAGACACTTTTAAGGAGTATAAAGAGTCTCTATTCTCTAGACTTACTTTATTTATTGGCTTACTTTAAAAATTATTAGTATAAGGATTATACTAGATATTAATAGAGTACATGGATGTATGATGCTCAATTTTGGAAGGGTTGTATCTTTCTAATTTATCATAAATAAGAAAGATACATGTAAGGCCTAATACTTCTTTTTCCCTAGAGGGGATGACTCTATTTTATATAATTGAGCGTATTCCAACTTGCTCTATGTCCTTGGCCCTCCAGCCTTTTTACTATTCAGCTATGTCTGGGTCATTGGTACAGTATAAAAATGTTAAAAAAATTATAGTAATTTATATATTTTTTATACTTACCAATGACCCAGACGGGGATGGCCCTCCCAGGAGTTGGGAACTCATACCTCCCCGCTGAGTACATAGCGCTTACCAGGCACTGGTTATAAGAATGATTAATGGCGCCAATTTTGGAACGTCCTTGACACTGCGCATGCGCAGTAGAGGTGAAGTGTGGAGGGCCATTCAGGACATGTTTTTTTTTGGTTTTAGATGCAAATTTTGGGGATTGGGGGGCAAAATTTGTGTTTGGCCCTATATTTTAAGAGTTAGCACCAGCTATGTCTGGGTCATTGGTAAGTATAAAAAATATATAAATTACTATAAATTTTTTAACTTTTCAGCTTGTTGGCATGACAACTTAACCCTTTACCCAATGAATCGCCCACATCCGCCCACGTAATATGCAAATTCAGCAGCTGAAAAAATATTATTTTTTGAAAAATTTCAACAAAACCATATCATGTGACCCCTCTTTGGAACGAGCTTGTCTAGCTCGTTCCAAAGAGGGGTCACATGATATGGTTTTGTTGAAATTTTTTGAAAAAATTTAAAAAATGATATTTAAAATAATAAATTTCGAAATCGTCTGCATTGGGTAAAGGGTTAAACAAATATTAATTGATTTGGTCAACATGTTGATAGGTGAGACTTTCTTGCTTAAATTTGAAAACAGGTGCATTTCGGCCATACTGAGCTGAGTTAATTTTTGTCTGTTTTCAGCTTGTTGGTGCTATAACTTGAACAAATATCAATGAATTTGGTCAATATTTGGTATATGAAACTTTCTTAGCAATAATGAGTTCGAAAACTGGTATAGTACAGCCATACTGAGCAGAGTTATGGACCTTAATTAGTTAACTTTTCACTGTTTTCAGCTTGTTAGTGCACTCACTTGAACAAGTATTAATGAATTTGGTCATTACTTGGTATGTGAGACTTTAACAAGGTCTTGAATGAATTTGAAAACTGTTATGATTCGGTCAAACTGAGCAGAGTTATGGCTCTTAATTAGTTATTTTTAGTTTAACTTGATAAAGTCAAGATAAGATATTGTCATCATGCGTGCGGAAGTCTTTGTGAGTCTGTGAATTTGTTCACATTTTCCTTTAGCACAAGCTACACCCCATAGTTCATGTCCGATCGTCACAAAATTTCATATGCAGATTTGGGGTCATGTCTAGATGAGAACGTCCCCTTTTGGTCACAATCGGTCAACTGTGATGGCTGCCCGAGCCCCAAAACCTTTAGCACAGTCTACATGTCTTGTTTATGAAGGGATTTCATTGTAACTTGAGAGGATGCCTCTGTATAATATCTAGATGAGAACGTCCCCTTTTGGTCATGATCTGTCAACCGTGATGGCTGCCCAAGCCCAAAACCCAAAAACTTTTTGCACAGTCTACAGGTCATATTTAATATGGCGGGATTTCATTGTAACTTGGTAGGATGACTCCGTATAATGTCGAGATGAGAACTTTCCCATTTGGTCGCGATCTATCAAACAGTGACGACTACCCGAGCCCAAAACCCGAAAACTTTTAGCACAGTCTACAGGTCGTATTTATGGAATGATTTCATTGTAACTTGTCACAGTATTTTACAGTCAGTTCGTACTGCTGGGTGGACGTATTCTTACATGTTATGTGTATATAATTCTGGATAATTTTCGACTTTTACGAATGATTATGAAGGATATTTTTCATTGTTGAATTTAATTCAAACAAACATGTAAGTACTTCATATTTTGTTAAAATTTATGATAGATATATTAAAATGTGTCCAAAATATATCCCACTCATATTAATAATACAGTGGAGCCCACTTAATTGGACATCTCTTAATTGTATATCCCTGTTAATTGAATATAAATTCCAAACACAAAACCATTTCCCATACCTTCAGTACAAATTTAACCTGTTAAATGAATATAGGTTATAGAGTAAACTTCTGTTAACTGAATAAAAAATAATCTTGTAACCAGTCGAGAAATTACCCTGACTCGCCCCAGTTTTCCTATGTTTATAGACCTATTATGCCTCAGTACATCCAATACAGGCATTTACTCTATTATATCTTGTTTGACAGAGCTCATGGAGCTCTGTCAAACAAGATAAAATAGAATAAAAGCCAAGTTTTTCTCTACAATACAGGAAAGTGACACAATCCTTGTTAATTGAATACTCCTGTTAATTGGATAATTTTCATTGGCAAAGTAGGTATTCAATTAACAGGGATCCACTGTACAACTAAACTAATTGTCGTTTCACAAATATTCTTTCATTTTACATTACCCAATTCATGCTTGATATTGTCATTATCAAATGTGAAAGGAAGACTCTCCCCTCTCCCTTTGACTTTAAAGATTGAGAACTTTATATTCATAAAAGTTTAAACTGCATTTATCCATAAACATACTCTCAATGATACTCGTGAAGCTGGGTAGACCAAGGGAAATCCGAGCTTTAATTGCACCGAAATCAATGAATACATCGTCCACGTCAGTTCGTTTAACATAAAAAAAACTTTGCATGACTCAAATCATCCAGATTATTACAGTAAAACCTGTCTTGAGAGACCACTGTCTTGAGAGACCACCTGTCTTGAGAGACCACATCTGTCAGGCACCGATTTGTTTTACTCTATAATGGACCTGCTATGGGAGACCACCTGTCTTGAGAAACCACCTGTCTTGAGAGACCACATCTGCCAGGCACCGATTGGTTTTACTCTATAATGGACCTGCTATGGGAGACCACCTGTCTTGAGAGAGCACCTGTCTTGAGAGACCACTGTGACCTGGTACCAACTTGTCTTTTTATGCCATAATGGACCTGTCTTGAGAGGCCGCCCCTTTGAAGACTGAAACCATGACAAAAGCTTTTTACCTGTTCTGGAATTGGAAAATCCATTGTGGTTATACCAACATAATTAAAAGTATTAAAAGCTCTTAATTGGGTTTCAATTGCTAACTCATTAAAGATTGAGATGTTCTTATAAGACCCCTGTGAAATGATTAGGATTATTGCTGAATAAACAATTTCATACATTCCTGAAATGTGACAGATTAGAATAAAAATAAATTTGTGTTGAAAATCTTCTTGTAAAAAATTGAAATGGGCTGTTATAAAAATTATAAAAATAAATTAGTGTTGAAAATCTTCAATGAAGATTTAACACTAATTTATTTTTATAATTTTTGTAACAGTCCATTTCAATTTGTTACAAAAACTCCATAAAAAAGAACAACTACAAAGTAATTACAAAAACCTATTCTTCTCCATTTCTGAATTTTGTGGTTGGTTATTCACTGACTTGAGAAAACCTGAAACCTGTTATGAGAGACCACCTGTCTTGAGAGACCACTTTTGTGTGGCCCAAAGGGCGGTCTCTCAAGACAAGTTCTACTGTATAAGTGTTTGCTTCTCTTCTTTTCATCCGAAAAATTATGAATAATAGTTATAAAAACATCGCACCACATGTGCGTTTGTCTTGTGATATTCGCCACAACATGTTGAAAATATCACAGTAATGCAATAGGAATATCGCCAAAATAAGGCGCTAATATGCTGTCATTGACAAAAGAATATTGCCTAACGGTAAACTTTGTTATAGGCTGTACTGCACTTCACACTACCACTGTTCTCCGATAGTAATGAATTATGGATTGTTATATTTTTTACAGTTGTTGGATAAACAAGACAGACCAAGAGGTATATGTTCAATGAAATGTGTATCATCAAATGACAGTGGTTTACTTGTCCTTGTGGAAAAGAAGAATGAATCTGACAATACATTCCTGTCTATATCTCCACATTCAGCTGAAATATATCTCAAGTATTACTCAGTGGTTAGAGGTTAGTTAAACAAGTTTTTGACCACCAGGGTGGTATTAGTCCCCTACAGCGCTTTTGTGACAAAAAGGTGTATTTTTATACTGTACCAATGACCCAGACTTAGCTGGTGCTAACTCTAACAAAACCAGGGCCAAACACAAATTTTGCCCCCCAATCCCCAAAATTTGCATCCAAAACAAAAAGAAATCATGTCCTAAAGGACCTCCATACTACGCCTCTACTGCGCATGCGCAGTGACGCAGACGTCCCGAAATTGGCGCCAATTATCATTCTCTGTTTGGCCCTTCATCAGTCAACATCTCACTGATCTTTGTGCTTGTAAATCTCAGTTTAAAGGATGCCAGACACGTAAATTTTTATACTGTACCAATGACCCAGACTTAGCTGGTGCTAACTCTAACAAAACCAGGGCCAAACACAAATTTTGCCCCCCAATCCCCAAAATTTGCATCCAAAACAAAAAGAAATCATGTCCTAAAGGACCTCCATACTACGCCTCTACTGCACATGCGCAGTGACACAGACGTCCCGAAATTGGCGCCAATTATCATTCTCTGTTTGGCCCTTCATCAGTCAACATCTCACTGATCTTTGTGCTTGTAAATCTCAGTTTAAAGGATGCCAGACACGTAATTTTTGGAGAAAATGTGATTCTAAGGAGGATAGAAGGAGGAGAGGAAAAGAAGTGACAAAAAATAATCAGGGCTGTACTTAAAATTTTTTGATGAAATTATGTTAAGTTGCCTATTTTCGAGGCATGGGCCTCTTGTTGTCATTCTTGCTAATTGTTGCACTGCTTATTCAGTGTTTCCTCTCCCCTAGCCTTCTAAAGTCCCCCCTTGCAATTCTCCCATGCTTTTGGCATATTTTTGAGAAATTTCATTTCTAAAATTTCCTGGGAGAGTTGCTTGGTTACAGAATGTTTTCTGTTATTTTCCCCAAAGTTACGTTTTCACCCATGGGTGTATAATGTTTGTGTTCTGCATCTTCCATCTGATGTTCTACAGATTCTCCCCTGGGAGTCTCTGTTTTGCATCAGATAGAGTGTAATTGATGACTGATTCCGGGCCAGTTTTTTCAGTGCCTGGAGTCATGTTTTCTGGTGTTTTTACACTGTTTGTTTTCATTGGCAACAGCCTTTTTTGAGGGGGGCTGTTTGCCTTTGCTGTAGTTTATCTCACTATAAGATACATTTATATTATCCGAAAGTGTCTCATTAATTATTTAATATAAATTTAAAATTTTTGACCACACTTTGCCATCGGATCCATCGGGGCTCAACGTTACTTTTCAGCAACTTGGGCTTCGCTGAAAAAATATTTTTTCAAAATTATTTTGTTTTGCAATTGTTTTTTCATTTATTAATGGATCATGTTATTATGTATCTTTGTGTCAGGGGTTTTTGCGAGTAACTAGGACTTATTGTTCTTTCACAATGAAGGGACGTTGTTCAAATTGTAATAGGAAGAAATCTTCCTCTGACTTTCATGATCATTGTATTAATTGTAGTCAGTGTTCTCGCATTAATCCCTGTCCTATATGTGAACATTGGGATGAGAAACATTGGAAACGTGTGTCACGATATGTTGTTTCTGGAGAAAGAGCGATTCCGGCTCTTTCTCCGCAAGGTCACTCTACTCTCTCAGTTTCTATTTCAGAGGAACCAGAACAGGGTGATGTTTCCATGTTATCTTCTTCAAGTGTGCGTCCGTCGTCACAAATGAATTCAGAGCTAGCGGCAAAAGTGCTCATGGAGATTAGACAAATGTCGTCCGCTAGCTCGCCCGGTGTAGCGTCCATTCACCGAATGGTTCGGCAGCCGGGTTCGTCCGATGCGGTCCAAGAGGAAATTTTGGGTGATGCGAGCACTATAAACATAATAGATGCACACCCAGTGACGGCGGATAGTAAGCGAGAACGGAGGAAGCCTTTGAGTCCGGTTCCTAGCTCGTCCAGGTCCAGCCGGGCCGCGAGCGAGAGAGGCCCCTCTCTCGTACAACAACATCTGGGACCAGATGTTGTGGTACAAAATGTGTCTTTAGCGGAGCATACGTCCGTCGCTCGGGACGCTCCGTTGTATAAGCAGTCCGCAGAGACTGTTAAGGCTTCCTCTTCTCGTCAGCGCACACGACCGCACCTTGGCTGCGTGACCGCCGATATATTACCAGCTTCGCCGATGAAGGATTCTTCGGCGACCAGGTCACACCATCCGGCAGCCAGGGATTCGAGACCGATGGACTCCGGACGTTCGCATAGGAAAAGTATGCGGGAGCCATCTGATGCGGAGCTGCCCTCGGCGAAGCAGCGAAAGCCTGCGCCTCCGCAGGTCTCGACGCCGGACATTCTTGTGCAGATAGCACAGCTTATCGCAGCATCCCAGCAGCCGATAGAAACGGTGTCGGATCGAGAATTATCCGACGGCGCTGGGTCGGTACGCTCCACCGAAGCATCGGGGGCGGACGACCGGGAACATCATGAGGTCCGACCGGATGGTGAAAGGGATACGGATGACTTGGAGCTATCCCTTTCGGAACAACATAAAGCTGCCGTGGACTTCATCCGGCACTTTCTCCCTCAAGTTGTTCCGTCGGGCCAGACTGCTGCACTTCCGGACAAGAGAATTATAGCGTCATTGGACTCTGAATTTTTTGAGCGGTTCAGGGACATCGCTCCCGAGTTTCCGTCGCAGTCCAATAATGTTGCAAGAACATTTGAATTATTGAACGACGCTATATTTAAACTTGCTTCCAGGATGGGGAAAGCAGGTTTCTTGTCCGCTAATACTTTCAACCTGCCTTTCATTAATGCAAGGAATAAATTCGATACGGCAGGACAGGGTATACCGAGAGTTCCTCTGCGTATGGACGACGAGGCGGAAGACTTAGAGCTATCATTACCGTCGTCAGCTTCTATTCCAACCGCGGTGTTGGAAACAGCTATTGCGTCTAACAGAGCCAATTTAGATGCCTTATCTTACGCAGATCACCTTACTAAGGCGTTATCACTGCGTCTTCAGGGGAAAGAGTTTCAGGATATACAATCCTCTTTAAGACTTCTTTCAAGGGCAGTAGCTTATTCCACGTGTAACTCCGCCCTTTCAGTGGCAAATCTGGAGTTGGTTAGACGTGACGCAGCCCTAGCTACATCCACACTAGTGGATTCTAAGGTGAAGAACTCTCTTAGAGTCGCTTCGGTCTCAGGAGAACTTCTCTTTGACGGCAAGCTTTCCGCTATTTATGATAAAATTAAAAAGAAAGCTAATGATTCTCTGTTGTTCAGATCTGCTCCTAAGAAGTCGGATACAGCAGACACGAATAAGACAGGCACTTCTGGGTCTAATGCGCCCAAGAGAGGTTCCTATAGAGGTTCCGGTGCGTCCTCTTGGTCTTATTCGAGAGACCGTCAGGATAGCGACTCTCGTTCGGGACGTCCTTCAGGCCGGGACAATCGGTCGGACGCCCCGAGGTCGACGAGGCGAGGTGCGGGTCGTGGAAGACGTGGTTTCTCCTACCGCAGGCCTCGCAGGTCCAGGAGGTGATGGCTTAAACCTCTATCGCGTTCCGGTTGGCGGAAGGTTGTCGAGCTTTTCACAAGAGTGGGCGTCGATTACGGACGACCCTTGGGTGAGAGGAGTGACTTCGGAAAGTCTAAAGATATCCTTCAAACGAAGGCCTCCATTAACTCGAAGTCCAAAGTGGACTCATCTTCCATCAAATCCACAGAAAAGAGACGCTCTGTTATCAGAGGTGCAGTCTCTTTTAATGAAGAACGCGGTAGAGGTCGTAGAAAACCAGGAATCTCCGGGATTCTACAGCCATCTGTTTCTGGTTCCGAAACCAGACGGCTCGTTCCGTCCAGTCATAGATTTGAGCTGGATAAACAAGCTGATCGTCGCTCCGAAGTTTTATATGGAGACGATTCGATCGGTCAGAGCGAGTATTCGGGTGAACGATTATGCAACGAGCATAGATCTCAAAGATGCGTACTTTCACGTCATGGTACATCCGACATTCCGAAAGTATCTACGCTTCGCAGTCCTAGGAGTGGTGTATCAATTCCGGGCGATGTGCTTCAGATTGAATCTAGCACCCTGGGCTTTCACTCGGGTAATGAACTCGGTAATGATCTACTTCCGAGCTCATTCGTCTGCGGTAACGTCGGCCTACCTGGACGACATTCTTCAGAGGTACGGCAACGAGTTAACGCTTCAGAACGATGTTCAGAATCTTCTTCTATTGCTCCGACGTCTCGGTTTTATAGTAAACGAGGAGAAGTCGGATCTGGTGCCGTCCAAGTCATTCACTCATCTGGGAATGAGCTTCGAGACGCACAACAATCTCGTTCGTCTGCCGTTAACCAGAGCGAAATTAGTCAGTTGTTACGCTCGCTATTGTCTGCACGCAGACAAAGTCACGGCGAGAGAATTTATGAGACTGATAGGTCTGTGCGGAGCCGCCGCGGATCTCATTCCGATGGGGCGGTTACGCACACGTCCTCTTCAAATTTTCCTGACTCAGAATTGGAGTGTGAAAATTCATTCGCTCGGTTTAGACGTTCTCTTGTCAGATCAAGTGAAACAAGAGATTCAGACTTGGGCAAACATTCAGTGGTTAACTCCAGGAGTTCCGCTGCAGTTGCCGGATCCGAGTTTTACCGTTATGACGGATGCCAGTCAAACAGGTTGGGGTGCATCATTAATCCCAACGGATTCGAGATGCCAGGGTCTTTGGGATCCGCAATTCCTGTGCAAGCACATAAACATCAAGGAAATGATGTCAATTTGGCTTGCGTTACGTCACTGGATGGACATTATTCACGATGCTCATGTCCAAATCCTATCCGACAATACGACAGTAGTGGCGTATATACGGAATCAGGGAGGCACTCATTCAGTTCCGTTGTTCAATCTAACGGAAAGAATCCTTCTGTTTGCAGTAGAACATCACGTTCTTCTTTCGGTCCGTCACATACCGGGTCGTCTGAATGTGCTAGCAGACTCCCTTTCACGAAAGGGTTGCTTGTTGCCGTCGGAGTGGACTCTCAACAAACAAGTATTCAATCAGATTTGCTACCAATGGGAACGGCCAATGATAGACTTATTTGCGACACATCTCAACAATCAGTTGCAGACGTATGTGTCTCCGTGTCCAGATCCAAGAGCATTTGCAGTAGACGCTCTGTCGATCCCTTGGGACGGAATGATGGGATATGCGTATCCTCCAGCGCCGTTAATTCAACAAGTATTGCTAAAGATAAAACAATCTCAATGCAAGATTCTGTTGGTAGCATCTCTGTCGCCACAGAGACCGTGGATAAATCTACTCAGGTGTCTGTTGTGGGACCTACCGCGGAAGCTTCCTCCACAGGAGGATCTTCTTTCGCAGGGGAAATCGCGCCAACTCCATCACAACCCGCAAGGTCTCAACCTTCACGTTTTTCCGTTGTGCGGTCCTTCTTGCATGGCAAGCACTTTACAGGACGAGCAGTGGACGCGATTTCTAACTGTAGGAGGACCTCCTCTTTGCTAAACTATGCGGCTAAGTGGAAGGTTTTTCGTCGTTGGTGTAGGGATCATTCTGTAGATATATTCGATCCCTCTATACCAGACATTGCAAACTTTCTAGTATACTTGTTTGACGAAATCAAACTGCAGCCTGTTACTATAAAGGGTTATAGATCTATGTTATCTGATACCTATGCACATCATGATAGTTTACAAATTGGATCTAATGTCTCTTTATCGAAGTTGGTTAGAAACTTTTCGATAAATAGACCCAGAACTCTTAGATTAATTCCTAAGTGGAATTTAGCTTGGGTTCTCCTTAAATTGAAGGAAAAGCCATTTGAACCTCTTGGGACAGTAGATTTCAAATTCTTATCTTATAAGACAGCTTTTCTCTTAGCTTTCTCTTCTGCTAGAAGAGTCAGTGAGCTTCATGCACTATCGGTGGATGATTCTCATTATCGTAGTGTTGGGAACACTATCACCTTCACTACTAATGTGGGTTTTTTAGCTAAGAATCAGGCTCCTAATAAATATCCGGAACCTATTGTTATTAAGGCTCTTCCGTCTTCAGACGGGCGTAGGCCTTTACTCTGTCCTGTTAGAGCATTACGTATCTATAAACAGAGATCTCAGTTTATCAGAAAGGGACGGAAACGTTTCTTTCTGTCTTTGATGCCTAATAGAAAGGACATTTCAGTCCATTCTATTGCTAGATGGATTCAATTAACTATCCGTACTGCTTATGAAGATTTATCTTCTTCTCAGCAGTCTGTGCTTAAGATTTCTGCTCATGAAGTAAGAGCTCTTTCTACTTCCTGGGCTTATGCTAATAGTGTTGCTATTACAGATTTAATGAAGGCTGCTTATTGGTCTCAGCCATCCACATTTACGAATTTTTATCTCAGAAATATTGAGTCCATTTCTGGAGACCTGCATTGTTTAGGTCCGTTATCTGTTGCTCAGAATGTCGTCCACTAAACAGTTGCAACTATAGTTATGCAGGCTTTCTGTTCCGGCAGTGACTCCGTCCGGCTGCCCTCTTCGCTCTGGGCTATTTGACCCAGGGCAAGGGGAAGGGGTGGGGGGGGGGGGGGGGGGCGGGTGTTCCCTTAGGTCACCTGCTTTATAGTGAAAAACAAGGGAATGCCTCCTCCAAGTCAGTATTTCTGAGTCGCTTCCGGGATGGTTTTAAAGTGTAATATTAATGTTAAAATTCATTCATGTCTTATTTTTAAAGTGTAGCTCGGTGTGAAGCATTTGTATATGTCAAGTGTCAAACGGGCTTTAATATACAATACTCGGACTCTTTTAAATGACTATAAAGAGTCTCAATTCTCTGGACTACTTTATTTATTGGCTTGCTTTAAAAATAATTAGTATAAGGGTTATACTGGATGTTCATAGAGAACATGAATGTTATTGTGCTCAATTATTAAGGGTAGTGTATCTTTCTAATTTAGTATTAAATAAGAAAGATACATGTAAAGCCTAATACTCCTTTTCTTCTTAAGGGGTTACCTCTTTACTATATAGTTGAGCTTATTGGATTTTCCTCTATGTCCTAGGCCCTCCAGCCTGTTTACTATTCAGCTAAGTCTGGGTCATTGGTACAGTATAAAAATGTTAAAAAATTTATAGTAATTTATATATTTTTTATACTTACCAATGACCCAGACGGGGATGGCCCTCCCTGGAGTTGGGAACTCTTGCCTCCCCGCTGAGTACATAGCGCTGACCAGGCACTGCCAGTAAGAATGATAATTGGCGCCAATTTCGGGACGTCTGCGTCACTGCGCATGCGCAGTAGAGGCTTAGTATGGAGGTCCTTTAGGACATGATTTCTTTTTGTTTTGGATGCAAATTTTGGGGATTGGGGGGCAAAATTTGTGTTTGGCCCTGGTTTTGTTAGAGTTAGCACCAGCTAAGTCTGGGTCATTGGTAAGTATAAAAAATATATAAATTACTATAAATTTTTTAACTTTTGTCACAGAAGACACTAGAGTATATAAGCATCTTGGATTTTGAAAAAAAAATATTGAGCGTGCATAATCCCCTCACAACCCTTTGTCCATGTACCATATATGAAAGGTGTAGCTTGAACCATGTTGGAGGGAGGGGTGGTAACATAAAATAGAGAAAAAAGCTTAAAAAACACAACAAAAATGGCCACCATTCTGCCATCTTGGATTTTGAAAAATAAATATTGACTGTGCATCATCCCCTCAGAACCATTAATCCATGTACCAAATATGAAAGGTGTAGCTTGAAGCATGTTGGAGGGAGAGGTGGTAACATAAAACAGACAGACAGACAGACAGATGTTGGATTTTGATAAAAAAAATATTGAGCGTGCATAATCCCCTCACAACCCCTTTATCCATATACCATATATGAAAAGTGTAGCTTGAACCATGTTGGAGGGAGCAGTGGTAACATAAAATAGAGAAAAAAGCTTAAAAAACAACAGAAATGGTTGCCATGGCGTCATCTTGAATTTTGAAATAAAAATATTGAACGTGCAACATCCCATTACAACCCTCTATCCATGTGCCAGATATAAAAAGTGTAGCTTGAACCATGTTGGAGTGAGGGGTGGTAACACAAAATAGAGAAAAAAGCTTAAAAAAAAACACAACAAAAATGGCCGCCATGCCGCCATCTTGGATTTTGAAGAAAAAATATTGAACGTGCATCATCCCCTCCCAACCCTCTATCCATGTGCCAAATATGCAAAGTGTAGCTTGAACCATGTTGGTGGGAGGGGTGGTAACATGAAAATAGAGAAAAAAAAAGCTCAAAAAACAACCAAAATGGCTGCCAAAATGGGGGGGGGGGGGGGGGTAAGGAAATGTGACCCATCCCACCCCACCCCCACCCCCACCCCACCCCTACCCCAATAATATTTACAACCAATAGCCCAGACTAGCTGGTTCTAACTCAAAAAATAATCCAGGGCCAAACACAAATTTTGCCCCCCAATCCCCAAATTTTGCATGCAAAACCGAAAATTTTATGTCCTATCTGGTCCTCCATACTTTTGCGAACTGCGCAGATTTGGACCAAATTTGATATGAGGGCTTATTGGGTCATAAGTACTTAATTTATGCCCAAATTGTTTTTCCCGTCGCCCCATGGGAACCACAGGAGCTAAAAATAGAAAGAAATTAAAACGCCCATATCTCCAAAACTACACGGCACTGAGTACTCTTATTTGGTGTGAAGCTTCCTTAGGACCAACAGAATGGAATGGTTAAAAAAAGATTGCTATCAGTTTTATCATGGGGTACTTTTCTGGGACTTTGAAAAAGTGCCGAGTCAGCATTTTTTAACACTGTGGGTAATGGGAAAAACATTTAATTAAGACTACTTTTCTCCCAAACCACTGCTCCAAAAGCTTTCAAATTTCACATATTATAACATCTTTGGAAGATTGTTTCACATGTTATTGAAATCAATTCCCTGGGTCCATATTTGGGAGCCCAAATGTTTAAATTAGTGCAGTATGAGGAATATTCTTTAAAAATCTTCTTCAGATCTACCAATAAGAATCTTTTGATATTTGGTATGCAGCATCCTTAGGGGGGTGAGATTCAAGTTTGTTCAAGCCAAGTTCCTGGGTTCATATTTTGGCTGAAAATTTGGGGTCCCGTTCCGGACTTAGAAATTTTGACCAAAATCCTGAAAAAATTTTTTTTTTTTTTTTTATGCGTTTCGGTCAATTTCAAGACAAAAAAAACAAACTTTGGGGCGTAAAAGTGCAGGAACTGAAAATAGAAGGAAAATCCTGTGTATTGTGTGGGCACAACTGTTTAATCTAGTTGGTATATGCTTTTCTTAGGAGGGGCATATGCAGCTTATTGAAGTCAAGTCCCTGGTTTGATATTTAGACTACCATTTCAGGTGAGCGCCCTCAGGCCCCCTGGGGCCTCTTGTTAGCTCACCTGACTGAAAGTCAGGGTGAACTTTTCTTATCACTCTTCGTCTGTCGTCCGTCCGTTGTCTGTTGTCTGTCGTCCTGCGTGAAGGTGGTGTTTGAGCCTCTTTCTCCTAAACCATTGGCCACATTTTAATTAAATTTCATGTAAGTAGTGGTTATATAGGGGCATTTTGATTTTTATGCAATTAGGTTTCGGCTCATATTGAGCAGAGGGGTGTGGAAAAAATGGCCTTATTTTTTGAAAATCTTCTTCTAATGAACCACCAGTAGCAGAGACTTGATATGTGGTATACAGAGTCCTTTTGAGGTTTAGAATCAAGTTTGTTCAAGAGAAGTTTATGGGGCATTATTTGCCTTCATTATGGGAGGGGCAAAAATTTTGGCCACGCCTAAAATTTCTATTTTCAGAACCGTGAGGTCGATTTGAACCAAATTTAATAAGAGATGATAATGGGTCATAAGTAGTTGATTGATGCCAAAAAAAACCCCTTAAAACTGCCATATCTCCAAAACTACACGACACAGAGAATTCTTATTTTGTATACAGCTTACGTTTATCCAGTAGAATAGAATGGTTAAAAAAAATCCCTATCGGTTTGATCACAAGGTACTTTTTTCAGGACTTTGAAAAAGTGCTGAGTCAGCACTTTTTAACACTGTAGGCAATGGGAAAAACATTAAAAAATCTTTTCCAGATCCAGCAGGCAGAATCTTTTGATATTTGATAATGCAACATTGTGGGGTGGATCTGATTCAGGTTTATTCAAATCGGCCCCCTGGGTTCATATTTGGGCTCAGTAGAGGAGCCCGATTTCGAACTTAGTGCATTTCAGGCAAATTTCTTCAAAAATCTTCTTCTCCAGATCCAGCAGGCAGAATCTTTTGATATTTTGTATGCAACATTTTGGGGTGAATCTGATTCAAGTTTGTTCAAATCGGCTCCCTAGATTCTGATTTGGGCTCACTATAGAAGCTTGAATTCGAACTTAGTGCATTTCAGGCAAATTTCTTAAAAAATCTTCTTCTCCAGATCCAGCAGGCAGAATCTTTTGATATTTGGTATGCAACATTGTGGGGTGGATCTGATTCAAGTTTGTTCAAATCAACCCCCCTGGATTCATATTTGGGCTCACTATAGAAGCCTGAATTCAAACTTAGTGCATTTCAGGCAAATTTCTTAAAAAATCTTCTCAAGATCCAGCAAGCAGAATCGATATTGGGTATGCACCATGCATAGGGGGGTAAGATTTAAGTTTGTTCAAGCCAAGTCCCTGGGTTCATATTTGGGCTCACTGTGGTAGCCTGAGTGATAACTTAGTTCAAAATGAGGAATTTTCTTTAAAAATCTTCTTCTTCAGATCCAGCAGTCGGAATGTTTTGATATTTGGTGTGCAGCATCCTTAGGGGGGTGAGATTCAAGTTTGTTAAAGCCAAGTCCCTGGGTTCATATATGGACTTCCTGTGGGAGCCCGAATTATAACTTAGTTCCATATGAGGAATATTCTTAAAAATCTTTTTTTTTTAGATCCACTGGTCAGAATCTTTGGACATTTGGTATAAGCTTTTCTTAGGAGGAGCAGATACAACTTGTTGAAATCAAATCTCTGGGTTGATATTTAGGCTACCATGTCAGGTGAGCGCCCTCAGGCCCCCGGGGCCTCTTGTTTATACTTACCAATGGCCCAGACAGGGATGGCCCTCCCATGAGTGGGCACTCATACCTCCCCGCTGTTTACAACATTTAGCAGGCAATTTTTAGAAAGAATTATGGTTGGTGCCAATTTTGGTGTCTTCCTGGATACTGCGCATGCGCAGTTCGCAATAGTATGGAGGACCAGATAGGACAAAAATTTTTCGGTTTTGCATGCAAATTTGGGGGGCAAAATTTGTGTTTGGCCCTGGATTATTTTTTAAGTTAGCACCAGCTAGTTTGGGCCATTGGTAAGTATAAAAAATATACAAATTACTTTGAATTTATAATTTTCTAATCATTACATTTTTGGCTGGATTGGGGTGTGACACCACCCAACCAATAATTTTCCAATCAGGACACCATCTCGGGGGTGGGGGCGGGGGGAATGGGGGTTCAAATCAAGTTCCTCAGTTAATATTTGGGCTTCCTATGGGAGCCCGAATTTGAACTTAGTGCAATATGATGAAGTTTCTTTAAAAATCTTCTTCTTCAGATCCACCAGTCAGAATCCTTTAATATTTAGTATATATCTTCTCTAGGGGTATAAAATATAAATTAAAAATCTTTCCTGTTAAGCCGAAACGGGAGCAATGTCCGCAGGCGGTAGCTCATCTTGATTTCAGTTTCATTTCTATGTCCCATAGTTGTATCTGAGTCGGGGTCTGAGTGCAAGATTTGTATGATTCGGAGTTCCTCGGTTAATATTTGGTCTTCCTATGGGAGCCCAAATTTTAACTTACTGCAATTTGAGGGGAAGTTTCTTTAAAAATCTTCTTCTTCAGATCCACCAGTCAGAATCCTTTAATATTTAGTATACATTATCTCTAGGGGGATAAAATATAAATTAAAAATCTTTCCTGTTGAGCCCAAACGGTAGCAATGTCCACAGGCAGTAGTTCCAGTTGATTTCAGCTTCTTTTCTATGTCCTATAGTTGTATCTGAGTCGGGGTCTGGGTGCAAGATTTGTATGATTCCGAAGTTCAGATCGTTAGTGTTATTATCTGATTCGGAAAAATGTAATGCTATTGTTGTGTCTCTGTTGTGTCGAATATCTGACATGTGTTCTGTTAATCTAGTGCAGAAATTCCGTTTTGTTTCCTCCATGTATTGTGTTACCTCTTGGATTGTATATTCATCATATCTAGGGGAGTCAGATTCAATCCACCAGTTAGAATCCTTTCATATACGATTCCAAAAAAGTAGGGAATATCCAAACTGATGTTGATATTTTCAGAAAATGGTATTAGATACGTGTATTGGACACATCAATATGTCACCAAGTTTAGTGTGGATCATGGATGCCCACAAAAACTTTGTGCAGGTTTTTCGCAGGAGCGCCGCATTAATGTCTGTGAGGTATATTTTGAAATTTTCATTTGTATTGGACAGGCTTTTTCGGAGGGCTCATTGTTCTTTTCTTGGAATAAACTCGTTCATCAATAGTTTCTGGTTGAAACGTAACTTTTGAGGTATGCGAAGATTGACACGTGACGAACGTTTACGTGCCGTTGGCATGTTGGAAGCTGGCAACAGGCAGATTGCAGTGGCTCGGCTCAATTTCTCAATGTTACTCAATCGGTGATTAGCAGGTTGTGGTCACGCTACCGTCAGACAGGCAATGTTAATGACAGACGTTGGTCAGATCATACAAGGGTGACAACTGCTAACCAGGATTGTTTCATCCGAACCACAGCATTATGTAACTGCCATCAAAGTGCCTCAGAAATTGGACAGCAGCTGCACCAAGCGACAGATGTGCAAGTCAGTGGTCAAACTATCTGAAATTGCCTACACAGCTGGCATTTGTATGCTCGACGAACTTGAATAATTCCACGTTTGACTGAACATCACATCGCAGCAAGGCACAATTCGTGTTTAGCACGAGAGTGCTGAGACAATCGTCGGTGGAGTCACGTCATGTTTTCCAATGAATCGAGGTTCACTCTCGACTTCCATGACAGGCGAAACAGAGTTGGCAGCGGCGGAACGCACGATACCATGACGTAAGAGTTAGGGAGCACGATTGTTTTGGTGGTGGATCGGTTATGGTGTGGGGAGGCATAACCACCAGGGCTGGGGTAACTGGTAATTGTAATTACCTGTAATTAATTACTTTTTTTTAAGTAATTGGCTGTAAATGGTAATTGAGGAATTTTTCAATTACTTGTAATTGAAATGTAATTAATTGCATTGAAAATTCTCCTGTAAGGCCATAAAAAAAGAACCTCTGTTTCTCAGGCCTGTGCGCATGGTCTTTTTTGGTGCGCATGCAATCTTTTTATGACACCAAAAAATCTTCAGAAACAATTTGAGATATTGTGCTCATTTCGGTAAATCGATATCGATGCGTTCGCAAATTTTAAATTAACACACTTCAAGCTTTTTCTACATCATACTTCAATAAAATGGGTGGGTTTTAGCAATATTCACGACAGAAAGTGTTTTATTCTGTAAAAGGTAAGTCATAATGACAGCAAGAAGGAAGGTGTCTTTCAGTCTGACAACAAACATTCACAAAGGGGAATGGTCGATTCGCACCACATTTGATTCGCACCAACCCTCAGAAAGTCTGCAAAATTAGGTGCTATGTTGAATGGAACACAGTCTCCTGGCATTTATTTTTAGTAACATTTGTATTGTTAATGGCCGTCATTGGGAATTTGTGTACTGTTATTTGAAACCGTTAGGAGTTTCCCAGTTAATTTAAATAAATGCATTTGAGATGCAGGATAATTGGATAACTAATAGTAACCGTTGCTTGATATAAAAGTAACAGTCATAGTTGAAAATAAATCGCATATAGGCAGGTATGTGCGGTCGAATTGGTTAATAAAAACACGCAAACATTCGTTTTGTAAATTGTATTTCATTTTCAGATTTCCAAAAAATATGATTTATGGATGAACTGCCCGTTCAAATGGGTTGTGATAATTTTGAATATAATGGGGAAAAATTGCGATTCACGATTTTATTAGGCAGGTTCTGAAAGGATTTTTTTTTGGGGTTAAATAAATCTCTGAAAGTTGGCACTTTGACATTTGATTTGTCCCAGAGACATTTCAACTGGAGACGTTTCACCCACGAGGCGTTTCGTGACTTTCGTCCTGTGTTATAATTTTCACGTTTCACTGAAAAAACAAACATTCAAACCCCACTTCATTTATGATCCAACACCCCTATGGTGAATAATCAATATATTTGCGAAATTTTGCGTGGTCCACCAGGCGTTTGGGTGGGCGTCAAATTACCACAAACAACCTCTTGGGGAGAAAATAAAAAGAAAAAAAAAAATGCCCGCCCGCATGCTTTTTTGGAAAAAATGGCCTGAGAAACAGACAATCAACTTTGTATGGCCTAATTGCAATTACTTTTCAATTACTTTTAATTACACTGATCAAAAAATGTTTTCAAAACTTACATTCAATGTTCAAAAATCCACCAGCACATTTGAAGTATGTTTCAATATTTATATCCCTCTTTTAACTGGAGTAGTATCTCTGGCATTGAGGCTTGTTTGATGATTCGTTTGCAACGGTATGTTTAGAGATCATAACATTGTTTGGTGTGCATGTGCAACTGCTGAGAGAATCATTTGAATATCAAGTAGTTTGTGTTTTGGTAATAATGTACACTTCATGTACAGTACGTGGAGAGTGTATTACCACTAAATCACCCACAGAGTGGAGATTCCACCTGAGGAATGATTGCAAATTTGTTGCAAAGCATAACCAGCACCAGCAAAGTTTCAGCCAATGGACCTCCGGGTTTAACCCGGAGGTTCATTGGCGGAAACATTGCTTGTGTTTTTTGTCCACATGTACAAAATTTGAAAGTTATAGCTTGGGTGATAACTCCACTCCATGGGTGATTTAGTTACAATCCACTCTCCACGTACTGTACACTTCTAACAGTAATTCTCTTTGGTCTTTTTCACAAAAAAATGTTAAGCTTGTCTTTTAAAATAAAATATATCATTAATGAACCCTTTATCCAACGTGGATAGCAGACAACATTTGCAAAATAAATTCTCGAATACGTATGTTCAGTTTCTTTTGTCCAATTTGAGTTTCAGTTAGGGGATTAACACTTTATTCTAAAACTATGTTTAGTTTCTTTTGTCCAATTTGAGTTTCAATTGGGGGATTAACTGTATTGAAAGAAAACCAATTAACTTGACTTGCTGATCTAACTCATTTACTTCAACTATTACCTGTCACGACTGAGTTGTTGTGTAATAAACTACTACTGTGCTAAAGGTATTTGCTTTTTTGTCAATAACATTATACTAATGTAAGCATGATTGGAACAAGCTCAGTGTTATGATAGATGGAAATTACATGTGCTGGGTGATTTGGTCATAATCCACTATCCATGTGTTGTAGTTGTGAAAAGTAATTAATTACTTTTCAAAAAGTAATTGTAAGGCCACACAAAAAAGATCTTCTGTTTCTCAGGCCATTATTTGTAAAATTGCATGCGGGCTAGCGGGTTTTTATTTTAGTTTTTATTTCAGTAATTACTTCTTTGCCATCCAAAGTTCATGTTCTTGGTTCAAGTTTTAGGCCTCATAATCTACAGAATAGCATGGGTGGTGGTGTATTTCATCCCTTGAGTGCAAGAATTCTTGTACTCAAGGGACAAATTCATCAATTTTTTCAACTTGGATAAAATATCAGACGTAAACCATTTAATTTTTATTTTTTTAAAGTTTAAATTGGTTATAAAAAGAGAGCATGCGGCAGCCAAAAGGACCAGAGAAACAGATTTTTTATTTTTCTAGGCCTAATTAATTACTTTTAAAAAACAAGTAATTGGAATTGCATTTTTCCCAAGTAATTGTAATTCTAACTAATTACTTTGAATGAAATTGCCCCCCACCCTGATAACCATGACAAGCAGAACAGCACTACATGTCATCCAGGACATGTCACAGGGCAGTACAGTGAAGCCCACTTAATTGGATATCTCTTAATTGTATATCCCTGTTAATTGAATATAATTTTCAAACACAAAACCATTTACTATACCTTCAGTACAAATTTGATCTGTTAACTGCATATGGGTTGTAGAGTAAACTCCTGTTAATTGTATATAAATTTTTGTAATATGTCAAAAAAATTAATGTGACACACACCAAATTCCCCTTATTTATCAACCTTTTTGGCCTCACTACATCCAATACAGGCATTTATTCTATTATATCTTGTTTGACAGAGCTCTATGAGCTCTGTCAAACAAGATATAATAGAATAAATGCTCAGTTTACCTCCAGAACACAGGAAACTAACCAAATCCCTGTTAATTGTATACTCCTGTTAATTGAATAAATTTCACTGGCAAAATGGATATTCAGTTAAGAGGATTCTACTGTACTACCATGAAAAGATGTTAGCAGCTCATGGGGTGCCATTTGTCCTGACCATCGATTCATGTTCCAAGATGACAATGCAAGAGCACATAGAGCCAGTGTCGCTATAGAGTTCCCCAGGAGCAGAACATCACTACACTGCCTTGGCCAGCACTAAGTCCAGACCTTTCTCCAAACGAGCACGTCTGGGATATGTTTAGCAGGTACTACCAATGTCCAGGAACTCGCCACTGCACTGTAGGAAGAATGAAATAACATCAGTCAAGCTGATAGTGGACGTCAGATTCAAGTTAGTTCAAATTGGGTCCCTAGGTTAATATTTGGGCTCTCTATTGTGGGGGAGGGGGGGTCGCAGTGACATAACAACCTTTGGAAGTTTGGCAGTGCTTGTCTACAGCTAATGGAATTGGAAGCGGTCAGGAAGACCTATGATAATCATCTGGCATGGACACCAGAGGAATCCCGGACATTTGCCCGTGGACATTTGCCCCGGTTGTATTTTTCAAGAACATGGACATTTGCCCCGGACGTACATTTGCCCCGCGGACATTTTCCCACGGTATATAAATCAGAGGAGGACATTTGCCCCCGAATAGATTTATCGGTTGAAAACGGGTGATAATAAACAGGTGTAACTAAATAGTGAAACTGTTTGTATTAATATGAATACTGTCGATAATGTGAAAGAAACTGTTTACTTTGGGGGCGCGGTGGCTCAGTTGGTAGAGGTGCAGGCTGCAAGCCGAGAGGTCCTCGGTTCGAATCCCACCTGCGGCAACCGCGTTGTGTCCTTGGGCAAGACACTTCACCCCGATTGCCTACATGGGGGCACGATGACGCTGTGTACTGAGGCGTACTGCACGTCGATGGTGCGCATGTCTTCAACCAATCTAACCCTGCCTGTGCTGCGGTGCAGAGTTCAGAGTTACGATGTTGGGGAGCAGACAGCTGCTCGTTGTTGCTCGGTGGTTCTCTCCGGGTACTCCGGCTTCCTCCACCCGTAAAACTGTCGCGGTCACGATTAGCCATTGTGCATAAGTATGTGACCTTAAACACCAATAAATAAATAAATAAATACTGTTTACTTTAACATGAAAGATGCCGGTTTTGTGAGTATTCTTTAGTAGGTGAAGTTTTACTATTAATGAATTCTGCCTAGTGGGCCTTGTACATTTTATTTGGTGCTGCTAACAAGGTAGTGGCAACACTGCTCCTCCCACATCTCCGGGCCTCAGCAATGCCCGGAGGTGTGGGAGGGGCAGGTGGCCGTCTTACAGAGACCACTAACGAATGAAAAATGTGGGTTTTAGAAATAGACTGTAATCATTATTTTCTAAGGCCAGGTGGGCTAGTTTTCGCCCTCCTTAATTTTGTTAAGGTGATTAGTAGGTGAGCGAATAAATCGCCCTCCTGAAAATGCCAGACCTGTTTATTATCTTACCGGGGGAAATGTCTGGTCTTGAATTTAGCAGCCGGGGCAAATGTCCGTGTGGCAATTGTCCGTTTGGGGCAAATATCCGCTCTGTTATTGAGGCAAATGTCCACGGGGCAACTGTCCCTATCCCACACCAGAGTTATGAATAATTTCATGACTTCATTCATCTGTAGTGTTGATGAACTATGATTAACTGAATGTGACCCAAAATACGTCTTTGAACCACTTTGTCAGGTGAACGATTAAGGCCCCTTGGGGCCTGTTGTTTTTATATGGCTTAAACCATTTCACAGTTCTACATTTGAAAAAATCAGTATGTTTCCATCAGTTTGCATTTTGAGGTGCATCTGTTCCCTGTGACAACTTTTTAGCTCATCTGACTGAATGACTGAAAGTCAGGGGAAGCTTAAATGATCGCTTTTCGTCCGTTGTCCTCCTGTCCATTGTCTGGCGTGAACTTTACATTATCGACTTCTCCTCATAAACCACTAAAGCGAATTGAACCAAATTTGATATGTATGTTCCTTATATGTAAATTCAAGTTTGTTCAAATACACTTAACACACCCGCAGGGTGCACCACAAGGGGCATTACTGTGATAGCACCCATAAATTGTTTTTCAAAATGTAAAAAAATCTTCTCCAGAACCATGAAGTGGAATCTTTGGATGTTTGTTATTTAACATTTTTAGGTGGGTCAGATTCAAGTTTGTTCAAATCGGATCCCTGGGTTGCTGGATTAATATTTGGGCTCTATTGGGAGGCGGAGGAGGGGTTGCAGTGACATAACCACCCTTGGAAGTTTGACAGTGCTTGTCTACACCTGATAGAATTGGAAGCAGTCAGGAAGACCTATGATAATAATCATCTGACATGGACACCAGAATTATGAATAATTTCATGACTTCATTCCTCTATAGTGTTGTTGAACCATGACTAACTGAATGTGACCCAAAATATTTCTTTGAACCATTTTTCCGGTGAGCGATTAAGGCCCCTTGGGATTTCTTATTACTTGCTTACTTGGAAATCTTTTTAAAGAAAATACTTTGTACTTGTTAGACTAAAAATTTAGTCAACTATATTTTGTTTGACAGAACTCACTGAGCTCTGTCAGACAAGATATAATCAGTAAAATTTGCAGTGGCATTATGGGAAATGTTTTACTGATTCCATGTAATTTACAAATTGGGCTGTTGAAAAAAGTATTTTTCCAAAAATGTCCAGTTGTTGGCAGTATGATGTGGTTTTGTTCAAATTTTTAGAAAAAGTTTAAAAACAATAATAGCCACAATAAATTTTGATGAATTGTGTGTTGGGTAAAAGGATAACAAAAACAACAAGAAAAATAAAAAGCTTCCCTCCCTCATAAAATTGACACAAAAATTACTTGAAAAACAAGCAAAATTCTTTAACTGGTGGAGTGCCAAATTATTTTTGGCCATCAAATCTTATACACATGTCTTTGCCTTGTTACATTTTATGGGAGAGTGCCTATGGGCACTCTCCCATAAATTGTAACAAGGCAAACCCTTACAGACTAAATAATATCACTTCGAAGATGATACAAAGCACATGCACTGAATATGAGCTTTCAAGCTGTGGTACCCACGCTTCCGAATAAGTCCAAATATGGGCTTCCAGCACTCTACCAGTAAAGGGGCCTTATTAATATCAACATAATTCTCTATATCTTCTGCAGGAAATTTTAGTGGTGATGGACTAAAACACAGCAATGAGATTAAACAGAATGGTGCCATACCCGAAAAGCCAGCCAGAAAATTTAAAAGTGGTTTAGATGAGCTTCATCAGTCATCAATAAATTCCAGTCAGGAAAGTCAACATTCAGATTCTTCCTTACAATCACCAACAACAGAGGTAGTTACTGATGAGTCAGGAAATACATTACTGTTTTCACAGAAATCTTTAGTTATTCCTAATAGTGACGTAGCAATGGTTTCATCGCAGGATAGAAAACTTATCGAAGAACTTGATAAATCAGACAAGACTTGCCAATTAGAATATGAATCTGTGAAATTTAGTGAAAGTGATCCCAAATTTAAAAATTTAAAAATGCCAAATGGTGATGTTAGTGGAAATATCAAAATTGATAAAACTGATATGTTGAATACAGATCATTCTCATAATATTGAAAAGGTTGATCAAGGGCTGAAATCTCCAAATTCTAAATCAACTGCCATTGCTGGAACCAAAATATCAAAGCATGTTGTGAAACGAAAAACTGATTCAGAAGTTGCCAACACCCAAGACGAAGCTGCTGCAAGATTTGAACCTGTATTTAATTTGAGGAAATATGATGTTCTTCACTCGTCTACATCCAGTTTGACTAATAAAGGTGATACACTAGAATATACAGATCATTCCAAGGAACAGGTTGTGAAACAATATGATAACGCTGTTTGTGCTAGTCAAACATTAATGTCTAAATCAATGACTGTTACCATGTCTTCAGAACCAGGAGAGATTAGTGAATATCCTTTTCTTCAGAAGCAGTTGAGTCTTCAGGTAATACAGCCTAAAAACATTAAAATTCTGTTTCTCGGGCCTTCTGCTCAGGCCTTTAAATTCTTCCCAACTAACGACGGTAAACGCTGTGCCCAAATAAGATAATTGTGCCCAAATTATGTACAGTTTGAAACTTGTTCGAAAGTTTTTCAGTGTTTCAGCAATATATGGTTTGGCCAGGTTTCCCTGATGCCCGCAATATTGCTAAGAGCTTACTTTCAAATCAACCAATGCAACAGATAAATCATTTTTTTAAACCCCCCCTAACAACCCCCCCCCCCCCACCCCTCCCCTGAGTTCACCATAGAAAACCAATCACCATCGACAGTGCCGTATACGACTCTGTCAACGGCGATTGTTTTCTGTGGTGAATTACATATGATCACGCACTTAAAGCTTGAGATCTATTATATTCAAGTTTGTGGCATTTCTCAGTAAATGCCATGCGTATTTACATTCAAATAGACCTTTGGCTTGACACTGGGAAACTAAGGAGCCTTCTCGAGTTAGTCGAGTAAACTTAACGTCAAAAGATGGTGGGAGGGAACCAGTGATAATGGTGAAGAGCTGTATATAACAAGGGTTTGTAAACTAGCATTTTAAGACTGGGGACCTAAAACCTAAAACAGATGCCAAGAAGAAGAAAAATTCCGGTGCTTTTTCTCCAATCATGCAGACCACATCCATATATGCCATTGTGCCCAAATTTGACTGATCTAAAGGTTTGCTTCTGCTTGGTCCTTTTGGTTGCCGAATGCTCTATTTTTATAACCAATGCAAACTTGAAATAGTAAAAATTAATTGATTATAGCTTAATATTGTACCCATGTTAATAAAATTGATAAATTTGTCCCTTGAGAGCAACAAGACTTTGCAATGCTTTAGCATTGCAAAACCTTTTTGTACTCAAGGGACAAAATACACCACCACCCGTTCTATTCTGTAGATTAAGTGGCTTAAAGCATAAAACAAACCCTTAACATGAATTATGGCAAAGAAATAATTACAAAATTAAAAAAATAAAATAAAAAACTGCCTGCTTCCCGCTTGCCTGCCTGGGATACCGTTTTACAAAAAATGTCCTGAGAAACAGAAGATAAACTTTGTGGGGTCTTATTGTTGGTATATAATTAATAATCCATTTTCACTTCCAACGACAAATTCCATTGACAATTTACAATATTTAAATATCAACATGGAATTTATTTTTGCATTATTGCTGGTCTAATGTTGATATTCAGTATTGGTGTCACATGTCAAAATAATCATATCACTGATAGCCTTAATAGGATATAGTGAACCAGGGGTCCCATTCTATTTGACATGTGACTGCACCTGCTCAGTCCAGATCCAGTCAATCGCAACACTATAGTAAGAATAAGGCCAGTAAAGAAATGTCATGTTCTCGGGCAATTGTGCCTCACATTTTTGATGAGTGCGACTCGCTTTCTGTTATGCCCGCGACCTCTGAAGGCGGATTCTGGGGTATCTAGTGAAGCGCTCTGTCTGTCCATCCGTCCGTCTGTCTCTCTGTTCATACAAACATTTTGCATTGTACAATTTGTACCTTCAAAGCCCTTAGTCAGATTTGCATCTCCTTTGGAATGCTGATAGACCCGCATGGGGGAACAGATATGCACAAGGAATGGGTGCCATCCAATAATTTTTCCAAGAGTTAGTGCCCGTTTTCAACTTACACAATTTTTCTCCATCTCTCTATTGTATTCACTGCATGTTGGATTTGAAAACCACTTATTTGATCAAAACAAAATGTTTGAGATTGCTTGTGGATGACAAGGCATTACTTCCATTCGATGTTGGTCTGGCTAGCCAATTCAATATGGCCGCCGTGGCGTTATGACACCTTTGGGGGCCTTTGATACGCTTCATGTTGCTCTTGTTTTTATTTTTTATTCTGAACTCTGAGAAAGATACCCTAAAAAAGTATATTCACATTTCAGGAAGAAATCTTTTACAAACTCCGGACTGGTGTTATCTTATCACATATATTGCAAAATGCTTCAATCAACATGACTGTTGACAACATGCCAAAAATGCTCCATTGCTGGATTATGTGCCGTCCGGTACTTATTTGAAATGGTAAAAGGGGCATTTTCCT
The DNA here is from genome assembly GCA_031216915.1 of Pictodentalium vernedei. Lineage (NCBI taxonomy): Eukaryota > Metazoa > Mollusca > Scaphopoda > Dentaliida > Dentaliidae > Pictodentalium > Pictodentalium vernedei. The sequence goes on along the minus strand of CM062296.1, from coordinate 848,169,093 downwards.
CCAAAGTTCTTACATGTACCACCAACATAGAAACCATAAACCAGAGAATGGAGAAATCCAAAGCAAAATACAGAGGAAAACGCAAACAGGAAGACGAAATACTGCGGGGAAACGTGTACCGGTGCTCAAAATTCTGATCCAAAAATACTGACCGTAAATTTCTTTTGATCGGGCAAAAAATTGTATTTTTATTCTGTACCAATGACCCAGACTTTGCTGGTGCTAACTCTTAAATATTTAGGGCTAAACAAATTTTACCCCCCAATCCCCAAAATTTGCATCAAAAACCGAAAATTACATGTCCTACATGGTCCTCCATACTTTTACTCCACTGCGCATGCACAGTGTCAAGGAGGTCTCGAAATTGGAGCAATTATCATTCTTTGTTGGGCTCTCAATTCAGTTACATCTCACTGATATTTGTGCTTGTAAATCTCCGTTTAAATGATGCCAGACACATAATTATGAGAGAAATGGTGGATCTAAGGAGGAAATAGAAGGATGAGAGGAAGAAACAGTGACAGGAAATGTTCAGGGCTGTAACTTATAATTTTTTTACGAAATTATTTCATGTTGCCTATTTTCGAGGCATGGCCCTTATGTTGTCATTCTTGCTATGAATGTACCATTGTTTGTTCAGTGTTTCCTCTCTCCCTTTCCTTTATTTCCCCCTAGCTATTCTTCCATGCTTTTGGCATATTTTTTGTAATGTTGATTACTAAAATTTCTTGGGAGTTTTGGCTTGGTAACAGAATAATATTCTGTTTTTCCCCATGTTTACGTCCTCACCCTTGGGTGTTTAGGCGTTTTGGTCTGCATCTACCATCTGATGTTCTGCAGTTTCTTCTCTGGAAGTCTCTGTTTTGCATCAGATAGTGTTTAAATTGGTAACTGATTTCGGGCCATGTTTATCAGTGCCTGGAGTCATGTTTCCGGTTTTTGTACACTTTTTGTTTATGTTGACACGGTTTCTTCTGATAGTGATTACTTGTCCTCTGCTTAGTTCAGTTCATAGCAAGATACATTAATATTGTCCGTAAGTGTTACATTAATTTTTTGAAATGGTTTTAAAATTTTTGTCCACACTTAGGCTTTTTTTGGGATCCATTTGGGCTCATTGTTCCCATTGGGAACTTGGGCTCTTCTGAAAATTTTTTCAAAATTTTTTTTTTTTTTTTAAATTATTTTCTTTCGAAATGTTATAATGGATTATATTATATTATGTATCTTCGTTTCAAGGGTTAGTGCAAGTACTATGACTGTGTATATTTTTTCTTGATGAAAAAATATTGTTCAAATTGTAATGCGAGGATATCTTCCTCTAATTTTCAGGTTCATTGTGTTTCTTATAGTCAGTGTATTCGCACTAATTCTTGTCCTGTGTGTGTTGATTGGAATGACAACGTTGGAGACGTGTGTCATGGTATTTTGTTAGCGGTGAGGGGTCCATTCCGGTCCTCTCTCCGCAGGGTCACTCTACTTTATCAGTCTCTTTTTCAGAATTCAGATGCTTCTGTGATGTCTTCAACAAGTGTGTCTCCGTCATTGCAATATTAGGGCTAGTGGAAAGTGGTCAAGGTATTACGGCAATTGCCGAAGAGTTCCCTAGTAGGATCGAAGGCATTGATCGTCTGCTAGTCCGCCCGGGGTCGAATGGCTCGGCAGCCGGGTTCGTCCGTTGCGGTCCAGGGAAGCAGATTGGGTGATACGAGCACTATAAAACATGGAATGTGCACTAGAGCTGTCGCGATTATTCGATTAGTCGACTAACCGTCGACTATTGAAGTAGTCGACGTTTTTTATTTTTAGTCGATCGTCATTCATTTTCAAGGTGGTACACATCTACTACACGTCAGGGCTAAATTGCATTGTTTTGTGAGGTGAATGATCAATGACGGTGAATAACTTTAAATATCTAACCATAGTTAACATTCATATCTGGAAGACTGTACGACTGTCACTGACTTTGTAAGAAAGAACACTCACAGTTACTCGAGAAGAATAGATTCTTCTGAATTTCTCCAGTCTTGTACACACGAATGCACCCATTGGAAAACCCAAAGCGCGGAAGTGACAAAATTATGACGAAAGTCAGAACGTCAGATCACTTCTCAAAGTTCGGAACTTCAGACTAAGATCCAATTTTAACAACTGACGAGGGAATGCATAGATCTCAATGTTCAAAATTTCGAGAAACTTATTGCAGAAAGGAAACATATGCAGGAATGTTCTTTGGTAAATTAATGTTAATTCATCGGCTTCAGTCTAGTTCAAACTTGGACCCGCAGTCAGTAATATTATTTTTGGGGTTGGTACGTCCTACAGGACGTACCAACCCCAAAAATTATATTACGGACTACATGTAGCTTCAGTCGGGACTGATTTGTTGTTCCCACAACCCCACTTCATCTGAACACACTGGTGCCATTGTCATTTTCAGAGTTTTACGAACAGAAGAATGATTTGCTAAAAAATCATGGGAAGCGACTATTAATCGACTAACCGTCGATTACTGGTCACGATTAGTCGATTACAAAAAATGATAGTCGCGACAGCCCTAATGTGCACACCCAGCAACAACAGATCCGAGGATAGTACGGATGAAGCCTGTCAGTCCGGTAGCTAGCTCGTACAGGTCCACCTGGACCACGAGTGAGAGAGGCCCCCTCTCTCTGACATCAATATCTGCGCTCGCGATGTTGTATGTTTGTTCGTTAGTCGGAGCTTATGTCCAGTCCTCCTGCTTGGAACGCTCTGTCGCATAGACAGTCCGACGCGGCTGTTATATTGGCTTCCTCATCCTCATGTCAACACACACGACCGCTCCTTGGCTATGTGACCACAGATTTCCAGGGGACGTTCGCATATTATATAAATGCAGGAATGAACGTCCCTGGTGCTCCTGCTTCGCCGACCAGGGAATACACGTCGACCAGGTCACTCCATCTGCTAGCCAAGGACACGAGGCCTTTCCAGTTGGGACGTTCGCATATTATATAAATGCAGGAATGAACGTCCCTGGAGCTTCCAGTGGATAATTACGTAGGACCACGGCTCCACAGGTCTCATTGAGTAACATGAACAAGGTGATGTTACCGTCTTCGTGAAGTATGCTTCCGTTGTCACAGTCAAATGAAGAGCTAGTGGTAAAAGTGCTCATGCAGATACGTCAATTGCCTAAGAGGTCCCAAGTAGGATCAACGGCGTTGGCGTCCGCTAGCTCGCCCTGTGTAGTGACCATTCATCGAATGGCTCAGCAGCCGGGTTCATCCTTTGCAGTCCAGGAAGGAGATTTGGGTGATGCGAGCACTATAAAATACAATGTGCACACCCAGTGATGATGGATACGAGATGGTACGGAGGAAGCGTATTTGTCCGGTTCCTAGCTCGTCCACGTCCATCCGGGCTGCGAGCGAGAGAGGTCCCTCTCTCGTACTACAACATCTGGGCCCAGATGTTGTGGTACAAAACGTTCCTCAGTCGGAGCACACATCCACCGCTCGGGACATTCCATTATATAGACAGTCCGGAGAGACTGCTCTTTGGGCTTCCTCATCCTCACGGCAGCTCACGCGACCGCACCTTGGCTACGTGACCAGTGATATTCAACCAACATCGCCAACCAGGGATTCTACGGCGATCAGGTCACACCATCTGGTAGCCAAGGATACGAGGCCTTCATACTCCGGACGTTCACATATAGGAAGTATGCAGGAGTCAACGTCCAAGGAGCTTCCAGCGGCTAAATCCTGTAAAACTGCAGTTCCACAGGCTTCCGTCACGGACGTGCTATCGCAGATAGCACAAATTATCGTAGCATCCCAGCAACCGACAGTAACTCTCCTCTATCCGAGGAAGCTGGGTTAGTACGTTCCGCTGCAGGTTCAGGCACGGACGACCAAGAATTACAAGTGGTCCGACAGGATGGCGAAAGGGATACGGAGGAGTTGTATATTTCTCTTTCGGAACAACATAATTGCCGTAGAGTGCATCCGGCATTATCATCTGACGTTGTTCCTCCGGACCAAAATGCTGCGTTGCCGGACAAGAGACTGATAGCGCCACTGGACACAGCATTCTTAATCGGTTTAGGGACATCATCCCTTAGTTTCTGACATAGTCCAGAAATGTCTCACGGACATTTGAACTATTGAATGACGCTATATATAACTTTCTACCAAAACGGGCAGGTCCGGTTTCTTATCGGCAAATGCTCTACATCTGCCTTTCATCAATTCAAGGAATAATTTCGAAACGGCAGGACAGAGCATTCCGAGAGTTCCTCTGCGACCAGGCCGAAGACCTAGTATTGTCAAAACTGTCGTCTATGTCAATTCCAACCACGACGTCGGAAACGACAGTATCGTCTAGTAGGGTTAGCTTAGACACATTATCTTACGCAGATCACCTTTCCAGAGCGTTATCATTTCGTCTCAAAGGAAAAAGAATTCCAGGATGTACAACCTCCTTAAGAGTTCTTTCAAGGGCCTTAGCATTCTCCACATATAACTCCGCCCTTTTAGTGGCAAATATGGAGTTGGTTAGACGTGACGCGGCCCTAGCTACATCCACGTGTGTGGATAGTAAGGTGAAAAACTTTCAGAGTCGCTCTGATCTCCGGAGAGTTTCTCTTCGACGGCAAGCTTTCCGCAATCTATGATCAGATAACTAAGAAAGCTTCAGACTCTCTGCTATTCAAATCTGCTTCCATAGAGTCGGATTCAGCGGTGAAAAGTAGGACAGGCACTTCTGGGGCGAATACGTCCAAGGGAAGTTCCTATAGAGGTTCCTATGCATCCTCTAGGTCTTACTCTAGAGACCGTCAGGGTAGCGACTCAGGTAGGGGCCGTAATACTGGCCCAGACATCCGGTCAGATGCTCCTAGGTCGACGGGGTGAGGTGCGGGCCGTGGAGGACATGGTTTCTCCTTCCGCAAGCCTCCCAGGACCAGGAGGTAATGGTATTAACCTCTATCGTGTTCCAGTGAGCGGAAGACTGTCACGTTTCTCAATCAATTGGGAGTAGATTATGGACGTCCCTTGGATTCGAGGGGTGATTTCGGAAGGACTAAATTGCCCTTCAAACGAAAACCTCCGTTAACTCAAAGTCCAAGATGGACTCAGCTTCCGTCAAGTCCGCAGGAAAGAGGCTTGCTTCCATCAGAAGTCCAGTCTCTTCTGGAATGATCGCGATAGAGATCGTAGAAATCCAGGAATTTCCAGGTTTCTACAACCATCCTTTTCTGGTTCCAAAACCAGACGGCTCGTTCCGTCCACTCATAAATCTCAGCTGGATAAACAAGCTGATCGTGGCTCCCAAGTTTCTATATGGAGACCATCCGATCGGTCAGAGCGAATATTCGGGTGTACGACTATGCTACATGCATAGATCTCAAGATGCGTACTTTCACATCATGGTACATCAGGCGTTCAGAAAGTATCTTCGCTTCCTCATCATAGGAGTTGTGTATCAGCTCCGAGCAATGTGCTTCGGTCTGGATCTGGCCCCCTGGGCTTTCACTCGAATAATGAACTTGGTAATGCCTCATTTCCGAGCTCATTCGTCTGCGATAACATTGGCCTACCTGGACGACATTCTCCAGAGGTACAGCAATGAGTTAACACTTCAGAACAATGTGCAGAATCTGCTTCTATTGCTCCGTCGTCTCGGTTTCATAAGTAAACGAGGAGAAGTCGGATCTGGTATCGTCCAAGTCATTCACCTACCAGGGGATGAGCTTCGAGACCCACAACATTCTCGTTCGTCTGCCGTTAACCAGAGCGAAATTAATCAGTTGTTACGCTCGCTATTGTCTTCACTCAGACAAGGTTTCAGGGAGAGATTTCATGAGACTGATAGGTTTGTGCGGAGCTGCTGTGGATTTCATTCCAATGGGGCGGCTACGCACTTGTCCTCTCCAAATTTTTTCTGACCCAGATTTGGAGGGTGAAGATTCTTTCGCTCAATACGGACATCCTCTTGTCAGATCAAGTGAACAAGAGATTCAGACTTGGGCAGCTATTCAGTGGTTAACTCAGGGAGTTCCACTGCAATTGCAGGATCCCAGTTTTACAGTTTTGACGGATGCCAGTCAAACAGGTTGGGACGTAACATTGAGCCCAACGGATTTGAAGTGCCAGGGTCTTTGGGATCCGTAGTTCCTAATGAAGCACATAAACATCAAGAAATGATGTCAATTTGGCTTGCGCTACGTCATTGGATGAAAGTTATTCAGAATGCTCATGTGCAAATTCTGTCCGACAATTCGACTGTATTAGCGTATTTTCGGAACCAGGGAGGCACTCATTCCATTCTGTTACTCAAGTTAACTGAATGAATCCTTCTGTTTGTACCAGAACATCAAGTTCTCCTATCGGTCCGCCATATTCCGGGTCGTCTGAACGTATTAGCGGACTCCCTTTCACGGAAGTGCCGCTTGTTGCCATCAGAATGGACTTTCAACAAAGGAGTATTCAATCAGATTTGCTACCAATGAGAGCGGCCAATGATGGACTTCTTTGCGACGCATCTCAACAATCAGTTGCAGACGTATGTGTCACCATGTTCGGATCCTCAAGCGTTTGCAGTAGGCGCTCTATCGATCTCATGAGAAGGAATGATAGGATATGCGTATCCTCCAGCATCGTTGATTCAGCAGATATTGCTCAAGTTAAATAATCTCAATGCAGAATTCTGTTGGTAGCATCTCTATCTCCACAAAGACCGTGGATTAATCTACTCGGTGTCTGTTGTGGGACATGCCGTGGAAGCTTCCTCCACATTTCGGTCCATTCTATGGCTAGATGGATTCAATTAACTATCAGTACTGCATATGATTATATCTTCAACTCAGCAGTCTGTGCTTAAGATTTCAGCTCATGAAGTAGGAGTTCTTTCTACATCACGGGCTTACGCTAATAGTGTTGCTATTACAGATCTAATGAGGGCTGCATATTGATCTCAGCCTTCCACTTTCACGAATTTTTATCTTAGAAATATTGAGTCCATTTCTGGAGATCTGCATTGTTTAGGTCCGTTATCTGTTGCTCAGAATGTCGTCCACTAAACAGTTGCAACTATAGTTATGTAGGCTTTCTGTTCCAGCAGTGACTCTGTCCTGCTGCCCTCTTTGCTCTGGGGTATTTGATCCAGGGGAAGGGAGGGGGGAGGGTGTTCCCTTAGGTCACCTGCTTTATAGTGAAAAGCAATGGAATACCTCTCCTGGAGTCAGTAATTCCGAGTCGGTACCGGGATGTTTTTAAAGTGTAAAGCTAATGTTTACTCGTAATATTTTTAAAGTGTAGCTCGGTGTGAAGCATTTGTATATGTCACGTGTCATACGGGCGTTAATATACAATCCTCGGACACTTTTAATGAGTATAAAGAGTCTCATTTCTCTGGACTTCCTTTATTTATTGGCTTTCCTTTAAAAATATTCAGCATAACGGGTTATACTGGAAGTTAATAGAGATCATTGATGTTATTGTGCTCAATTACAGAATGGTGTTGTGTCTTTCTGGTTTTGATGCAAATAAGATACATGTAAAGCCTATTTCTCCTTTCTCCTCGAGGGGATAATTCTGTTATATGTAGTTGAGCCTATTGGATTTTCCTTATGTCCTAGGCCCTCCAGCCTTTTTACTATTCAGCTAAGTCTGGGTCATTGGTACAGTATAAAAATGTTAAAAAATTGATAGTAATTTATATATTTTTTATACTTACCAATGACCCAGATGGGGATGGCCCTCCCATGAGTTGGGAACTCATACCTCTCCGCTGAGTACATAACGCTTACCAGGCACTGGTTATAAGAATGATAATTGCGCCAATTTTGAGACCTCCTTGACACTGCGCATGCACAGTTGAGTAAAAGTATGGAGGACCATATAGGACATGTAATTTTCGGTTTTTGATGCAAATTTTGGGGATTGGGGGGTAAAATTTGTGTTTGGCCCTAGATATTTAAGAGTTAGCACCAGCTAAGTCTGGGTCATTGGTAAGTATGAAAAATATATAAATTACTATAAATTTTTTAACTTTTGCATTATTCCTGGTCTAATCTTGATATTCAGTATTGGTGTCACATGTCAAAATAATCATATCACTGATAGCCTGAATAGGATATAGTGAACCAGGGTTCCCATTCTGTTTGACATGTGACTGCACCTGCTTTGTCCAGGTCTAATACTACAGTCAATCGCAACACTATAGTAAGAATAAGGCCAGTAAAAAAAATGTCTTATGTTCTCGGGCAATTGTGCCTCAAATTTTTGATGAGGGCGAGACGCTTTCTATTATGCGCGCGACCTCTGAAGGCGGATTCTGGGGTATCTAGTGAAGCCCTCTGTCTGTCCATCCATCCGCATGTCTCTCTGTCCATATAAACATTTTGCATTGTACCTTCAATGCCCTTAGTCAGATATGCATTTCCTTTGGAATGCTGATAGACCCGCATGGGGGAACGGATATGCACAAGGAATGGGTTCCATCCAATAGTTTTTCCAAGAGTTATGGCCTTTTTTCTACTTAGACAATTTTTCTCCATCTCTCTATTGTATTCACTGCATGTTGGATTTGAAAACCACTTATTTGATCAAAACAAAATTTTTGAGATTACTTGTGGATGACAAGACATTGCTTCCATTCGATTTTGGTCTGGCTTGCCAATTCAGTATGGCCGCCGTGGCATTATGACACTGTTGGGGTCATTTGATACACTTCATGTTGCTCTTGTTTTTATTTTTTATTCTGAACTCTGAAAAAGATACCCCAAAAAATATATTCACATTTCAGGAAGAAATCTTTTACAAACTCCGGACTGGTGTTATCTTATCACATATATTGCAAAATGCTTCAATCAACATGACTGTTGACAACATGCCAAAGACTCTCCATTGCAGAATTACGTGCTGTCCGGTGCTTATTTGAAATGGTAAAAGGGGCATTTTCCTCCAAAGTTCTTACATGTACCAACATAGAAACAAACCAGAGAATGGAGAAATCCAAAGCCAAATACAGAGGAAAACGCGAACAGGAAGATGAAATGCAATGGGGAAATGTGTACCGGTGCCGGTGCTCAAAATTCCAATTCAAAAATACTGACCGGGTAAATTTCTTTTGACCAGGCAAAAATTGATTTATTTTTTGGACTTTATTTTTAATGGCCTAATATATGCAATTTATCAATGACATATTTACAGGGTGAAATTCCGAATGGAAATTTGAAGCCTTTTTGGAGACTTTGTGAACTCAACTCAACATGCTCAGCTTACCATTTGTAGTTATAATATAACAACTCAATGAGCACAATGCTACTTAGTTTTAAAGAATTGATTTGCTTTGTGCAAATATTGGTTCAGAAAACAGCAAACAAAAAATACAGTTTACATTTGAGCAACTGGAATCCACTTCCCATAGATTCATTTTATGGGAATATTACGAGAATCAGATTCTCATCGAAAAACGAGGCCTGGAATGATATAAAGCTTTAGAACTCACCTAGTCGATCCTAGCCTATAGCTTCTTTGTTTGGTGAGTGTCGACCGACAATCATGCCTGACCCCCCCCCTCCCCCTCCCCACTCCCTTCCCCATTGATATTCTCACACGTAAAGTAAGTTAGAAACAAATACTTGAGATTTTCCACTGGTGCATTTGAAGCTCCCTTTGCCACCCTAGTCTCGGGGCAAGTGGGTGGCTGTCCTCCAAACTCCTACTCTCCCCACCAAAAACCTCTGCCACCATCGAGCCAACTCCCCCTCCCTACCCCTCTTTCTGGCTGTTGATGATCACGTAATAATTCCTGAATTAATATTTCTCTACTACATACTGCTACAACCCTGGCATCACAAATCATGTGGCATTGAGTATTGTTGAATAAACTTATTTCATTCAACCAAGTATTCTGTCACCCAGAAATTTGTTAATAACATCGTACATCGTTCTAATGGATCTTTTTTTTTTTTCCTTTTTTTTTTTAATTTTCCCCATAATACAACAAAGATTTAACTCTTATCCTGCTGAATAATTTTCATGGATTATTCATCAAATCTAGTCATGGCTGCTTTGAAGCAGCCATGACTAGATTTGATGAAAAATTCCTGAAAACTTGACACAAGAAATGATTGGTCAAAAAGTCTATGCAATTTACAGTGGAAAATTTGGTTAAATATCCTCAAATTTTACTTATTTTCATGGCACGAGATTTTTTGTCTCGGGTGGGAATATCCGCCAGCTGCATGCAAGTAGTTAATCAAATCAGTCTTTGATTGAGCTTTACCAAACAAGATTGATTTGGTTAAATTCCTGATTGTATGGTATTTTGACATCAGTGTGTGGAAGGTTAAAATGCCAAAGTTTCAAACTGAAATTCAGGCTCTTGAAAGTGTCAGAAAGCTGAACATTCTCGAAAAAGATAATGGAACGTCCTTGAAAAAATGTATTTAGGTAACTGGTTGGTCAGTTTGGGCTGAAGTGTTTTTCTCTGTGGCAAGTGTGTGTTTTTATTGACACATTTAATACTACTAATGTCAAAATATGGGAATTACAAGCAGCAGATTTTTCTCTTAATGCAATCAGGAATTAACCAATTCAATTTTTGGTTCAATTCCTAGTTGCATTATGGGAAAAATGTGCACCTTTAAACTTGGATATTTATACTCCCCAAAACGTTGGAATGGAGGGAGGGATATATTGGAATCATCTTGTCTGTCGCTGAAGATGTACACAAGTCACAGTGATTGATGTCTTGATAATGGATGCAATGTTCTCTTCCAACTCATTAATATCAACTTGTCAAAGGTTACTCCAAGTTCCTGCATAGCCTTGGATTCAAGGAACAGTCTAAGCTTACCCCGAGTTCCTGCATGGCCTTGGATTCAAGGAACAGTCTAAGCTTACCCCGAGTTCCTGCATGGCCTTGGATTCAAGGAACAGTCTAAGCTTACCCCAAGTTCCTGCATGGCCTTGGATTCAAGGAACATTTTAAGCTTACTCCGAGTTCCTGCATGACCTTGGATTTAAGGAACAGTCTGAGCTTATTCCGAGTTCCTGCGTGGCCTTGGATTTAAGGAACAGTCTAAGCTTACCCCGAGTTCACGCATGGCCTTGGATTTAAGGAACAGTCTAAGCTTACTCCGAGTTCCTGCATGGCCTTGGATTTAAGGAACAGTCTAAGCTTACTCTGAGTTCCTGCATGGCCTTGCTTGGACCATTCAAGGCTTTGAAATCCTGGTAAATGGGCCAGGAGGCCTTAAAAGGCCTTGAATATTCACAAAATAAATACTGACAAAATGTGCAATAGTAACTATATCGGGGCTCGATTATTACACACTCTGCACCATTATACATCATACCATCCAATCCAGCGATTATGAGAATACTTTGTGTTGTAATATTTTATCCTGAAGTAAAAAAAAAACTGCTAACAAATTCTAGATATTGCATCACAGCTCACATTTTGTGATGAGAAACTGAATAACTCGAGGCCTGTATATAGTTTTATATAGTATGTACAGTCGAAACCCGTTAACTCGAAGTCGGTTATCTCGAATAACCCGGATAACTCGAAGTCAGTCATCGGTCCTGAAAAAATCTATGTGCAATTAGTATTAATAAAAACCTGATAAGTCGAATATGGATAACTCGAATAACTGGTATAATTCGAAGTAATTACCTGGGCCCAAATGAGAAAGTCAGTGCAAATTAGACTGGCTTAACTCGAAGTCAGTCGAGGTGTGAAGTTGCTTGCAAATCAGAAACGCCATTGTTTGGGATTGACTCCTTTTGATGAATAGGCGACAAATCAATTAGCGGAACAATAGCAGTAGTCAAACAACGGATTACCGGTGTTCTTATTTTGACTGTGTGTGATTTGAGTCATAATTAGCCTGCTAAACATTAATCACACATCTTTGTTGTTTTTGTGATCAAAGAAAAAAGACTCTGTGTGAGTTGATTTCGTTGATTAATTTTCAAAAAAAACATTCTTGATTGAGTTGTGTCCAAGCTGACGATAATGTTTAAAAGCTGTGAGGGTTTTTCCTTCAGCATTCAGTTTGAAAAATGGAAACTCTGACAACATCAATATTACGAGAGGAGCAATATGCATCAGGCAAAGAAGTCGACTGTGACAAAACTCCATCTAAGAATGATAAATTGGAATTGGCAACAGGTGGAAAGGGAGTGAAAAGGAAACTCGAAACAAAAAGTATAGAGACAAAGTACGAGGCCATACTTATGGTAGAGAATGGACAGAAATCAAAAGCAGAAATTGCAAGACAATTTAACATTCCAGCCAACACTCTTTCGACTTGGATTAAAAAGAAAGACACTATCAAGGAAGGATACCTGACATTTGGTGTTAAAAGGGCACGAATGCGGCGAAGTACTTTTGAAGACGTGGAGTCGGCCCTGATTAAGTGGTTTAAGTTTGCCAGAGACCAAAATCTGCCAATTTCGGGTCCACTGTTGCAGATGAAGGTAGATGAATTTGCAAAAAAACTGGAATGTGCAGATTTTTCAGCGTCTATAGGATGGCTGGGTAGATTTAAGGAGAGACATGGAATAGCCTTCAAGAAAGTTTGTGGTGAAGCAAAAGCTGTGGATATGAACTCACCACAAATGGACGACTGGTTCAGCAAACGGAAAATTATCTTGGAAAAGTATGAACCCAAAGACATTTACAATGCAGATGAAATGGGCATATTTTATCGACTGTTGCCAGATAAAACGATGGAATTTAAGCAAATTGACTGCCATGGAGGAAAGCAAAGCAAGGAAAGATTGACGGCAATGGTGTGTGCGAATATGAATGGGACTGATAAATTACCACTGTTGATTATCGGCAAATCTAAAAATCCCCGATGTTTCAAAAATGTTCGGTCTCTTCCTACAGAATACAAAGCCAACAAAAAAGCCTGGATGACTTCAGAAATTTTTAATGAATGGGTAAAGAAAGTGGATAAGAAAATGCAACGCCAGAGAAGAAAGATTGCAATGATAGTCGACAACTGTCCTGCACACCCTCACACTGAAGGACTCCGAGCAACTGAATTGATTTTTCTACCCCCTAATACGACATCCAAGACTCAGCCAATGGACCAGGGAATAATAAAAAATTTGAAGGTCCATTACAGGAAACGTGTTTTAATGCGTTACATTTGTGCCATTGATCAAAAAACTGAAATGACATTGTCTGTTTTAGACGTCCTCCATCTGATGCAACAGGCGTGGAATTGCGTAATGCCAAGCACAATTGCAAATTGTTACAAACATACAGGTTTTACAGTGGAGGTACAAAATGCAGATGATGATTTAGATGATGAAAGTGACCCAGAAGATGGTGTCCCTTTGTCAAGACTTGTTCAACACGGACTCACGCAAGACAACATGCAAACATTCATGGATCTAGATCTAGATGATAACATTCCAATTTGTTCTGACATGACAGTTGAAAACATTATTGACGAAGTTAAAGCGTCAAAAGAGAGCGAAAATGTGGATGATGAAAATGATCGTGATGATGCCAGTGGTGATAAAGTAGAAAAATGTTATTCTGTGGAGGAGGCTCTGTCAGGGTGTGACGCGATTAGGGGTTATCTTCAGGCTACGCCAGGGTCAGAAGAGCTACTTAAAGAACTCTCAAAAATAAGTGACAAGCTGTCAAAGGACCAGTTCAATAGTGTGCATAAAAAACAATCTGTAATCACTAATTATTTTAAATAACCTGTGTAGATATGCAATGGGAAAAACGAACGTCACAGTGCTATTCTCAGAAAGCGTCATTCAAATTTTATGAAGTTTTACGTTTTAATCTTAAAACATAGCTTATGACCCTTCACTGGACCGAGTTCGCTAGGCTCGCCCCAGTGAGAGGTCATAAGCTATGTTTTGAGAAAAAAAAAAACTTTTCAAAATCCCCCCCCCCCCCCATCCTGTCCGAGAAAAACGAACGTCACAGAACAAAATGGCCAGTGCTATTCACAGAAAGCACCATTGGAATTTTATGAAGTTTTACATTTTAATCTTAAAACATAACTTATGACCCTTCACTGGACCGAGTTCGCTAGGCTCGCCCCAGTGAGAGGTCATAAGCTATGTTTTGAGAAAAAAAAAAACTTTTCAAAATTCCCCCCCCCCCCCCCCCCCCCCCCCCCCCCCATCCTGTCCGAGAAAAACGAACGTCACAGAACAAAATGGCCAGTGCTATTCATAGAAAGCACCATTGGAATTTTATGAAGTTTTACATTTTAATCTTAAAACATAGCTTATGACCCTATGATTTTGTTGTTTGTCCGCATTCATGCCGACCCGATTTGTTGTAGCATTCCTCGTTATGTACATTCCTATTTTTACATTCCTATTTTTAATACTTTTAAATAAATAAGATGAACAAACTGAGGGTTAAGTTATGATTTATTTTCGTACAAAGTACACATCTCCAAGATTTGTTTCCTGTACAAACAATTCAGAGTGACTGAAAGCTGAAACAAATGTTTATGGCACGAGTTAAAGCTGAGCAACCATTAACTACAGTAACTTTATATCATGATGTTCTGTTTCCCTTCGCCCGTCAAAATCATCTGATTACCCAAATACGGATAACTCGAACACCCGGATAACTCGAAGTTCGCGGTGAGTCCCGCGGACTTCGAGTTAACGGGTTTCGACTCTAGTTCATGAATACTTAAGTCATAACTAGGCTCCTCTGGTTATTATACCCCCCCCCCCCCCCTCACATTTTACTTGAAAGGATGTAGGAGGAGGGAGTAATGACAGGATTGTCATACTTCAAACTAGTGACGGCAGGGATGTTTATGAATAGCCTTGATTTTTATAAGTCCTTGCTTGCAGGAAACCTGTTTATTACATGCCTGTTCTATGAAATCCCCATATACAGCAACACAAAACCATGCGGAAAATGAAAATCTGTTCCGCACACATGTGCGTAACGGAAATCGTTGACGGACTATTTTTAAATCTGAAGCGAAATTTCACTCGAATTTTCTACATGTTGTGAACCGCAATTATAATTTGAATGGCTAGTGATAGCTTAAAATCGTCCCCTGAGATCCAATGTGTTCTATGTGCCAGTAGGTACATAGAACACATTGTAACTCAGGGGACGAAATAGTAAAACGGGTTCTCCTCGCAAATTTGGTTGGCTATAAAATGGGTTCTTTTTGTTGATAATTGTCAAATGAATTGCTGGGTGTTCTTCTAATAATTGTCTTATATAGACATGAAGGCTTGTAATAAACCCAGAACGACACGTGCATGTGAATGGGTTAATCGATATGGCACTTGTGCCATAACGGAAGGATAAAACTGGAGGCCTGTGGCCTCTCATTTTATCCTTCTGCACTGGCACTCATGCCATATCGGTTAACCCATTCAGATGTGTGTGCCGTTCTGTGTACTATGTGAACTCAGAATGCATGCATATTTTCCATGATTGTCTTACAAGTTCTCTTCATCACTGCACAACTTATAACAGCTACTGACAAAATCACGTTCCTTGAACATTTACAGGGACAATATTAGTTCCCCTAACAGTGCATATAAATCATTGTAGGTACAATATATTTTTATCACCTTGTTTTGGCAGAAGTGAAACACTGGATCAGAAATTTGTGTCTGTCTAAAATGAGACTTTTTTTTTACAGTTTGTAATAAATGGTGATGCTATTTTTAGAGCTGAGCCAGTAATTGGTTTTGACTATCTGTATCGGCAGATGACGCGTTTTTTCGGAAAGATGTAAATATTGGGTTATCAAAAACCATTTCGTCAGTATCAATACCAACAAATATTTTTGTGTCTGTCTAAAATGAAATGATAGACTTCAGGCCGAAATAGTTAAAAATATGTTTATCAGGCCCTGCCACATGGTCTCTTTTTATAACCAATTTAAACTTTAAAAAAATAAAAATTAAATGTTTTTTGTCTGATATTTTACCCAAGTTAAAAATATTGATGAATTTGTCCCTTGAGTGCAAGAAGGCTTTGCAATGCTTTAGCATTGCAAAGCCCTCTTGCACTCAAGGGATGAAATACACCACCACCCATGTTATTCTGTAGATTATGAGGCCTAAAACATAAAACAAACCGAAATCATGAGGTTTTGATGGCAAAGAAATAATAACAAAAATAAAAATTAAACGAAAAAAAACGCTTGCCAACATGCAATTTTACAAAAATTGGCCTGAGAAACAGAAAATCTATTTTGTGAGGCCTTATATACAGTTTGTAATAATTGTGATGCATTTGAAATGTAAAAGATATATTTTGCCTAACAAAATGATTGAATTTACCTTGAGCGCCATATAATGATACCACTGCCTGATAAGTTTTTTAGCTGCGACAAGCAGGTCTATATGTAGCAATGTCGGCAGGTCAGTCGCCAACGAGTTTAAAAAACACCATAAGTACTTGATGGAATGACACCATACTTTGTATGCAAGTATATCTTCATAATATCTACACCCTCTCAGAAGTGCATTTATGGACTTGTCACCAATAAGGTTTTTTGTCACCAACAAGTTTTTTTGTCACCAACGAGTTTTAAAACATCATTGGCATTGCATGATTCGTCGCAGCTTCGGCACTGTGACAGTGCTTCTAGTTGTTAACAGTGATGTACATACACTGATTAAATAACCATATTTGTACTTTCTAGAGCTGGATCGATAATCGGTCATGACTATCTCTATAGTCTGATAACTGTGTTTCCGGAAAGATACAGTGGGTCCCACTAAATTGTATATCTCTTAATTGAATAACCCTGTTAACTGAATATAATTTCCAAAGACCAAACCATTTACCATACTTTCAGTACAAATTTGACCTCTTAATTGTATATGGGTTATAGAGCAAACTCCTGTTAATTGAATAAAAAAATCCTGCAGTGTGTCGAGAAATTATACTGACAATCACCAAATACCCAACCTATTTCACATAAGTGCATCTAATATAGGCATTTATTATCCCCGCTTTCGTCGGGGATATTGTCGTTATCTCCGTCCGTACGTACGTCCGTCCGTACGTCCGTCCGGTGTTACATTCACTTGCATTAATGTTTAAACTATGCTAATGTGTTCAGGTATCACCAGTACATGTGCATGAAGGTTTCGGGATTTTGATTTGGTTCCAAGTGGTTCCAGTGGAACCACTTTTACCCTCAGAAAATCTTTGTCCGCTCAAAGGCTCTTAGGGTATTGAATTCGAAACGTTTAAACCATGTTAACATGTTCAGATAGCATCTGTAGATGTGCATGAAGGTTTCGGAATTTTGATTTGGGTCCAAGTGGTTCCAGTGGAACCACTTTTATCCTTAGAAAATCTTTGTCCGCTCAAAGGCTCTTAGGGTATTGAATTCGAAACTTTTAAACCATGTTAACATGTTCAGATAGCATCTGTAGATGTGCATGAAGGTTTCGGAATTTTGATTTGGGTCCAAGTGGTTCCAGTGGAACCACTTTTACCCTCAGAAAATCTTTGTCCGCTCAAAGGCTCTTAGGGTATTGAATTCGAAACATTTAAACCATGTTAACATTGTAGATGTGCATGAAGGTTTCGGAATTTTGATTTTGTTCCAGGTGGTTCCAGTGGAACCACTTTTATCCTTAGAAAATCTTTGTCCGCTCAAAGGTTCTTAGGGTATTGAATTCGAAGCGTTTAAACCATGTTAACATGTTCAGATAGCATCTGTAGATGTGCATGAAGGTTTCGGAATTTTGATTTGGGTCCAAGTGGTTCCAGTGGAACCACTTTTATCCTTACAAAATCTTTGTCCGCTCAAAGGCTCTTAGGGTATTGAATTCGAAATGTTTAAACCATGTTAACATGTTCAGATAGCATCTGTAGATGTGCATGAAGGTTTTGGAATTTTCATTTGGGTCCAAGTGGTTCCAGTGGAACCACTTTTACCCTCAGAAAATCTTTGTCCGCTCAAAGGCTCTTAGGGTATTGAATTCGAAACTTTTAAACCATGTTAACATGTTCAGATAGCATCTGTAGATGTGCATGAAGGTTTCGGAATTTTTATTTGGTTCCAGGTGGTTCCAGTGGAACCACTTTTATCCTTAGAAAATCTTTGTCCACACAAAGGCTCGTAGGGTATTGAATTTGAAACGTTTAAACCATGTTAACATGTTCAGATAGCATCTGTAGATGTGCATGAAGGTTTTGGAATTTTCATTTGGGTCCAAGTGGTTCCAGTGGAACCACTTTTATCCTTAGAAAGTCTTTGTCCGCTCAAATGCTCTTAGGGTATTGGATTCGAAACGTTTAAACCATGTTAACATGTTCAGATAGCATCTGTAGATGTGCGTGAAGGTTTCGGAATTTTGATTTGGGTCCAAGTGGTTCCAGTGGAACCATTTTTATCCTTAGAAAATCTTTGTCCGCTCAAAGGCTCTTAGGGTATTAAATTCGAAACGTTTAAACCATGTTAACATGTTCAGATAGCATCTGTAGATGTGTATGAGGGTTTCACAATTTTGATTTGGGTCCAAGTGGTTCCAGTGGAACCACTTTTACCCTCAGAAAATCTTTGTCCGCTCAAAGGCTCTTAGGGTATTGAATTCAAAACGTTTAAACCATGTTAACATGTTCAGAGAGCATCTGTAGATGTGCATGAAGGTTTCGGAATTTTGATTTTGTTCCAGGTGGTTCCAGTGGAACCACTTTTATCCTTAGAAAATCTTTGTCCGCTCAAAGGTTCTTAGGGTATTGAATTCGAAACGTTTAAACCATGTTAACATGTTCAGATAGCATCTGTAGATGTGCATGAAGGTTTCGGAATTTTGATTTGGGTCCAAGTGGTTCCAGTGGAACCACTTTTATCCTTAGAAAATCTTTGTCCGCTCAAAGGCTTTTAGGGTATTAAATTCGAAACGTTTAAACCATGTTAACATGTTCAGATAGCATCTGTAGATGTGCATGAGGGTTTCACAATTTTGATTTGGGTCCAAGTGGTTCCAGTGGAACCACTTTTACCCTCAGAAAATCTTTGTCCGCTCAAAGGCTCTTAGGGTATTGAATTCGAAACGTTTAAACCATGTTAACATGTTCAGATAGCATCTGTAGATGTGCATGAAGGTTTCAGAATTTTGATTTGGTTCCAGGTGGTTCCAGTGGAACCACTTTTATCCTTAGAAAATCTTTGTCGACTCAAAGGCTCGTAGGGTATTGAATTTGAAACATTTAAACCATGTTAACATGTTCAGATAGCATCTGTAGATGTGCATGAAGGTTTTGGAATTTTGATTTGGGTCCAAGTGGTTCCAGTGGAAACACTTTTACCCTCAGAAAATCTTTGTCCGCTAAAAGGCTCGTAGGGTATTCAATTTGAAACATTTAAACCATGTTAACATGTTCAGATAGCATCTTAGGGTATTGTCGGGGATATTGTCGTTATCTCCGTCCGTACGTACGTCTGTCCGTCCATCCGTCTATCCGACCGTCCATCCGTCCGTCAGTCCGTCAGGTGTTACATTCACTTGCATTAATGTTTAAACTATGCTAATGTGTTCAGGTATCACCAGTACATGTGCATGAAGGTTTCGGGATTTTGATTTGGTTCCAAGTGCTTCCAGTGGAACCATTTTTATCCTTAGAAAATCTTTGTCCGCTCAAAGGTTCTTAGGGTATTGAATTCGATACGTTTAAACCATGTTAACATGTTCAGATAGCATCTGTAGATGTGCATGAAGGTTTCGGAATTTTGATTTGGGTCCAAGTGGTTCCAGTGGAACCACTTTTATTCTTAGAAAATCTTTGTCCGCTCAAAGGCTCTTAGGGTATTGAATTCGAAACTTTTAAACCATGTTAACATGTTCAGATAGCATCTGTAGATGTGCATGAAGGTTTTGGAATTTTGATTTGGGTCCAAGTGGTTCCAGTGGAACCATTTTTATCCTTAGAAAATCTTTGTCCGCTCAAAGGTTCTTAGGGTATTGAATTCGATACGTTTAAACCATGTTAACATGTTCAGATAGCATCTGTAGATGTGCATGAAGGTTTCGGAATTTTGATTTGGGTCCAAGTCGTTCCAGTGGAACCACTTTTATCCTTAGAAAATCTTTGTCCGCTCAAAGGCTCTTAGGGTATTGAATTCGAAACTTTTAAACCATGTTAACATGTTCAGATAGCATCTGTAGATGTGCATGAAGGTTTCGGAATTTTGATTTGGGTCCAAGTGGTTCCAGTGGAACCACTTTTACCCTCAGAAAATCTTTGTCCGCTCAAAGGCTCTTAGGGTATTGAATTCGAAACATTTAAACCATGTTAACATGTTCAGATAGCATCTGTAGATGTGCATGAAGGTTTCGGAATTTTGATTTTGTTCCAGGTGATTCCAGTGGAACCACTTTTATCCTTACAAAATCTTTGTCCACTCAAAGGTTCTTAGGGTATTGAATTCGAAACGTTTAAACCATGTTAACATGTTCAGATAGCATCTGTAGATGTGCATGAAGGTTTCGGAATTTTGATTTTGTTCCAAGTGGTTCCAGTGGAACCACTTTTATCCTTACAAAATCTTTGTCCGCTCAAAGGCTCTTAGGGTATTGAATTCGAAACTTTTAAACCATGTTAACATGTTCAGATAGCATCTGTAGATGTGCATGAAGGTTTCGGAATTTTGATTTGGGTCCAAGTGGTTCCAGTGGAACCACTTTTACCCTCAGAAAATCTTTGTCCGCTCAAAGGCTCTTAGGGTATTGAATTCGAAACATTTAAACCATGTTAACATGTTCAGATAGCATCTGTAGATGTGCATGAAGGTTTCGGAATTTTGATTTTGTTCCAGGTGGTTCCAGTGGAACCACTTTTATCCTTAGAAAATCTTTGTCCGCTCAAAGGTTCTTAGGGTATTGAATTCGAAACGTTTAAACCATGTTAACATGTTCAGATAGCATCTGTAGATGTGCATGAAGGTTTCGGAATTTTGATTTTGTTCCAAGTGATTCCAGTGGAACCACTTTTATCCTTACAAAATCTTTGTCCGCTCAAAGGCTCTTAGGGTATTGAATTCGAAATGTTTAAACCATGTTAACATGTTCAGATAGCATCTGTAGATGTGAATGAAGGTTTCGGAATTTTGATTTTGTTCCAGGTGGTTCCAGTGGAACCACTTTTATCCTTAGAAAATCTTTGTCCGCTCAAAGGTTCTTAGGGTATTGAATTCGAAACGTTTAAACCATGTTAACATGTTCAGATAGCATCTGTAGATGTGCATGAAGGTTTTGGAATTTTGGTTTTGTTCCAAGTGGTTCCAGTGGAACCACTTTTATCCTTACAAAATCTTTGTCCGCTCAAAGGCTCTTAGGGTATTGAATTCGAAATGTTTAAACCATGTTAACATGTTCAGATAGCATCTGTAGATGTGCATGAAGGTTTTGGAATTTTCATTTGGGTCCAAGTGGTTCCAGTGGAACCACTTTTACCCTCAGAAAATCTTTGTCCGCTCAAAGGCTCTTAGGGTATTGAATTCGAAACGTTTAAACCATGTTAACATGTTCAGATAGCATCTGTAGATGTGCATGAAGGTTTTGGAATTTTGATTTGGGTCCAAGTGGTTTTTCAATCGTGACAATGATGTGATCAGAACACTACCCTTAAAACATCATGTTGGGTGAAGTATCTTGTTTGAAATATTGAAGTAGTTTCACATGTGAGTCTTCAGAAGGAAATTAAATACTGTTTTATCATTTTAAATCACACACATGCGTGAAGCCTTTTTATCCAAGTCTGTATCCTGCACTAACCAAAAAGGAAAGTGCAAATGCGGGGATATACTATAGTGTGCTTCGCACACAAATGGCACCATCTAGTTCTATTATATCTTGTTTTACAGAGCTCCATGAGCCCTGTCAAACAAGACATAGTAGAGTAAATGCTCAATTTATCTCAAAAATACAGGAAAGGCACCAAATTCCTGTTAATAGGATACTCCTGTTAATTGAATATTTCTCAATGGCAAATTGGCTATTCAATTAACCCTTAAGCCCCCATATAGCCCCAAACCGCCACTTTTATTTGCATTGAAGCAGGTGCTCCCTTGTGTAATCTTTTTTATTACTCTTGTGTGTAGACTGAATTTTCCCTGGCAGTGGTTCTACATCACTGCTGGCAGCCTGTATAGGCAGCCAGCATTGATGTAGAACCACTGCCAAGTCATCAATAACTATGTAAACAGAAAAAGGCCATAAATACTTTAAAATTAATCTGAGGACTTAAGGGTTAACAGGGTTCCATTATATTGGTTTTGGGGCTATCAAAACCATTTTGCCAATATTGATCCCATTGAATATTTTTTGCATCAATCAAGAAATTCACGCAGTAATTATGGGTTATATTAACTTATATAGGAATCACCCTGTCCGTCCATCTGACCATCCTTATAAGCGCAACTCCTCCTAAACCGTTTGAAGAATTTTCATGAAACTTTACACAATGGAAGAACTCCATATGAAGATGTGCATGAAGCAATATAATTCCGTTCTGACATTTCCAAGGGGAGATAATCTAACTTATACATTTCAATTGCTACATCATATGGTTGTGTCTTTGTGAAACTTCACACCAAAAAGGACACAACTGAGGCGCGGGGGTATCACTTTGTGAGCTTGCTCACAGCACCTCTAGTTGATTTTACAGTACAGTGGATCCCACTTAATTGGATATCTCTTAATTGTATTTCCCTGTTAATTGAATATAATTTCCCAACACAAAACCATTTACCATACCTCCAGTACAAATATGACCTGTTAATTGAATATAGGTTATAGAGTAAATTCCTGTTAATTGAATAAAAAATCTTGCAACCTGTTGAGAAATTACCCTGACTCTCCCCAGTTTTCCTTTGTTTATAGACCTATTTGGCCTCAGTACAGCCAATACAGGCATTTAATCTATTATATCTTGTTTGACAGAGCTCATTTTAGAGATAAACTTAGCATTTATACCATTATATCTTGTTTGACAGAGCTCATGGAGTTTATCTCTAAAATACAGGAAAGTGACAATCCCTGTTGATTGAATACTCCTGTTGAATAATTTTCATTGGCCAAGTAGCTATTCAATTAACAGGGTTCCTCTGTATTTAATAACTAAACTGTATTAAATTAATGATGAAACTAACTGAAAGCAAGTATCGTTCTTCCATGCTTAGAATCAAAAGTGCTTCAAAATATTTTGTTATTGTAACTTCTAAGGCTTAACATTCATACGCAAATGAGAATTGATTCTCACAAATGATTCTAGCAAGAAAAACAATGAGAATCAACTTTGATTCTCACAGATTATTCATATGATTCATGTTGTGGACTCAAGTACAGTACAATCATCGACTTTTTTGCCTTTTCTACATCGTCGGCGAGTTGGGTGATTTTTTTCATGAGGTTTGTACATGATTATATCTCGATTGAATCATGCCAACACATGCCGATGAAACTCAACTTTCAGTGTACCTTAATTCCCAGTTAATCATCATTACATAATAATATGTTGTATGTCAATAGGCATTAAACATGACAGTACGAAGCATAATTACAAAACTTTAGGACAAATTGTGAATTCTGCAATGAGTGAGTTAACAAGTATGAAATCTCGACCTCAAAACTTGACACGGAATAGAATCACATCAATGAATTTTGTGTCATAACAGGAATGCGTCATAGCAAAATCCAGTATGATGAGGGGTGAAAACTTCATAACATGAGCTCTGAATTTTGAATTACGTAGTAGATCGCATACCCCATGCGATGGAAGGATTGAGGTAAACTACAAGTCAGAGGTAGTTGTGGTGCGATATAGTTGGGAATCGAAACACATTAGTAAACATTACAAAATGCGTGCTCATAAAGTTTTTTATCAGTTCGTTTCTAGTGCCGGTTATCAACGAGATTGTAAACGATGATAAAAGAGAATACTCCTATTGGTAACCCTTATTAACATTACATAAACGGAGGAATGTCCGTTAATATATTAGTTGTATACATTTAGCAGTCAGTGCTTCAAGTCCTTCCCCCCCCTCCCCCCTCCCTTGAAAAAGTCCAACGGTAAGATGAAAAAATCGTCTGTAGGCCAAAAGTTATCCAAAAAGGGTCCCTCCCACCAACACTGTCGATATCTCAAGAACCATGTGTCCTGTAATAATGAAAATGTGCCTTCTATCCCCCTGCTCTTGCATTACAATCAATCACCGAAAATAATTCATTTGACCAAATAAATTTTGAGAGCAAGTTTTGAACGAAAAGGCTTACTATATGATCGCCTCAGTATGTGTAGTTCCCCTGCCTTTTCACACTGTGTTATGAAAGGTGACATTTACCACTAAATAAAGGTGTGGGCCCAGGTCTATGACTCCCCCATCCCCACCCTACCGACTATCATTCAAAGGCTTAAATTTAATAGCTCAGGTTTTCAGACTCATGGGATGGAAGATAGGATCTGATGATGTGCACCCCCCCCTCACACACACACACACACTATTCCCACGTAGCTATGATCGGTAAAATGATTGGCATTGATCCAGAAGTAATCCTTCGAGAGTTATGAGAAAAAATATATAGAGAGTGTTGTACCACTGTTTAACTGTGGCATACTCAAAATAGGCTATTTTTCTGTGGAACTGGCCGCGAGCGCAGAAGGAACGAGGTGGGGTGGGGGGGGGGGGGAGCTTTTAAATTTAGTATCAAATGGAGCTCTCTGGGGGGCCTTTCGGGGATTTAAATGCATTCTACATTCCTGTAAAAGGCGGTTCGTTTGTAACCCCCCCCCTCTCCACCCTGTCAGTTCCTATGTTTGTTTCTCTGGAACTTGAGAAAAAAATCATCAGTGGGGAAGAGGTGGCACCAAAACTTGTATATTTGTAAGGAGGGAAGACAAACAGGCCCTGGGTTGGGGCACGATAATTTGGGGGGGGGGGGGGGAGGTTGGGTTTTAAATTATTGTATATAATGAATGAATGGGATAATTAAAACTTGTTCTGCTGTGTTTTTTGTTGTTTTAGTGCATGTTATTCAATTCCAGTGAATGAAAGCAACAGGATATCCATATACCACAAACAGATCCATACAGTAAGGGAATCCAAAAACATGGTGTATGAATTTGAGCCTTTATTTGTTTATTCTTCAAGCCATATTCAGTAGGGTGGGAATTGGGTGTCAGAGATGGGGTTAACATGTCACACCTTTTTTTTTTGAGGGGGGAGGGGAGGGGAGGCTGACAGCCAGTAAATAATAGAAATACCCAGTAGGCCTATGCCAAATTAATTTTGTGATGGACCTTCTCCCATCTATTTAACCCTCTGCACACTGATGTTAAAATTCTGAAATTTCAAATTGCAAATTTTCCCCATAATGTAACTAAGAATTTACTCAATTCAGTCTTGTTTGACAGAGGGCTCTGAGCTCTGTCAGACATGACTGAATTGGTAAAATTCCTAGTTGCATTATGGTAAAATTTTGCAGAATGAATTTTTAATTTTTGCCATCAGTGTGAAGGGGTTAATGTCAATAATGGGTACCAGTATATAGGCTCCATCTTTCATTTATCATCATCTATAAACGGGACTAGAATCGAACTGATAAACAATTTTCTCGCAGAGTAACCACTAAAAAAAGATGAACATGTTTTTTGAACGTTTATAACTGTGTTTTGATTCCTGATTATATTGTGGTTGTTTATATTGCGGTTGTTACTACAACTACTTCCAACTTATAGTGTATCAAGCTGATGCGCGTCAAAGACAACACCATTTTACCCAGTTTTCTACAAGAATACCACAAACTATTGTCTTTTGGGAAGAAAACATATGTACAAGAAGTCAAAAAACCCTATATAACGTATTAACTTTCAAACCAATTTTTACCTGCGTCGCCAGCGGCAAAGCAAGTCTAGTAACCGCTCGACTCTGTCCGTCCGTCCGAAACACTTCTTCCGTCAAAGTTTTCTTGGCTTCTATGAAAGGGAATGATTTTATATTTGGTCTGCTGCTTCATAATGATGAGTTGTATCGTGTAAGCAATTTTTAGTCGAGTTGTGACGAAGTCAAACTCGACTTATAGTTTGGTGAATGGCGGGCGGTCGGGCGGGGGGGTGGGCGGGCGTAAACAATTGGTTTCCGGATGATAACTTGATAGTGGTTCAACTCACATTCATTAAACTTCATACGTAGGTTGGTCTTGGTGGGAGGAAGAACCCTATTGATTTTGGACATGCTACGTCGAAGGTCAAGGTCACAGTGACCTT
Organism: Pictodentalium vernedei; assembly: GCA_031216915.1. NCBI lineage: Eukaryota > Metazoa > Mollusca > Scaphopoda > Dentaliida > Dentaliidae > Pictodentalium > Pictodentalium vernedei. The sequence continues at coordinate 848,142,837 of CM062296.1, read as the reverse complement.
GAAGGTAGTAAATCTTAAACAATTGGTTTCCGGATGATAACTTGATAATGGTTCAACTCACATTCATGAAACTTCATAGGTAGATTGGCCTTGGTGAGGGGGAAGAACCCTATTGATTTTGGACTCGCTATGTCAAAGGTCAAGGTCAACGTGACCTTGAACATAGTAAATCGCAACAATTCCTTTCCGGATGATAACTTGATAGTAGTTCAACCTACATTCATGAAACTTCATAGGTGTGTTGGCCTTGGTGCGAGGAAGAACTCTATTGATCTTGGACTCACCAGATCAAAGGTCAAGGTCACAGTGACCTTTAACATAGTATATCGCAACAATTGGTTTCCGGATGATAACTTGATAGTGGTTCAACCTAGAGTCATGAAACTCATAGGTGTGTTGGCCTTGGTGCGAGGAAGAACCCTATTGATGTTGGACTCACCAGGTCAAAGGTCAAGGTCACAGTGACCTTGAACATAGTATATCGCAACAATTGGTTTCTGGATGATAACTTGATAGTAGTTCAACCTACATTCATGAAACTTCATAGGTGGCTTGGCCTTGGTGCAAGGAAGAACTCTATTGATCTTGGACTCACCAGATCAAAGGTCAAGGTCACAGTGACCTTTAACATAGTATATCGCAACAATTGGTTTCCGGATGATAACTTGATAGTGGTTCAACTAGAGTCATGAAACTTTACAGGCGTGTTGGCCTTGGTGCGAGGAAGAACCCTATTAATGTTGGACTCACCAGCTCAAAGGTCAAGGTCACAGTGACCTTGAACATAGTATATCGCAACAATTGGTTTTGAATTCAGTACGTCAAATGTAAAGGTCACAGACCCAGCACACACTCAATAATTCATTTGCAGACAATAACTTCATAATGATCAAACCCACCTTTTCTGTTGTCACAACTCGACATTGGATCGGTGATCCTGAGTGGCATTTTCAGATCTGCCGTGCAGCCACTTCCTGTTTGCCAATACTTTGAAATTTTACTGAAAATTGAAATTTTTCGCCAAGGTTTTCTCTGCTTCTATGCAAGGGAATGATTTTATATTTCATCTGGAGCCTGATAATGATCAGTTGTATCGTGTATGCCATTTTCAGATCTGCCATGCAGCCACTTTCTGTTTGCCGATTCAATTGCATGTAGCGATGCAGGTCCAGACCCGGTATTGGTCTTGGCTTGTTGTTATATTGTTTATATTGGGGGGGGGGGGGGGGGGGGGGGGGGGGGGGGGGGGGGAACTAGTAAAATTCAGTGTTGTTGTTCCCCCACCAAAAAACATTGACTCTATGCAAGACCCTCCCCCCCCCCCCCCGCCCCCATCCCCTGACTGTACACCTGGTATATTTACATGTACATCCCCTGCAGTTAAATAAATAAAAGTTCCGTCAGAGACTTCGAACTTTCAAAAATACCGAAGTAGGACTGATCTACAAATCCATTCGAAGCTCTACCAGCGGGAAGGCCACACCCACCTCAGGGCTATGACCATCAGATGTGCATGTGGCATATATCGAGCTGGCTATCCCTCCCCCCTTGCCAAAAGACCCCCCCACACACACCATAAAAACAGGTTTAATCAGAACCACGGAATACATATAGCTTGTTTATGATGGGTGGGGTGGTGTCAATTTTTTTTTTCAAGAAGCATAGGCTCATGAGGCCGGGACGACTACAGCCCTCCGTTGCCAGAGAATCGATGTGACGTGGGGGGTGAGGGGCAAGGGTAATGCATCACTCGGGAGGGAGGTGTATGTACGGGGAGGGGGGGGGGCTTAAAAGGATTGAATTGACCTGGATGAATATTTTGCGGTTCAATATCCATAACCAAACTGACTACGAATTAACTTGATAATGAATTGGTACTTTCGCCATTAAAAACCACCATGTACCCAAAAGTCCGAAAAATTGACGCTTCACATGCTTCTTAAAATACAAATGTGTTCATGTGGTGTCAGTCATTTTGATAATTAAAGGGATATAAATATCGTTTTTTTTTTATTTTTTAAGATCCCAACAACCAACAAAACTCTTGAATTTCTGATGGAGAGAATAGTTGGTCACGACGATATTGTATTCACCTCAAACGACAGATTGTGGTGAAATGCGTGAAACTGAAACGGAAAGTACAAATTAAGTTGAGATTGGAGGGTGCTGCCTACACAATGTCAGATCGGGGGGACAACAAAAAGAGAGGGAGTGGTGAAAGATAGTGGGTGGAGCAGGGGGTGTCTGCCTCAAGTCCATGTTTATCACGATTTTCAAATTCAGATGAATACGATTATGAATTTATGTTATGATTAAAGTTGGGGTGTGGGCAATCGCAACATCTGGGAAGTGTTGAATTTGACCCTTTTTTTAAAATATATAACAACTCGATACATTGGTTAGGTCTACATGTACATTAACATTGCAAACCAGTTACATTTGTGCACATGCAGTTCGGACTGTTCCCTCCGACAAAATCGCGGCGCTGTCGACGTTCGCGAAAAATCTCGGCGGAATGGAGATTGTGTTTCGCTTTAGCCGCGCTTCTGTCGATAGGTTTTTTTCTTGTGTGTCACCTTGATCGCGACCGCGTCGAGAACACGCTGCGATTTGGTGTCCGCTTTTGTGATCACAGTACTGTAACCACAATGGATTTTCCAATTCCAGAACAGGTAAAAAGTTTTTGTCATGGTTTCAGTTTTCAAAGGGGCGGTCTCTCAAGACAGGTCCACTATGGCATAAAAATACAAGTTTGTACCAGGTCACTGGTCTCTCAAGACAGGTGGTCTCTCAAGACAAGTGGTCTCTCAAGGCAGGTGGTCTCCCATAGCAGGTCCATTATAGAGTAAAACCAATCGGTGCCTGGCAGATGTGGTCTATCAAGACAGGTGATCTCTCAAGACAGTGGTCTCTCAAGACAGGTTTTACTGTAGTGAAGTCATATCAATGCTAAACAGTAAACAAACATAAACACTCAAAAAATTGTTAACAATGCCATTTTCTATGCAATTACAAAACAAACAAGTGCACAAAGACATGTTTTAATAAGCACGAAGCTAAAAAACAATCCTGAAATTGAACACAGTATTTTACAGTCAGTTCGTACTGCTGTGTGGACGTATTCTTACATGTTATGTGTATATAATTCTGGATAATTGTCGACTTTTACGAATGATTATGAAGGATATTTTTTATTGTTGAATTTAATTCAAAAAAATATGTAAGTACTTCATATTTTGTTAAAATTTATGATAGATATTTAAAAATGTGTACAAAATATATCACACACATATTAATAATACAAGTAAACTAATTGTACTTTCTGCAGCTTTCACAAATATTTCTATTTCGTTTTACATCACCCCAATTCCTGCTTGACATTGTCTATGTCAGTTCATTTAACAAAAAAAACTTTGCATGACTCAAATCATCCATATTATTATAAGTATTCTCTTCTCTTCTTTTCATCGAAAAAATTATGAATGTTAGTTATGAAAACATCATGCCATGCGCGTTGTTTGTCTTGCGATATTTGCCACAACATGTTGAAAATATCGCGTTATTGCTATAGGAATATCGCCAAAATAAGGTGCAAATATGTCATCATTAACAAAAGAATATCGCCTAATGGTATACTTTGTTATAGGCTGTACTATAGGTTAGGGGACAATTTGGGCAAAATTGTCTGGTAACCATACCACCAGCAGTCTCTGTAAAAGTTCACTCTTTTTGGGATCACACATTGGTGGACTGTTCAGCCCAGACATGTCAAAGTACCACCAGTACCAACATAACTTTGATGGGACAGACCCTGTCCCGTCGAAACTGGTACCCGGCCAAATTCAGCAAATAGATGACATATCACAATCAGATGGGAAAAATTTGCATTTAAACCACCCCAGTCCCCAAGATCATGCCAGTTATTCTGCAGCGACATCAAAGATCATGCTTTATAATTACTTTGATGTCACAGAATAATTTCTTTGAAGTAACCAATGATGGTACTTTCATTGTCTTTGATGCGATGTTTGGAAAGTCAAAATGGTCGGACTTATGGAGATCAGACAGAACATGTACCTGTAGAGTGTTTTGATATGTTCATGCACAAATAAAGTTAAAAGTGCCATACACGATTATCAGCCTTTTTACCCTTGTTCAATTTGGGATTTTCCCACAAAAGCTCGAGTACCAGTACTGGTTGGAGCATGAGGGAACCAGCGATACCGGTACACGTACCTGTTGACATGCCTGGTTCAGGCCTTAAAATTTGCCTTGATTCACGAGAATCGGTTTCGATTCTCGCGAGCTCCTGTTGCGAGAATCAATTTTCAGTTCTTAAATATTTTGAATTTGAGAGTACTGTAATGTGAGTGCAACATTTACATATGCCAAAGTAAAAGGCTAACGTCATAGTTTTTTTTCAGAGAGTTTTCCATTTATTTGGCCCAGTTTCCATTTTGTCGAGTTTCTCACACACGTACACGTAGAACACATGTTCCAACATACAGGCTTTTGGTGGTCTGGCTGATGGAAATTACAGTATCGTGGTAGTGGTGTCTAGTGAAGTCTTGGCTGCCTATATAGGCAGCCAAGACTTCACTATACACCACTGCTAAGTGTAGTTTTTTTACCTTATTATGAGGGGACAAAGACAGAGCATTCTTTTGGCTTGTTAAAGCCACCAATAGAATCTACGACAAGAATCAAATGAACATTTTGCGCGAATCTAAGTTGATTCTCATTGTTTCCCTTGCGAGAATCATTTGCACGAATCGATTCGGATTCGCGCATGAATTTTAATCCCTGCTGGTTCAGCCAGAGAATGATTTGTTCAGTTATCATTTCAGACCATTGTGATGAATCCACTTCAACAATTAACTAAATCACTATTGAAACGTGTTGGTTTATTGTTTGTGCCATGTATATCCAGTCTTTTTACAATGGGATTCTTTTTTATCATATGACTCATCCGTTTTGTTCACTTTAAAACATTTGATATTTTGTTTTCATATTAATCAGTGATAAATAAAGCCTTTCGTCAATTTCATTGGTCAATTTCAAAACTAGACAATTTGATTGGCTGAGCAAAATAAAACTGGGCCACATTTTCAGAATTTGCACAATTAGAGTTGGGAACCTTCATTGGTCAATTTCAAAACTGGAACAATTTGATTGGCTAAACAAAATACAACTGGGTGATATTTGCATAATTTCAGTAGGGAGAATTTACGTTATCTGTCCTATTTAGGGTGGGTTATATTGTATTAATCTTTTACCTACAAGAAAAACGCCATTCATTTTTTATTATATTTTCACTTTTTGCTTCCAAAACATAGGTTATGACCCCTCATTGGAACGAGCTCGTTCCAATGAGGGGTCATATCCAATGAGGGGTCATAACCTATGTTTTGGAAGCAAAAAATGAAAATTTTTAGTTATACGAGGATGTTTTTTCCAAGTGCCGTCTGCAACTAAAGTTAGGTGATGGTTAAAAAGTCATACTACTCCGAGGTGCCAAATAACAGTGATGGCCAAATAACAGTGATGGCTCAGATTTTGGTCTGAAAATAATAACAGTGATGGCATTTTTGCTCTATGTCTCAATACCAAATAACAGTGATGGCAAGGAATTTTTCAGCAAAATTAATAAGCATGTCGACACTCTTATTTGGCACCTCGGAGTAAGTGGCTAATTTGTGCGTGTGTGTCATGTGATAAATAGAATATGAAATGAGTGTTTTTCTCATATAATATTTTTGAAACTCGTCCGAATTTACCGTTTGAGCTCGCCAGAGGCTTGCCAAAACGGAAAATTCTTAGACTCGTTTCATAAATATTATATGAGAAAAACACTCATTCCATACCCTCTATTTATTAAAACTTGTATTTTACTTTCCTGTAACATATTTATAATGATGCATTTCATTAACAGGAGAATATCCCCATAGGAACCCTGTGAAGTGGAGCAGTGCTTGTTTTAACATGCAAGTAACAAGTTCTGCCTTACTGGTAAAATAGCACTAAGAAGCAACACCTGGCAGGGATGTGGTGACAGAGGGTTTGTGTCACCCCCCCCCCCCCCCTCTGCCCCTTCCCCCCCCCCCCCCCCCAATCCTGGTCAGAATTTCCTATAGTTGGAAATTCGGAGGGCAAGTCATGAGTAGTTGGAAATGCCATCTATCTGGATTTTGGAGCTTCTTTGCCGATGCTGATGTCTCCTTTACTTCCCAAAATTCCAACTAGGTTTCAAATCGGCAAAAATTCTAACTGTTACTATTTAAAACTACAGTGTATGCAATATCGAGCTTCGTAAGTATGCATGATGTAAATCGGTACGAGATTTCTATAGTACATTTACTTATCGTAATAAAAAAATCCTTGAATTGAACTTCAAGAAAATCACATCATGTAATATTGTTATCCTGAGTTAATTCCACCATTCACAGTTACAAAATAATGAAACATCAGAAATAGATCATTCCTGCATAAGATCTGATTTAATGTTAGGACAGTGTGAATTGTTCAAACTTCTAAGCTTCAGTATTTGTTTAGCACATATTGAATTCCCAGAAGAATACCAAATAATAATAACCTGATAATTCTATCATATATTTGTTGGCATTTTAGTTACTAGAATCAATTTTATGCTCCCTTTCATGGCTTCATTTTCAAAATCTTTCTCAGCAGTAAATTTCCAACTATGGAGAGGGCCTGGGGAGAGGGGTTTCTCTCTCCTGGTCCCTTCCCATAGTGGAAATTAACAACCCTACACCCCCCTCACCCCTCCCCCCTCCCCCCAATCAGAAATCTCCAGCTACGTCCCTGACACCTGGAGTGGAGTTGAAGACCTCTGAAGTCGGTAGGATAGGTTAAACTTGAACTTTACTTCATCCCTATGTTCTGGTCTTGAGATAGCCAAAAATGTTGAAAGTGACCTTAAGCACTAATAAATAAATAAATTGGAGAATGAATTCATAGACTGATGTGACTGTTGCAGTATTTTTTGTTTTCCCAACAGATGCATTAAAACAGTAAACGGATAATTAGTTTTCTGGGTATTTGCCAGTGTTCACATACGTAATTTTCAGTATTGGCTATTGCCAATAACACAGGTATCACCCAGCTCTAGAATTTTTTTTTTTACCTGCAGTCTAGGTAAATAAAAACCTCAAAACTTGAAACAGAGGGAGACAATTGCCAGTTTGTGATGAGTGCCATTTTCTGGGGAGAATGATTGATCAGGGCTTATATTTAATATAAATTTGGGAGAATCCATTTTGAGTCCATACTAGATATGAGTGTCCCAGGATCCCCTGAGACCACCATGGTTGAAGCCTTGTTGTATACTGATAACACATGTTAACCCTTTATCTAACCACACTTTTTAATTTTTAAACATAAACTGAATTTGATAATATTTAAGAAAAATAAACAACATTTACCAATAAAATCTTACAAATTTGGATATCATTGCAACTGGCTTCATTGAACCGATTCCAATGATGGCCATATTTGTGCAGTTTGCCAAAGTTTCAGGACATTTCATGTCATGTTAGTCTGTATTGGTCAAGTTGCTGCTGCTGGTTTGTTAGGTAAAGGGTTAAATTGACTCAAATCTTTTCACACGAATCCTAGCAGAGGTGCAGCAAAAATCTACATCGATTCACGCAGGTTTTGTTGTACAAATCTTTGCATGAATTTATTCTCAGATTCTTGTCGAAATATAAGCCCTGTTTATTGTCCCCTGAAAAAAAATTTAGGGGTCTATTAACCCTCTTGACTCTGATGTCAAAATTGCAAAATTGTAAGCAGCAAATATTTCCCATAATGCAGTTTGATATTTAACCAAATATACCTTGTTTGACAGAGCTCAGTGAGCTCTGTCAAACAAAATATAATGGGTTGAATTCATAGTTAAACAAGAGAAAAACAGTGATTGGAGAAAATTCTGTTGCACTTTCAGAGTGCTAGGGGTTAAAATGGCCGGTGTCCCCCCATGCATCCGTTCCACATTGGTTTCCCAATGATAACTTTAGTTATAGTTAGCCAAATCAAATGAATTTTGGAATGGAGGTGTATCAACATAAAATACAGGCCAAGTTCTACAGGTCAAGTTCAAATCAGGGTGTGGTACGACATTTTTTGCTGAAGTTATGAGTCTGTCAGTTACTGGCTGCTTGTTGGTTCTCTTTAGGTACCCCAGCTTCCTCCACTCGTAAACCTCTTCAACGTGAGGGGATTCTGGCTGTTGAAAATGTTAAAAACCAATAAATAAATACTTACTGTTCACAGCATTCATTCTTTACAAAACAAGGTAAGTTGTCATTTGTGGGTTTTAACAATGATTTAATGCCACTACCCCATCCCTTGCAGGTAGGGTAATCAAATGAAAGATATGTTTTGTAAAGAAGTATATATTTTTTGTGAATCAGGTATTGAGAAAGGTAATTATAATTTCATCACTCCCTCTCATCCTAATCTCATCCTACCTTAACTTTTCCTTTCTGTTCTCAAACATTGTATCCTCAGGCCTGGCATTCTGGAAAATACAGGAGGGCAAAAAATCGCTCTCCTCAATCAGCTTAGGAGAGCAATTAGCTTTACACAGCATTTTAAGTATCCAGTTGAACGAACTCATTGAAACTGAAACCAACAGACTACATCAGTGATTTTATTAACTTTACTAAGGTAAAGTGAAATCTCTTAGACATCTAGATGTCTCACTCAACAACCGAACACACACTTGACAAGACCTGTGTATCTACCCAGACCTGTTGTCGAAGAAAGTCATACCCCTACCACTACCACCTTCAACCCCCCAAGGGGGGTTGAAGGTGGTAGTGGTATGTGTATGACTTTCTTCGACAACAGGTCTGCTTGAATCTACAGTCACATCCTGGTGCAAGTGCTTCAAGTGACAGGATAGTAGTAATGGTAGTATATTATAGTGTCAATATTCTTGAATCATTACCCCTCAAACTGTGATGTCAGTTGTTGAACTTGAAACTGACAGAAACAAAATATTGCTGTGACCCATTTTGCTTCAAATGATTGCAACTGTGTTTGGGTATGGTTGCAGCCCAGGGCTTGATTTAATCTGAAAATTTTGAATAGCAATTTACTATTCACCCTGGAAAATTGATTAGCAGTTGATCCAAAAGCACTTGAAACTAATAAATCTTCAATAGCAAAATTCAGAAATTGGAGAGCAAAGTGCTATGCTAATCCAGTTAAATCGAGCCCTGCAGCCATTACCTTTTACCACTAAACCACTTTCAAAATGAAATTACGTGATGTTATGTGACTTCGAAGTTAAATTACATTTTTGCTTTACAACAAAAATTTAATGTGAGCATAATACATGTAATCTCAATCATCCCAGACCAAAATATTTAGGAGGGCAATTTTTCGCTCGCCTTAATTCTTTCAGGAGGGCAGTAAGGAGAGCTAAAAAATCGCTCTCCTGAAATTGTCAAGCCTGTATCCTACAGGCTATGGTGTTAACAAGTTCCCACAAAGGGGCAATGGGTAAAGAAACATAAATAATTTATAATCCTTCTTTATTCAACTAATGTAATCTGAGTCAACTTGTGCCTAGCTGGTGAGTTGTGAATTGTAACATTTGTTTGACAGTGATCAGGAGATTCTTAACTTACAGTTAAAACTAGAAGTCCTGTCATGAAATGCGCAGAAAAAGCACATTGATATGCGCGTTAATGTGTGCGTTATGACCCAAGTAAAGCTATCAAATTCTGTACATATGGCCTGTGCACAAGCAATGTTTCAGCCAATGGACCTCCGGGTAACCCGGAGGTCCATTGGCAGAAACATTGCATGTGTTTTCTATGAGTAACCAGGAGAACCTATCGTGCTTTGGATGTCATTCAATATGGCAATCGCGCGCAATTCCAACGCGCAATTAAGCCAAGATAAGCGCACAATTCGTGACAGGACTTCTAGTTTTAACTGTACTACGTCTTCCTCCCTCCCTCCTAAAACTTTCTTATCTCTGTTATGACCCTGGCAGTTGAAAATGTTGTTAATCCCATATAACTAACTAGGCAAAGGGCCTTAATACTCCATTATGCTAATTACCTATCTTAATCATTTCTACTAATTTATTCATGACATTTAGCATTACTGTTTGATTGATGCAGTTAGGAAGGACGGCAAAAACAGTAACAAAAACAAATCATAAACACTTCTAACTTAGAAGTCCTTCCTGTTCAGGCCGAGTGGTTGTAGCGTTCTTAAGGTGAAAATCCAATGTATTTCACGACTTTGGCGCTGTTCAGTTGCATTTGGTCCTTCAGGGTCGGAGGATAATACCTGTATGATGCGGTAGCGCATATCAGACAATATATGGTCATTTTGGTTGTAATGTATCGAGACAGGTGTGTCCCATTTATACCTAATATCTGCCAGATATTTGCGTATTCGGGTGTGGAGATGACGTTTCGTCTCCCCGACATATTGTTTGCCGCACTTTTGGCAATTTAAAAGATAAACGGAATTTCTTGTCATATAATTGGTGCAACGAGGTCCCTTACAGTGCTTGGAGGTGATTTCGCTGTGGAACAAAAGGCCCTTCGGTAGGTGTTTGCAGATAAAACAATCTGGTTTGGTGCACTTTGTGTGTGGGTTTTTATTAATTCTCCCACTAATGCCATGTAGTACGGCTAATCTGGAGCGGGTGAGGATATCTTTGAGAGAAGGGTTGCGTCGCCTTGCTAGGAGTGGGGGGTGGGTGGAAAATAACGTTTTACTCGGTTCACTGTTGGAAAGGATGGGCCATAGTCATCGTATGTGTGAGTATACGGCAGTGCATTCGGGGTGGTAATTAGTAACAAAAGGTATACAGTTACTATCCTGATTGGCATAATTTCCTAATTTTTCAATGAGTGAGTCTTGGTCATGGAGGGACACTGCAGTCATGGCTTTTTGGGGTGTTTTGGTTGGATAACCATGGCATTGGAAGTGGTTTATCATATCCTGGGCTTGTTCTTGGAAGTCCTCATGCTTGCTGCAGATGCGTTTAACCCTAAGCAGTTGGCTATAGGGGATACCTTCCATCAGGTTCCTCGGATGGCAAGAATCTGGTCTCAGGTAGGCGTGTGTTTTGGTATATAAATTGGTAACCACTTTGTTGCCGCTTTTGGTAATTGTTACATCAAGGAAATTGACCGATTTACTGGAGTATTCCACAGTGAATTTAATGGTTGGATGTGCTAAGTTAAAGTGTTCAATGAATTGAAGAAGTGTCTCTTCTCCGTGTGTCCATATGAGGAAGATATCATCAATGAACCTTAAGTAAAGTTCTGGTTTGTGTGTAAATGTTTCGATAAGTCGATTTTCTAATTCCCCCATAAAAATGTTGGCGAATGTCGGAGCAACACGTGTCCCCATGGCCGTGCCACCAATTTGGAGATAATTCTCCCCATTAAATTCAGAATTATTGCAGTGGAGAACTAATTTAAGTAGGCTCAGGAGGCTGCCTGTGATATCTCCTGGTTTGGTTTATGTCTCCGGATACTGCGAGCGACCGCCAGAAGGCCTTCATGGTTAGGTATGTTGGTATATAGGGAAGTGACATCAAGTGTGCATAATATAAAGTTCTCAGGTAGAGTTGGTACGTTTTGTAGTTTAGCGAGCAGATCGCTTGTGTCGGGCAAATAGTTCGGGTACGCTTTAACAAAGTCCTCGATGTGCTTGTCTATGAAGCTGCTGATGATTTCTGTAGGCCCACCACTACCACTTATAATGGGTCTACCTAGTACTTTACCTCGTTCTTTGTTTTTGTGTACTTTCGGGAGTAGTTACAATTGAGGCGTTCAAGGATTTGGATGAATCAGACAAGCTCTAATTTGGGGGGTAATTTCCCGTTTAGTGACCAATTTAGGGTCTGTATAATAATAGGTTGGTGATGTTCTGTTAGATTGGTGCTTTTCTCACTGTAGTAACGTTCGTCTCTCAGTTGACGGTTAAATTCTCGGATGTAGTCTTTCCAATCCCAAATGAAAATGCCGGAACCCTTATCAAAACGTTTAATAACAATATTGGTGTTGTCCACCAGGCTTGCAAGGGCTAGCCGTTCCTTGGTGGTAAGGTTGTCTTTATGAAATCGCATATCCGGATTGGTTAAGATTTGGTAATTTCTGGTGCGGTAAAGGCCTTCCAGGCTTGGATTCTTCCCTGGGGGTGGGGTCCAAGAGGATTTGGGTGTAAACTTGCATTTTAATCGTTCTTGGAGGGGATCAGAGGTAGTGTTGGGTGGTATATCATGGAAAAATAGTTTCAGCCGTAGGCGGTGGAAAACAGCTTTGGTGTCTCTGGAGAGGGAAACTCGGTCACTCTGTGTAGGGGTTGGGCAAAAGTAGAGGCCTTTTTGTAGGAGGCTCATTTCGGCTGGTTCAAGTATATGATCTGAACAGTTAATAACAAGTTCGGGGTAGGCATTGTTATTTTTATTGTTATTGTTGGTGGTGTAAGCAGGGTGGTGAGAATTACAGAGATTTCTTAAAGCATTCATAAATGAGGTTAATTCAGGGTTCTGTGGGTTTCTCTGTGGTTGTGCTTGTCATTGTTGATATGGTCCACATTGATGACATTACTATCTCCTATCCCGGTATGGGTATGGTTCTGGTGACTGGTCCGTTGCGGTTCGTGGTATCTGAACTAATGGTTCATGGTACACTATCAAGCATGTAAAATAGTTTGTTCTGCTTTTCGTTCTGCAGATAGTTAATGCTTTTTTCATAGGTTTTGTTAAGTGAGTTTCTATAAAGTTGTAATACGGTATTAATAGAAGACGCCATTGCCTGTTTTTGTCCTTGGCGGGCGCTGCTGGGAAACTGGTCTCGAGCAGCGGTTATTCTGTTGCCAATGTTTGTGCGGTCTATCTTGACCTGGTCAAGCGTGATCTGTAGGATCTGTCTGCTCGCTTGTATGAGCATATCTTGTAAGCGTTTTTTGGTAATGTCGCTTCGTTGCCTGCGGGCTTTTGGTATTGTTGTCCACAGGCCAGTAGGGAAGAGGCTGTTTTCCATGCATTTCTCCAGGAAAAGGCCTTGGAGTTTTAGTTTGAGCTGTGTTACACAGAGGTTCCATATGGTACGGTATGCAGGCTTAAATTCCTCTCGGATGGGAGTAAGTGTGATTTGTTCTGTCTCATGGCACTGTCTCTTTGGGTGCCATTCTTCGCTGCCTGATGTTAAAATAACTGTGTTAGCGCTGGCACTTGTGCTCAGGCTGATGTCACTAATAGAGCTAGTGGCTGGTGTTTCTGCCATAGTCCTTGAACAAGTTTAGAAGTAAATACAGTTCAATACAACTACAAGAGTTCGAGGGAACTTGTTTTCAGACAGTCCTGTATAATATATAGCTTAACCGGTTTTGTGCATTCGTACACTTCGTCACAGAGTGAGGTCAACCGGTTTCGTCATGAAGTGTACAAATGCACGAAACCGGTTAGGCTATATACTATACAGGATTGTCCGAAAACAAGTTCCCTCGAACTCTTGTAGTTGTATATACAGTAACAAAAACAACACAAATAACTTATCAAGCCTTTTTTAAAAATGGGCCTTTCTCCAAAACTGGCCTTTTTCAAAAACAGGCCTTTAGATTGATCTAATTTGGGTACAGTGGCAAACCCAACTGCAAAGTTGTGCGGTTCAGCTGGAGACAAAAATGTTGGTTTGTTTTCCCTTTGTAGAGTCTGTTTCCGACACTTTTACAGCATTTTTGTTATGGGCCTTATCCAATCGATCATGGGTCTTATGTGTTTTCCCTCGAACTTCTGTTTCCTCATAGAGAGTTTATAGAGAAAAACAATCTGCGTCGACAGTGTCATACATTATTGATTTACTTTGGCAAACTCTGTGATTTTTAGCTTAACTTGACAAAGTCAAGATAAGCTATTGCCATCATGCGTGCAGAAGTCTGTGAGTCTGTGAACATTTTTCTTTAGCACAGGCTACACTCTGTAGTGTTTGTCATAAGCACGTTTGAGGTCATGTCTAGATGAGAACAACCTTTTTGGTCGCGATTGGTCAATCGTGATGGCTGCCCGAGCGCAAAACCCAAAACCCATTAGCACAGTCTACAGGTCGTATTTATGAAGGGATTTCATTGTAACTTGATAGGATGGCTCTGTATAATATCAAGATGAGAATGTCCCCTTTTGGTCATGATCTGTCAACCGTGACGGCTGCCCAAGTCCGAAACATAAAAACTTCTGCACAGTCTACAGGTCATATTTAATATGGTGGGATTTTATTGTAACTGTTAGGATTATTCCATATGATGCCTAGATGAACCGTGACGACTGCCTGAGCCCAAAACCCGAAAACCTTTAGCACAGTCTACAGGTCCATTTATGGAGGGATTGCATTGTAACTTGGTAGGTTGACTCCATATAATGTCTAGATGACAACGTCTCCTTTTGGTCTTGATTGGTTAACTGTGATGGCTACAGGGGCCTAAAGCCCAAAAACATTTAGCAGTCTACAGGTTGTATTAATGAATGGATTTCATTGTAACTTGGTAGGATGACTCAGTATAATAACCAAATGAGGACGTCCCATTGTGGTTGCGATCGGTCAGCCATGATGGCTACACATGTCCAAAGCCCGAAAACCTTTAGCAGAGTCTACAGGCCATATTTATAAAGGGATTTCATTGTAACTTGATAGGATGACTCGTTTTGGAATAATTTCACTGTAACTTGGTAACTTTGGTTGACATACATTAACTGCGATGGTCATATTAACTCACCCCTCAGTTCTTTAGTACAGTCCACACCTCAAATTATTTTTATTGAAAACATAGCATACAGAAAACAGAAATTAACATATTCTCAATTATCACAATTCTTGTCTTATTTCATAATCCTCTCATAAACATTGAACATTATCCTTTTCATCAAACACTACACACAGGCAAGTTAAGCTACAGTGTCATTGACACTTTCATTGATGATCTCCATCTGCACGTCCGTAATCTGTACGTACGTCTGTACATTTGAATGTTCTTTTTTTTCAGCTATAATTTTGTTAGTCTGTGAGTCTATGAGTCTGCTCACATTTTCCTTTAGCACAGGCTACACCCCACAGTTCTTGTCAGATCATCACAAAATTTCGTATGCAGGTTTGAGGTCATATCTAGATGAGAAATATGGAGGGATTTCATTGCAACTTGGAAGGATGACTCTGTATGATGTCTGGATGAGAGCTTCCCCATTTGGCCTCGATCTGTGAACCGTGACTGCTGCCTGAGCCAAAAACCCGAAAACCTTTAGCGCAGTTTACAGGTCGTATTCATTTAGGGATTTCTTTGTAACTTGGTAGGATGACTCCATATAATGTCTCTATGAGAATAAGGGGCCCAAAGCCCAAAAACCTTTAGCACAGTCTACAGGTCATATTTATGAAGGGATTTCATAGTAACTTGGTAGGATGATTCCAGATAATGTCTAGATGAGAACGTCCCGTTTTGGTAGCGATCTTTCAACCTTGATGGCGGCCCGAGCCCAAAACCTGAAAACCTTTAGCATAAACTACTATTTATGAAGGGATTTTATTGTAACTTGGTAGGATGACTCCATATAAAGTCTAGATAAGAATGTCCCTTTTTCCTGAAAACCTTGAGCACAGTCTACAGGCTGTATTTATGAAGGGATTTCATAGTAACTTGGTAGGATGATTCCGGATAATGTCTAGATGAGAACGTCCCCATTTGGTAGTGATCATTTAACCGTGATGGCTGCCCAAGCCCAAAGCCTGAAAACCTTTAGGATAGACTTCTGGTCTTATTTATGAAGCGATTTTATTGTAACTTCGTGGGATGACTCCCTATAATGTCTTGATGAGAACATCCCCTTTTGGTCGTGTTTGGTCTACTGTGATGGCGACAGGGGCCCGAAGCCCAAAAACCTTGAGCACAGTCTACAGGCTGTATTTATGAAGGGCTTTCATAGTAACTTGGTAGGATGATTCCAGATAATGTCTAGATGAGAATGTCCCCTGTTGGTAACGATCATTCAACCATGATGGCTGCCTGATCCCAAAACACGGAAACCTTTAGCACAGTCTACAGGTCGTATTTATGAAGGGATTTCATTGTACCTTGGTAGGATGACTCAGTATAATGTCTAGATGAGGATGTCCCCTTTTGGGTTACGATCAATCAACTGTGATGGCAATACAGGTCCGAAGCCCAAAAACCTTTAGCACAGTCTGCAGGCCACATTTATGAAGGGATTTTATTGTAACTTCATAGTATGACTTATTTTGGAATAATTTCACTGTAACTTGGTTACTTTGGTTGACATCCATTAACTGTGAGGGCCACATATCAGCTATCCCTCAATTCTTTAGTACAGTCTATACCTCAGATTATTTTTATTGAAACAGGGAACAGAAATTAACATATTCTCAATTATCACAATTCTTGTCGTATTTCATAATCCTTTCATAAACACTGAACATTGTCCTTTTCATCAAACACAACTAGGGCTGTCGCGATTATTCGACTAACCGTCGACTATTGAAGTATTCGACGTTTTTCATTTTTAGTCGATCGTCGTTCATTTTCAAGGTGGTACACGTCTACTACACGTCGGGCTAAATTGCATTGTTTTGTGAGGTGAATGATCAATGAAGGTGAATAACTTTAAATATCTAACCATAGTTAACATTCATATCCGGAAGACTGTACGACTGTCACTGACTGTGTAAGAAAGAACACTCACAGTTACTCGAGAAGAATAGATTCTTCTGAATTTCTCCAGTCTTGTACACACGAATGCACCCATTGGAAAACCCAAAGTGCGGAAGTGACAAAATTATGACGAAAGTCAGAACGTCAGATCACTTCTCAAAGTTCGGAACTTCAGACTAAGATCCAATTTTAACAACTGACGAGGGAATGCATAGATCTCAATGTTCAAAATTTCAAGAAACTTAGAGCAGAAAGGAAACATATGCAGGAACGTTCTTTGGTAAATTCATTTTAATTCATCGGCTTCAATCTAGTTCAAACTTGGACCCGCAGTCAGTAATATTATTTTTGGGGTTGGTACGTCCTACAGGACATACCAACCCCAAAAATTATATTGCGGACTGTGGGTCCAAGATTGGACTACATGTAGCTTCAGTCGGGACCGATTTGTTGTTCCCACAACCCCACTTCATCTGAACACACTGATGCCATTGTCATTTTCAAAGTTTTACGAACAGAAGAATGATTTGCTAAAAAATCATGGGAAGCGACTATTAATCGACTAACCGTCGATTACTGGTCACGATTAGTCGATTACAAAAAATGATAGTCGCGACAGCCCTGAACACAACAAACGGCCATGTTAAGCTACAGTGTTATTGACACTTTCATTAAATTTACCATACTCCTTAAGCATGGTATAGAGATGACAAAAATAGGTTTGGTTTGAATTTTTGCCACCAGGTGGTTCCAGGGACTGATGCCACTTGAAGACTGAGCTAAAATATTGCTTTCCGAAGACAGGCTCCTAGGAGATGTAATTTGGATTCTTGAAAGTGTGTTTATATGTTCCGGGTGAGTCTCAAGATGTTCATAAAGGTTTCAGAATTTTGATTTGACCCGATGCAGCAAAGGTTTCAGATTTTTGAGTCGGGGCGCCATGTGTCTCTCATACTGCCACTTTTGTCATTAGAGAATCGTTTATCACATGTTAAGGTAGGTTCTCTGGACAGTGACGCATGGGAAAGGCACGCGATTGCTCTCGCACAACATCGCTAATGCAAAAATTGATCAAGGTACGCGAATAATCACTGGCCTCTATTCTTGGGTGTGTTTTCATCCTTTTGAGTTGTGTCAGCAGAAACATTCAATTAAGTTTTGATGTTGAGAAATTTTTAATAATCACTTACAATTTGAAGCGTTTAAAGTACAATTCCAAACAATTTCCTTTCCGTCGTTATGAACATGACACACAGTAGTTCGCTTATACATCCACACACAACACGCTAACAGTATGAGGGTTGCACATTGAGAACTCGCCCAGAGCTTACTCCCGCCACAAAATGAACACGACGCATGTTCACATAAAAAATGGTGGCCATTCTGAGATATGAGAAAAGTTTTTATACTAACGTATTTTTTTTTTATCAAAGACATGCAGAATGTTGCCATGTTCCTTGTTTTCTTTTATACACGTGACACCTGTCGCCCCAATTAACCATTGAAATGAATTAATGTGCCTGTTTCGGAATTTAAGCATCCATTTTCCACGATTTTAATAATCTGCCATTTAAAATCAAGAAAATTTTAGTGGGTTACATGTATTTTCACCGTCAAAATTTCCATCCGTGTTCAGTTGTATTCATGCATTCGTTTAGAAGGACGCTTGTTAGAAGGACGCTTGTCAGTTGTAGTTAAACATTGAAATCAACACTCAATCAAATTCACTCTCCTCACAATTTTCACTCTCGCAAACTTTATTTGAGGTGAGCTATTTTCCACTCGCCTCCATTTTGCTCCCATTCATCACTGTCTGGATGTGGATAAAGGTTTCAGGATTTTTGGTCCTGCCCCATGTGGCACCCAGAGTGCCACTTTTATCAGAGAATGTGAATTGATTTGTGACCATTGTGATGGCAAACTGAAAATGTGGGGATACACCTTAGTGTGTTTTGCACACAAATGATGCCGTTCTAGTTTTATTTGTAAAATTCTTCATCCTCTAATTTTAACCCTTTACCCAACGTAACGGCCAAAACCGGCCAGCGCTATTCTCAAAAATCGCCAATTAATTTTCACTATTTTTTTCATTTTTTGTCTCAAAAACATAGGTTATGACCCCTCATTGGAACGAGCTCATCGAGCTCGTTCCAACGAGGGGTCATAACCTATGTTTTTGAGACAAAAAATGAAAAAAATTAGTTATTCAAGATTTTTTTTTTGCAAGTGTCATCTGCTTTTCACGTTAGGTAAAGGGTTTATATGTCACTACCTGATTACAGCTGAGTTGTTTTCAAGCCAGGAAAAAAGCTGACTCTCATCTACCAAATGAGTTCCCCAGAGGGTGAATTTGGTGATGCTGCCCTGGATGGCAGAGTAGCATTACTAAATTTACCCTCTGTGAACCTCAATATGAAATTGGGTCTCAGGCCTAAACAGAAAGAGGTACTCCAAGGATAAATAGGGGGATTCTAGCCCATTATATTGGATAATATCAGCAAATTTGCCCTCCAGGAACCTCATTCTAGAAATGACAGTTTTTGTGGGAACTGGAAAACCGAACCACAAGACCCAACAAAAACCAGTGTTGAATGCTTTTACTGTGTCAGTGCATGAACTGATCAAACTATCTTACTGGGAGGGAACTGGATTAATGGCCCCTGTGACTGCCGTTGCTTAGTCCAACTGGCAAAGGGGGTGAATATTCTCATTATCACATTATCTCCCTTATTGACTAGTCCACTGGACATCCACCGGGCTCCACTGGACGAGTCAGTAAGGGAGATAATGTGATAATGAGAAACACAACATAAATTAGATGAACATTATTCATTTGTTACCTTAATGTATGTTTTTAGGCTTATAGTTAAAACTAGAAGTCCTGTCATGAAATGCACACAAATAGCACGTCAATCTGCGCGTTAGTCTACGCGTTACGACCATAGTAAGGCTATCACATTCTGTACATATGGTCTGTGCACAAGCAGTGTTTCAGCCAATGGACCTCCGGTTACTCCTGTCATGAAATGCGCACAAATAGCACGCCGATCTGCACGTTAATCTACGCATTACGACCATAGTTAGGCTATCACATTCTGTACATACTGTCTGTGCACAAGCAGTGTTTCAGCCAATGAACCTCCGGTTACTCCTGTCATGAAATGCGCACAAATAGCACATTGATCTCTGCGTTAATCTTCGCGTTACAGCCATAGTAAGGCTATCACATTCTGTACATATGGTCTGTGCACAAGCAGTGTTTCAGCCAATGGACCTCCGGATAACCCGGAGGTCCATTGGCAGAAACATTGCCTGCATTTGCTATGAGTAACCAGGAGAACTTGCCGTGCTTTGGATGCCATTCGATATGGCAATTGCACAAAATTCCTACATGCAATTAAGCCTAGATAAGCGCACAGTTCATGACAGGACTTCTAGTTTTAACTGTAGCAACAGATCCACTAGAATTGCTAAACTCGATCAAGTTAGGTGGAACCCAATAGACAGACATGACTCTTTGTGGTGCCATACATACACAAAACAACACACGCGTGTGAATGGGTTAATCAATATGGCAGGAGTGAAAGCATAGAAAGATAGAACGTGAGGCCGCAGGCCTCGAGTTTAATCCTTCCGCAATGGCATGAGTGCCATATCGATTAACCCATTCACAGGTGTCATTCTGTAATTATTACACGCCTTCACGTCTATAAAAAACAGTTATTAGAAGGACACTCAGCAATTCATTTGCCAGCTGTCAACAAAAAGAACAAATTTTATTGCCAACCAAATTTGTGAGTGGAACCTGTGTTACTGTTTCGTCCCCCCGAATTCCCGTGTGTTCTATGTGACTACTGGCATATAAAACACATTGGACTCCGGGGACAATTTTCAGCTATCGCTAGCAGTTCAAATTGTAATTGCGTTGCACGATTAGTTAAAAATTCCAGTGAAATTTCACTTCTATTTAAAAATAGCCTGTGAATGATTTCCGTTCCGAATATGTGCAAAATAGGTTTTCATTTTCTGCATGGTTTAGTATTGCTGTATAGATGGGAAATTCATAGAACAGGCATGTAATAAATACATGTATTTGCTGTGTAATAAAAACTATTGCATAACAAATGTTATCTAATATATGTACTGAACACACATAAAAATTAAATTGAAAACCGAGGTTTTTTCCTGAAACCGAATCGGAAGAATCAAAATCTCCCAGCTTTAAACTGATTGCATTCCAATCGTGATTCGTTCGAGAAAGAGGGATCTTCTGTGATCACTGTACAGTAAATATAATATTTCTTTCAGACAAAACAGATAGAAGAAATATATATGAGGATTGCCCAGTTAGCCAAGTAAGTTTCTAATAATAGGCCTTTACAGATATCACTGTAGTAAATATTTGAATTGGAGTTACCCACCTTGAAAAGTTGCACTCGGAAATGATGCAATCTCCTAAACAAAGCAGCCTTGGGAAAATATATTGTTTAAGTAAACATTTGAAACATTCTAATGACATCTTACATTATTGTTAAATATTCCAGATAAATAAAGAGGGTGATTTGATGACTTTTGGACTTACAAAATACAATTGACTATTGACTATGTTTTTGTTGGGAATTCCCTGAAAGATATGTGCACTGGTACTTCCCTTCTTGTCAGTTTTTCTCTCTTATTTGTTGCATGACCCCCTGTTTTCAGGTCAGAAAAAGTTGTTTGAACAGCTATACTTGACAAAAATAACTGAATGCCAAAATTAAATTGATGAGATCATATCTTATTTCACCTGAATGTTATAATGGTCATCAGTGGGAAAATATTTTGTACTGTGATACCTACATTGCAGTAAGGCTTCACGGTATTCTAATTTGTAATACCGAGTACGTGTTTTTTTTAAATACCGCGATATTATAAGTCACAGGGCATTCAGTTGGCAGATACAGTGTCATATATGGCTCAGAGAAAACAATATTTGGTTCGGCACTGTATCTGCTAACCAAACGCCCTGTAACGTATTTATTATGCACGGCATGCTAAAATGTCATTGGGAAAGTTAACTCAATGAATAGTTAAATGATGCGCACTTTTCGAAAAATGTAAACAAAGCAGTTGATGTTTACATACACAACAAGGGGAGTAATTTTGCGTCTGCATTCTAATAAATCACTCGTGACTTGTTCTATAACCGCCAATGTTTTGGGCTGGTTTGGCATTTTATTAAAACAGTTTCATTCAATCGAATGCAATGTTTATACGACGGGGCTATTTTATATGATGGGTCTTCTGTACGACTGCGCTGCAGCATGTACGTACGTATAAATTAAAAGCTGAGGCATGTGGATATAATGATAAAACAAAATTGCTGACGGGCACCTAATATTAAATTAATATTGGGTGCTTTTCAGCCATCCTGAACCTAATATTGCAGAGTCTATGTCTCTTAGTAACTTCATTTGATTGGATAAACACATTTACTAGCATAATAAGACTAAATATCGAGTTTTTATGACCTGACAATCCTAGTTTGATATGGCAATGTAGAATGCCAAACACACACAATACTGCTTGTATTTTGCGATACTGCGTGTACCTATTTACTGTATGTATTGGGACACTCTATGATTTGGGTCTCACATTTTTTCCAGAAAACTATATTTTTTTTTTTTATGCTCCAAAGTTTGGGACATTTAGGAGATTTGTTTCCAGTTGGCCCGTCGCTAGTAGCAGACGACACTCATAAAAAAATTCTTGCGTAAGTAAAAGTTTTCATTTTTTGCTTCTAAAACATAGCTCATGATCCCTCATTGGAACGTGCGCATTGGGACACTCTATGATTTGGGTCTCACATTTTTTCCAGAAAACTATATTTTTTTTTTTTATGCTCCAAAGTTTGGGACATTTAGGAGATTTGTTTCCAGTTGGCCCGTCGCTAGTAGCAGACGACACTCATAAAAAAATTCTTGCGTAAGTAAAAGTTTTCATTTTTCGCTTCGAAAACATAGCTTATGATCCCTCATTGGAACGAGCGCAATGCGCACGTTCCAATGAGGGATCATGAGCTATGTTTTAGAAGCAAAAAATGAAAATATAAAAAAAAATTGGACGGCGATTTTTGTATATAGTGATGGAAAAACGAATCACACACAACTTTATTCAGCATCAAATCAAGACTAGGCTGTGTTCATTCCCCATTTTCTAACAATTGGGACACCTGTGAAAATAATTATTTTTAGCTGTCCCAATACATAGAGTAA
Organism: Pictodentalium vernedei; assembly: GCA_031216915.1. Taxonomy (NCBI): domain Eukaryota; kingdom Metazoa; phylum Mollusca; class Scaphopoda; order Dentaliida; family Dentaliidae; genus Pictodentalium; species Pictodentalium vernedei. Next base: position 848,119,864 of record CM062296.1, on the reverse strand, counting down.
ATACGGTATTCACTGTTGCAGAAGATCCATATCTAAAGTAAATATTAGCATGGTTGATTGTAACAAAGAAGCTTCAGTGAACATTAAGCCAATTACAGAGACACACAAACAAGTTAACATTCATCAGTAATTAAATCGCAAAACAATCATGAGCCAATTCTTTTTATTCTAATGATGTTCATTAACTGTAACAACTATTCCCATTGTTTATATGAGTAATAGTCACTATTGAAACAATTGCCAAACATTTGCTTTGGCTTATATCTCAAGCAACGTACATACAAGCACAAACTAAAAGTCAGTACAGTGGAGCCCACTTAATTGGATATCTCTTAATTGTATATCCCTGTTATTTGAATATAATTTTCAAACACAAAACCATTTACCATACCTTCAGTACCTTCAGTACATTTTAAAAAATGCGAGGATATTGTTGTGATCTCCGTCCGTCCCTCTGTACGTCACACCCTGAAAGGCTCCTAGGGTATTCAATTCGAAACGTTTAAACTATGCTAATGTGTTCAGGTAACATCTCTAGATGTGCATGAAGGTTTCAGAATTTTGATTTTGCCCCAGATGGTTCCAGTGGAACCACTTTTATCGTTAGAAAATCAGTTTTCATCGAAAGGCTCCTAGGGTATTTAATTCGAAATGCTTAAACTATGCTAATGTGTTCAGGTAGCAACTCTAGATGTGCATGAAGGTTTCTGAATTTTGATTTTGCCCCAGGTGAACCACTTTTATCGTTAGAAAATCAGTTTTCATCGAAAGGCTCCTAGGGTATTTAATTTGAAACGTTCAAACTATGCTAATGTGTTCAGGTAACATCTCTAGATGTGCATGAAGGTTTCAGAATTTTGATTTTGCCCCCGGTGGTTCCAGTGGAACCACTTTTATCATTAGAAAATCAGTTTTCATCGAAAGGCTCCTAGGGTATTCAATTCAAAATGTTTAAACTATGCTAATGTGTTCAGGTAACATCTGTAGATGTGCATGAAGGTTTCGGAATTTTGATTTTGCACCCGGTGGTTCCAGTGGAACCACCTTTATCGTTAGAAAATCAGTTTTCATCGAAAGGCTCCTAGTGTATTTAATTCAAAATGCTTAAACTATGCTAATGTGTTCAGGTAACATCTCTAGATGTGCATGAAGGTTTCGGAATTTTGATTTTGCCCTCGGTGGTTCCAGTGGAACCACTTTTATCGTTAGAAAATCAGTTTTCATCGAAAGGTTCCTAGGGTATTGAATTCGAAACGTTTAAATTATGCTAATGTGTTCAGGTAACATCTCTAGATGTGCACGAAGGTTTCGGAATTTTGATTTTGGTCCCGGTGGTTCCAGTGTCACTTTTAGCGTTAGAAAATCAGTTTTCATTGAAAGGCTCCTACGGTATTTAATTTGAAACATTTAAACTTTGCTAATGTGTTCAGGTAACATCTCTAGATGTGCATGAAGGTTTCGGTATTTTGATTTTGTCCCTGGTGGTTCCAGGGGAACCACTTTTATCGTTAGAAAATCAGTTTTCATCGAAAGTCTCCTAGGGTATTCAATTTGAAACGTTTAAACTATGTTAATGTGTTCAGGTAACATCTCTAGGTGTGCATGAAGGTTTCGGAATTTTGATTTTGCCCCCGGTGGTTCCAGTGGAACCACTTTTATCGTTAGAAAATCAGTTTTCATCGAAAGGCTCCTAGGGTATTTAATTCGAAATGTTAAAACTATGCTAAGGTGTTCAGGTAACATCTCTAGATGTGCATGAAGGTTTCGGAATTTTGATTTGGCCCCAAGTGGTTCCAGTGGAACCACTTTTATCATTGGAAAATCAGATTTCATCAAAAGTCTTCTAGGATATTTAATTTGAATCATATAAACTATGCTAATGTGTTCATGTAGCATCACTAGATGTGTATGAAGGTTTCAGAATTTTGATTTTGCCCCAGGTGGTTCCAGTGGAACCACTTTTATTGTTAGAAAATCAGTTTTCATCAAAAGGCTCTTAGGGTATTAAATTCAAAACGCTTAAACTATGCTAATGTGTTCAGGTATCATTTCTAGATCTGCATGAAGGTTTTGTAATTTTGATTTTGCCCCAGGTGGTTCCAGTGGAACCACGTTTATTGTTAGAAAATCAGTTTTCATCGAAAGGCTCCTTGGGTATTAATTCGAAACGTTAAGGCTATGCTAAGGTGTTGTTAAGGAAATGCGGGGATACACCATTGTGTGCTTTGCACACAAATAACTCGATCTAGTTTGAATTGACAACCACGGAAAGCTTTACATGTACATCCTATTCTACAGAAAGTGTAGTCTGTGGGAAGGCGGACCCTCATACAGAAAGTGTAGTCTGTTGGAAGGCGGACCCTCGTACAGAAAGTGTAGTCTATAGGAAGGAGGACCCCCGTACATAAAGTGTAGTCTGTAGGAATGCAGACCCTCTTAATTTAGGGAACATATGTTTCATATCGACAGTTCTGGCCATATTTTTCCCTCATGATTGGGGCTGAAAGCAAAACGCATCCAACCGACTATCGACACATGCCACTATAAGTGGTGTGTGGGGGAAATGATGTGGTATACATGTATCAGGACTGACATTCTTTAGGAGAGCAGGAGTGCTGCACGCCAAGAAAAAATTGAGGAGGTTAATTTTTTGCCCCCCTTGATTTTCTGGAATGCCAGACCTGTTTGGAACTGCTTTTAAAATCTATTATCATTTGTCAATGTTGCATGGAATCGCACTAATTGATGACCCATTCTGTGTCACATTTCGATACATTTTGAGTATAGAAGACAGTCACATAAGACCTGAATGCAACATTTTTAATAATGGGAAGATGAAGATGTGTGTGCCAATTTTTCCACTGTGTAGCTGAATGTAGTACAATTTTTCAGTCACAATAGTAATACCTTGAAGTGAATAGAACCACAATAGCATACAAGTATATACATTAAAAATTCCAGGTGCAATTGCACTCCCAAGTAATCTAAGGAGGGCAATCGTTTTGCACTCCTTCATTTTCTAGAATGCCAGGCCTGGGTAATAAGTTATGTTTTTGAAACAGAAAATGAAAATATTTAGTTATTCAGGAAATGTTTTGTGCAAATGTTGTCTACTGTCTGTGTTAGATAAACAATAAATGAAATATTAAGAGAACATTAATTTAATTCCACTTCAGTAACCAACTCACAACATTATTATGTCAGTGTTCACTTCTCATGTCATTCCCTATCAGACATGTTGTGAAGTATATTTTTGTTATGAGCTACAGTAGAATCCTCTTAATTGAATATCCATTTTGCAATTGAAAATTATTCAATTAACAGGAGTATACAATTAACAAGGATTTGGTCAGTTTCCTGTTTTCTGGAGGTAAACTGAGCATTTATTCTATTATATCTTGTCTGACAGAGCTCTTAGAGCCCACAGAGCTCTTAGAGCTCTGTCAAACAAGATATAATAGAATAAATGCCTGTATTGGATGTAGTGAGGCCAAAAAGGTTGATAAATAAGGGGAATTTGGTGCATGTCACAGTAATTTTTTCGACATATTATAAAAATTTATATACAATTAACAGGAGTTTACTCTACAACCCATATGCAATAAACAGATCAAATTTGTACTGAAGGTATAGTAAATGGTTTTGTGTTTGAAAATTATATTCATTTAACAGGGATATACAATTAAGAGATATCCAATTAAGTGGGCTCCACTGTATTTGATGGTGATCATGTGATAATGTATTTTAACCCAACTTTTTTCTGTGAATAACTTTTGTGGAAAATGAATGATATAAAGGGGGGAAACAAACTAATTGCTGTTGTGCTATTTGAGAGAAAAAAACATCCACTTGAGAAATATTCTTTTGTTTATCCTGAATTGTACACATTATTTTTTTTTCACAGAATGGTTGAAGATAGCTCCTGTGTCTTTCCTACAAAATATCAAGCTGCTAATTCTCCAGGTAATATTATAATCTGTAAGGTGCTTTTTAACTCGTAGAGTGTTAACCCTTTACCCAATGAATCAATCACATCCGCCCATGTAATATGCAAATTCAGCAGCTGAAAAAATATTTTTCAAAAAATTTCAACAAAACCATATCGTGACCCATGCTCGTCGAGCTTGTTCCATTGAGGTGTCACATGATATGGTTTTGTTGAAACTTTTTGAAAGATTTTAAAAAATGATATTTAAAATAATAAATTTTGATATCGTCTGCATTGGGTAAAGGGTTAAATTATTTTTCAGAAGTGATTTATAACATGAGTATTTTGTTTTCAAAGATTCCACGCCACCAGCATGGGGAGGCTTAGTTTTGCAGAATTTTGTTCATACATAATTATTTTGTTACAATTTATTGAGAGTGCCTGACTTTCAGCACTTTTCAAGAGAGCCATGCTTCCAGCACTTAACAAGTTAAAGTCGAGAAAAAAGTGTGAAATTTTATAAAGACTAGTGGATGGGTTGCATTTCAAGATACTTCCCTTATATCAAATCATAAAGTGTTTTACCAACACTTATCTTATTGACACAATTGACGATTCTCTGTAAATAATGCAAAATATTGACACCAAACATGTCTATTTAGTTATGTCAGATAGAAAAATCCACACTTGCCGAGTGTGAAGTCGATGGGGCCTATAGAGGCTGAGGGGATAGTGCATGTCACGACAAACAGTAACGACAAACAGAAATGACAAACAGAAACGGCAAACAGAAATGAAAAACAGATTAATTCAAATGTGTTATTTATACTTAGAAAAGTATCAATAAATACAACCACTCTCTGGTGTTGCTTTAACTCTTTGCATGGTGCTGTAGATATTCCCACCCAAGACAGAATTTCTCTTGTCACTGGAATAAGGATAATTTGGGCTCATTTAATCAAAATTACTTCCAGAAAATTTTTCACCAATGATTTCTTGAGTTAAATTTAGATGACTTTTTCATAAAATCTAGTCATGGCTGCTTTTCAGCAGCCATGACTAGATTTTATGAAAAATATCTTGAAAATACTCTGTGGGTTAGAGTTATTTATTTATTTATTTATTGGTGTTTAAGGTCACATACTTATGCACAATGGCTAATCGTGACCGTGACAGTTTTACGGGTGGAGGAAGCCGGAGTACCCGGAGAGAACCACCGAGCAACGACGAGCAGCTGTCAGCTCTCCAACATCGTAACTCTGAACGCTGCACCGCGGCACAGGCAGGGTTAGATTGGTTGAAGACATGCGCACCATCGACGTGCAGTACGCCTCAGTACACAGCGTCATCGTGCCCCCATGTAGGCAATCGGGGTGAAGTGTCTTGCCCAAGGACACAACGCGGTTGCCGCAGGTGGGATTCGAACCGAGGACCTCTCGGCTTGCAGCCTGCACCTCTACCAACTGAGCCACCGCGCCCCTTGGGTTAGAGTTAAAAAGGTTTGAAATTTTAGCTCACCTGAGTGTAAGTCAACAAGAGAACTAGTTAACACATTTTTTCTATTGTCCATAGACCAGGGCTTATATTTCATCTAAATTTGGGAGAATCCATTTGGATTCTCACGAAAATGGTTGCAAGAATATGTACCTTCTATGAGTGACCCAGGATCCCATGACGCCACCATGGTTGAACCCATGTTGTATACTGATAACATAAGTTAACCCTTTACTCAACACATCATTTTAATTTTAAAACATAAGGCCACACAAAGTAGATCTTCTGTTTCTCAGGCCATTATTTGAAAAATTGCATGCGGACGAGTGGTTTTTTATTTTATTTTTTATTTCAGTAATTTCTTCTTTGCCATCAAAAGTTCATGTTCTTGGTTCAAGTTTTAGGCCTCATAATCTACAGAATAGCATGGGTGGTGGTGTATTTCATCCCTTGAGTGCAAGAAGGCTTTGCAATGCTAAAGCATTGCAAAGCCTTCTTGCACTCAAGGGACAAATTCATCAATATTTTTAACTTGGGTAAAATATCAGACAAAAAACATTTAATTTTTATTTTTTTAAAGTTTAAATTGGTTATAAAAAGAGAGCATGCGGCAGCCAGAAGGACCATGCGGGAGGGCCTGAGAAACAGATTTTTTTTTTTTTTAGGCCTAAGCTTAATTTGATAATTTTTTGAAAAATAAACAATATTTACAAATAAAACCATACAAATATGGCTGTCATTGGAACCGGGTCTTTTTTGTACAATTTTATCGACAAAGTGTCAGGATATTTCAGGTCATGTTAGCCTTGTCTTGGTTAATTTGCTACTGCCATGTTAGGTAAAGGGTTACATTGATTAAATTCTTTTCACGCGAATCCCAGCAGAGGTGCAGCGATAATCTACTAGGATTGTTGCTGGTTTTGTTGTGCAAATCTTTGCATGAATCAATTCTCGGGTTCTCGTCGAAATATAAGCTCTGATAGACTGTGAACATGGTATTCATGACATATTCTCCAAAGCCACTCGAGTGATTTCAGTGACATTTAAAAGAATTTGTTTTGACATTGGATTTGATTTTGTTCAAATTAATCCGCTGTTTCCGTAAAGGAGGAGGGTGGAGAATCTCCCAAAATTAACCCTTAGGTTTTCATTAAGTTTACCTTAATCCTTGGGGGGGGGGGGGGGGGGGGGGGGGGGAATTCCAACTGTCATCACTTTTTTCTGCAGCAAAACTGGTACTCCAACATGCAGTCTTAGGGTAAACTTTCAAGTTACATACCAAGGGCCTTGGCAGTTGTTTTTCGGCAAGTATTGGCTGCCTGTATAGGCAGCCAAGACTTGCTTAACCCTTTACCTAACATGAAAAGCAGACGACACTTGCAAAAAAAATTCTTGAATAACTAAATTTTTTCATTTTTTGTCTCAAAAACATAGGTTATGACCCCTCGTTGGAACGAGCTCGACGAGCTCGTTCCAATGAGGGGTCATAACCTATGTTTTTGAGACAAAAAATGAAAATATTTTGAAAATTAATTGCCGATTTTTGAGAATAGCGCTGGCCGGTTTTGGCCGTTACGTTGGGTAAAGGGTTAAAAAACTGCAAAGTCACAGTATATGGACTGTTAATGTACAGAAAAAAAGCATAAAAAATTCTGGGTCCATAAGGGTTAATAACTACCCCATATATACATGGACACTGCTACAGATGCTTGATAACTCTGGTAGACCTGTTCTGCTTTACCGGTGTACCAGAACAACTGATATCTATACAACTGGATTTTTGGAACATCAGCAAAAAATGTCGCATTTCAATTGCTCATGACTCACAGTTTCAGATCGAAAATATTTTGAGACATGCCCAGAAAGTTTCACAGTGGTATAACCTTGATATTAGTATGGCATCACTGTAGGCAATAAATATACGATATCTGAATTTCTAACGTTTTTTTTGTTAATTTCACATATATAGTGGATATGGAATGAGTGTTTTTCTCATATAATATTTATGAAACGAGTCTAAGAATTTTCTGTTTTGGCGAACATCTGGCGAGTGCAAAGGGAAAATTCAGGTGAGTTTCATAAATATATGAGAAAAACACTCATTTCATATTCTATTTATCATATGACACACACACACATAAATTAGCCACTTAGTATGACTTTTTATATGCCCGTTTAAAAAACGGTTGTATTATGTTATCAGTCTGTCTGTCCGTCTGTCTGTCCAGGCCAACATTGGGGGTTTAGGGGATATTATTATTAGAGGCTCCCTCCAAATTAAGGTAGTGTTAGGGTTAGGAGTGGGATGGGGTTAGGGTTAAGGGTAGCCCCAGAGTAGGGCTTAAGGTTGGGGAGGGTTAGGTCCAGGGGGGGTTAGGGTTGGGGTCAGGGGTGGGGTTTTAGTTTTAGTAGCCCCTAAACCGAAAAATAGCTCCTAATCCTATTGGTTTGGCTAGGGTGGGGTTGGGTCAGGGGTGGCGTGGCGTGGCGTGGCGTGGCTTGGGGGGTTAGGGGTAGCCCCACAGTTGGGCTTAAGGTTGGGGGGGGTTAGGCCCTGGGGGTGGGTGGGGGTTAGGGTCTGGGTGGGCTTTTAGGGTTTAGGGTCAGGGTGGGGTAGGGTTAGGGTGTGGTTTTTGGGTGGAGGGGTGGGGTTAGGGTTAAATATAAGTTCTAGGCTGGAGGGGGTGGGGTTCTGGGTAAAATAAGGTTTTGGACATACCAAATGTTTTTTTGGTAGACAATAAACCCAAAATGTTGGAGCGTCCGTCTGTCTGTCCATAAACAATTTGGTTTCCGTTCATTTAAAGTCGAACACCTTGATGGATCGACATCAAACTTTCAGAAGTTGTTTTTAGCATTACAATACAGGTCAAGTTTGATATTGGTGTTTTTCAGTCCATCTGCTGCAGAGATATGGCCCTTTGAAAACACAATTTTTCTAAAAAAAAATTGGTTTCCGTTCATTTAAAGATGAACGCCTTGACGGATTGACACCAAATTTTTCAGATGTTGTTTTTAGCAATGAAATACAGGTCAAGTTCAATACTGGTGTTTCTCAGTCCATCCACTACAGAGTTATGGCTCTTTGAAAACACAATCTTTCGAAAAAAATTGGTTTCCCTTCATTTAAAGTTGAATGCCTTGACGGATCGACATCAAACTTTCAGATGTTGTTTGTAGCAATAAAATACAGGTCAAGTTCGATATTGGTGTTTCTCAGTCCCTCCACTGCAGAGTTATGGCCCTTTAAAAAAAAAAATTGGTTTCCGTTCTTTTAAAGCCGGACGCCTTGACGGATTGACACCAAATTTTTCAGATGTTGATTTTATACACCCGTTTGAAAAACGGGACGTATTATATGAATGATCTCTCCACCCGTCTGTCTGTCTGTCCGTCCATGGACACATTTCGTTTCCAGACGATAACTTTAGTTGTAATGGATTGAGCTGAGTTAAATTTGGCATGTGGATTTAGTATGACAAAATACAGGATGGGTTCGATTTCCGTTTCTAGCGGCCCATTTGCAGTAGAGTTATGACCCTTTATTTATGGGAATTTAGCCCAACTTTTCGTTTCCAGACGATAACTTTAGTTTGCCTTGACCGATTTATTTCAAATTTTCAGTTTTTTGTTTTTGACCACAAAATACAGCTCAAGTTCACTTTTGACCACAATCGCATATACCTTTCCAGAGTTATTCCCCTTGAATGATTGCAAATTTGTAAATTTTGTGGTTTCTGGATGATAACTTCTGTTTGCCTTGACCGATTTTTTTCAAATTCGCAAATTTTGTTTTTGACCACAATGCACAGCTCAAGTTCACCTTTGGCCATAATTGCATGTACCGTTCCATAGTTATTCCCCTTGAATGATTGCAAATTTGTGAATTATGTGGTTTCCAGCTGATAACTTTAGTTTGCCTTGACTAATTTGTTTCAAATTCTCAGATTTTGTTTATGACCGCAAAGCACAGCTCAAGTTCACTTTCGGCCAAAATTGCATGTACCTTTCCAGAGTTATTCCTCTTGAATTTATGCATTTTGTGTTTTCCGGATTATAACTTTAGTATGGCCTAACTGATTTTTTATACACCTGTTGAAAAACCATCGAATTATGGAATCAGTCTGTCTGTCTGTCCATTTGTCCATCCATTTGTCCATCTGTTGATCTGTCCGTTCGTCAACATTTTGTTTCCAGATGATAACTTTAGTATTTTTTTTTCGATTGACACCTAAACTTGGTATGTGGTTTAATCAAAACAAAAGACAGGTCAAGTTCGAATATGGGGTCAGTTCGAACTTCGATGTTTCCCTGAATTATGGACCTTGTTGGACATAGAATGCATCAAATATTTGGTTTCTGGATGATAACTTTTATTATTTGTTTTCCGATTGGTTCCAAACTTGGTAGGTTGTTTAATCACAACAAAATACAGGTCAAGTATGAATATGGGGTAGGTCCAAACAATTATCACCCTCACCCCCATCCTTACCCCAACCCTTCAAAAATACAAAACGGGCGTATATTGTCCCGCTACGCGGTGCTCTTGTTAACCGATCGCCTAACTTGAGTTGCAGACAGCATTTGGAAAAAAACATCCTCGAAAAACGAAAACTTTTCATTCTTCAGAGAGAAGGGTTGTTAGAATTAGTTTGAAAATGTATACAAACTTACTTTGATATGTAGAGATCACCTTAATATATGCTGGAGGAGTCTTCCTGTAAGGAGTGTGTGAGGGGAGGAAGAAAGAGAGCCTCATTTTTTACTTAAAAAAAGAAAGAAAAAAGATGAAAAACTGCATTCTTAAATAAAAATGGTTCTTTTGCATGCAGACATGTTAACTCTCCCGGAATGCCCGGGACAATCTCAGAATTTCAGTGTAGTTCCCGGCCTCCCGGACGGGAATCAGTTTTGGACCAAAAATCCCGGAAAACAACAGTCAAATGTTTCGTTCCCGTTGTAACTTATGAAAAACGTTCGGAGTCAAATCACATGCATTTCAAACTCTGGTAAAAACTCACAAAGCAGTAAAATATGAATTTAAGTTAAATTTATTTAAGAAAAGGGTATTTTATGATATATATTTCAACTGTGTTCATGTTTATTTCTGAGTTTCTTCTTTAGAGATTCTTGATCAATGTGCGAGTGTCGAAATGAAAATAGGTGACTTACTTTCAAAAAATTGAAAACTCCACCTTCATTTAAATGCAGGTTTTGGAAATGAAAATATATGAACAGGAATTAAATAATATATATTTATTTATTCCTTCATAGGATAGCTTTAATTCTCATCCCTTTTCCAAAATCAAAACGTAAAGAACAACTATTTAGCACAGTTTAAAAGTAGGTTAAAGTCGCTTTGGATGCTGAAAAATTATGACTGCATATTTAAACACAATGGACTTATTTTCTAACACAACATTTATTCTGTTGTGCTGACTACAGAACTGTTAACTGTTGGCCATCTGTATCCAGAAAATTTTGAATGGAATTAAAAAAAAAAATGCTTCAATGATGAAAAGAAAAGTTTTGTGTAGGGCACAAACGTCCCACATGCATGAAGTTTGATAAAGATACTTTCTGAGCACTAATGTTCTTGAAGTAACTGAACATTAGGACATCTTTTCCTGTTAACATTTCCAGACTTGGGAAATTATTAGCTAAGTAGACTTTGATAAGAGCAAACCACAGGTGGAGGTGCTATGTGGGACAGTGTGGGTGGGGGGTGAGGGGGGGGGGCGGCTCATGAAGAAGAGGATCCTGGGGGGGGGTGGGGGTGGATCAAATGAACAGTTATTTTATGATTTTTTAACATAGCACAAATGCATCAGCATAGTTGACAACTAGTTCTGGATATAACCTGGTGTTTAATAGTTGTCCATGAGCTGAGAATTCACATGTTTTTTATTTTATTTTGTCCCCCGCACGAACTTTTCCCTGAAATCCATCCCATTTCCCTGAAAATCACCCTCAGGTTCCCTGAAAAATTATTCTGGAAGTTAACATGTCTGTTTGCATGTCAGTTCCAAACAACATTCTTCAGCTCTAGGTATACAGTATTACATAGAGTTATTTCCCCTGTACCTGTACTGATTATCAATGTCTTTTTATCCTGTACATCAGATCAAATTAATTTTCATTGTATACAAACATTTCTCATTGTAATTGTATTTTTTCACATTTATAACAAATAAAAGATTTCTTAATATATACAGTAGAACCTGCTTAATTGGATATCTTTTAACTGAATAATTCTGTTACCGTGTTTACTCTGTGTATTGGGGCACTCTATGATTTGGGACACACATTTTCTCCAGAAAAATATTTTTTTTATGCTCAAGGTTAGGGACACTCTAGGGAAACTTGTTTCTAGTTGGCCCAGTCACCTGAAAACTGCAAAATGCTCAATATTAAAGCTAAGTTTGTGTTTAATTTTCCTTTTTAACCTATAAAAGATTGATAATACATACAGATTTGTGTTTTATTTAAATCTATTCCCAAGTTTTAATGTTTACAGTCCTGGCTTGCATGAGGAAGACTGTTTAATATTACATTGTGACAGTCTTCAACACTTTACCTAATGCTAGTAGCAGACGACACTCGAAAAAAAATTCTTGTGTAACTAAAATTTTCATTTTTTACTTCCAAAACATAGCTTAGACCCCCCATTGGAACGTGCGCAATGCGCACATTCCAATGAGGGGTCATAAGATATGTTTTGGAAGCAGAAAATGAAAATATAAAAAAAATTGGATGGGGATTTTTGTAATAGTGATGGAAAACGAATCACACACAACTTTATTCAGCATCAAAACAAGACCAGGGTGTGCTTTTTTCCATTTTTTAAGAATTGGGACATCTGTGAAAACAATTATTTTTAGCTGTCCCAATACACAGAGTAAATACGGTAATTGAATATACAGTGCAGCTGCCGTGGAGTGGTCATAATCCACGTGTGGGCAGCAGTGATGTTCACGCAAACGTTTACGAGGTAATAAATATCATCATCAGCAAACTTTTAATTACCCGGTGCTTCATTAATTAAATTTATGATGATTATTCCTGTAATTAGTTTGAAATTTTTTTTTTTTGTGTCCATGGAAATATTGCCCTCGTGTGGAAAGTGACTAGTCCTCGGCAAGGGTACTGTAACTTCCAAACACAAAACCATTTACCATACCTGTTAATTCCTATGTGTTAAAGAGTAACTGAATGAAACATATTGTTAGGCTTAAAATTAAAGATCTGTTTCTCAGGCCCTCCCGCATGGTCCTTTTGGCTGCCGCACGCTCTCTTTTTATGACCAATGCAAACTTGAAAAATTAAATGGTTTATGTCTGATATTTTACACAAGTTAATAAAACTGATAAATTTCTCCCTTGAGTGCAACAAGGCTCTGCAATGCTTTAGCATTGCAAAGCCTTGTTGCACCCAAGGGACGCAATACACCACCACCCTTGCTATTCTGTAGATTATGAGGCCTAAAACATAAAATAAACCAAGAATATGAACATCTGATGGCAAAGAAATAATTACAAAAATAAAATATAAAATAAAAAACCGCCCGCGCCCGCCCGCCCCGCCCGCCCGCCCGCATGCAATTTTACAAAACTTGGTCTGAGAAACAGAACATCTACTTTGTGTGGCCTTATAGGCCAAGAATTTACTTTGTATGTCAATAGATTCCTCTTGTTTGTAGACTTATTTAGCCTCAGTACATCCAATATAGCCACAAGCTCTATCAAACAAGGCATAATAGAATAAATGTGTAGTTTATCACTAGAATGCAACCAAGTGACAATATTCTTGTTAATTCAGTACTCCTTAATTTTCATTGACAAAGTGACTATTCAATAAACAGGGTTCCGCTGTAGTAGCAAAGAACAGGAATATAGCAAGACTGTCATCTCCCAGCACTACCTTCAAAAACTTAAACTGTAAGGGCTTAATTCTGATTTTTGGGTACTTTTTAACCCCCTGCTCACTGATGTCGAAATTTCAAAATTTCAAACTGCAATTTTTTCCCATAATGCAACTAGGAATTTAGGCAATTCAGTCTTGTTTGACAGAGCTCATTGAGCTCTGTCAAACAAGATTGAATTGATTAAATTTCTAGTTGCTTTGTGTGAAAACATGAATCTTGTAATCTCAGTATTTTGACATCAGTGTGCAGGAGGTTAATGCAAAGGAACAGGTGCCCCAAAATGCATTGTTTAGGAAAACACAAAGCTTGTTTTTAAAGTACCTTGTCAGTTTACTGCCTCTGTAATGATGACTAGAAACAACTGCAAAGCCACATGAGGTAGATCAGCGTATAGCGAAAATGTATAAAAATCTCCAGATCCTTAAGAAGAATTAATGGTACTGGGGATTTTTATACATTTGTTGGTACATCTTGGCAGTCCATATCCAGTAGCTTTGCTGTTGTTTCAAGTCTTGGGTACCTATATTGCCGGCCTAGACCTGCCTATAAATAACTGCAAAGGTATAGTCAAACCTTGTTAATTGAATGCCACTTTTCTAGTGAACAGTATAACAAGAGTATTCAATTAGGGAATTTGGTTGCTTTCCAGTAATCAAGTTTTATACATTTTTGTTACACTTTGACAGTCTTGGTCCTATGAATTTGCAGTTGTTTCAAGCCAAGTTTGTGGTACCTATTTCGGCAGCTACAACCTGCCTAGAAATAACTGCTATGGTTCAGTGAAACCTTGTTAAGTGAATAGTCACTTTTCCAGTGAACAATATTCAATTAACAAGAGTATTTAATTAGCAGGGATTTGGTTACTTTCCTGTCATCAAGTTTTATACATTTTTGTTACACTTTTACAGTCTTTGTCCTTGAATTTGTAGTTGTTTCTTGTACTTATATAGGTAGCCAAAACCTGTTTAGAAATAACTGTCATGGTATAATCAAACCCTTTTAATTGAATAGCCACTTATCATTCTAAAATTGTTTAACTAACAGGAGTATTGAATCAGCAGAGATTCTTGGCTTGTATTCTAGAGATAAATTGAGCATTTAATCTGTTCAGGGTCTCCGCTACCACGGCTGAGGGTCCGTCAACCAGACCCATTCCCCCCACTGGTCATTTACTGATAAAGCATAAAATCTGGTAAAAAAAACAACATTATGTGTAAAATTCTAGTCAAGACACAGTCATTCTCCCAACAAAGTTTACACATATTAGGAGCACCGTTTCCAGAATTGACAAGTGTCATTTGGAAACTAGCACTAGTTTCTGCCATTTGCCGATGTCACATGCCGATTGTAGCGAATGAAATGGCGATAGTTGGGGGATTTCCCTGAAGATTCAACATAATTATTCCCACAAAATCGTTCACACTCAAACCCTCAAACATGAATTGCTGTCTCTGACGAACTTCGCAACTGCCAACCGGTCTTGATTATTACACTGACGGTTCAAAAGTTCAGAACATCAAAGCTTTGATGAATGTACCTGAAAGACAAATGCTTCCAATAGCTTCTTGGGGTTTAACATCGATGTTCTTAACTCTTTACCTTTAGAAACAATAGTTTTTTCAACATATTTTCTTTTAATTATTAAACATCTAAAACGGGATATAATTTACCGATTATTCGACAACAAAAAATACTAATTGATTTCGCCATGACCGATCAACAATCGATTAATCGTGACAGCCCTAATTGTGCCATGACCAGATTTGATGAAAAATATCTTGAAAATACTCTGTGGGTTAAGAGTTAATGTCTTACCATACAAAAAATCAGCTTCATACTACTCCATGATGTCTGGTAACGCCAAGTTTCCTTACTTCTTTCAACAAATAACACAACATGATTTCCATGTAAGTTTCATCTGATAATGCTTCAAGATGAACAACTCAATCTTCGTTCATATGAGCATGGGACCTTCAAATTGCCAATTTTGAGCGAGTTGATTATTAATTGAATTGGTGGAAACGAATCAAATTTCAAAAGAAAACATTTTTATGATGATGGTTGAATACAACTTAAGCATGGTTTCCTCTAGGAGAAAATTTGTGGATCCAGTAGTTTAAAGAATGAGAAACTCGGACGCCAAAGGCGTCTGCCGCACGTGCCTTTCACATGCGTATAGAGGGTGTTCTCCCCCCAGGAAAATTTTGATTTTTAGGTGCTCTCTGGGGGCATTCTGGTCGCTAAAATGCTGAATAATTGAAGTGGAAAATTTGTATTTTTTCTTCCTACAATTCTTTAAATTCCCACGGGACACACAATACTACATCTGGTCGGAGGTTTCATAAAAATACAAACCCAAAAACAACACAAAATCCACGAATCCTGACAGTGACCGTGATGCTTGACCACAATTTTTTTTATACAACCCGATACGTGCCAGCGTAAATAATAGGAAATGCAGAGAGAACGAAATTTTGCATGTGTGCTTGAGCTTTGTTTGCAACTGCTCGCTGTAATATGCAAAAAGAACCATGATGCGGACGTGTGACGTCATGAACGTGCAATTACATCATTTATCGCTCGAAATAAAAGCCAGTGATTTCGGACCAAACACAACAATTTGAGTCTGAAATTTTATAAGCGACGTTTAGGATTTGAACTTTGTTTCCCCCTCTCGTCTGGGGGTAAAAAAGTATCAGGTTGTCACCAGTATACAACATAATTATGCCTATATTACGTGGAAACGAAGGATCCTGAGTGTCGTTATGATACAGCATTGTACTCGACATTTTAACCACCAGCTTTTCTGACTGATCATAGTATGATTGGCGGGGGGAATGAGTCCGGTCGACGGACCCACAGCTGGTCTAGCGGAAACCCTGACTTAAGGCAAAAGTATATTCGAAAATATTCAAATTTCCGATTTTGAATCGAATTTCAAATTTTTGCAGGAGCCTAATATGAGCCAAGATTGGTGTCATATCAGCTGAGTGAAGTCGAGTCAGCTGAACTTGATAATGTGTGACTCTTCGAATCGAATCACAGTTAATGGATACGTCGTCAAAAGAAATTTTTTTTCCCTAAAATAATACCCTCCTGCAGCAAAAAACATTTTCAAACGAGCCTTGCTGACAGCGTCGATACCTCACTTTTATCACATGTTTTCTCAGAAAAAAAACTCATTTTAGGCCTAAAAAAATAAAAAATCTGTTTCTCGGGCCTTCCCACATGGTCCTTTTGGCTGCTGCATGCTCTCTTTTTATAACCAATGTAAATTTTAAAAAATAGAATTAAATGGTTTATGTCTGAAATTTTACCAAAGTTAAAAAAAATTGATAAATTTGTCCCTTGCTCTCAAGGGATGAAATACACCACCACCCATGCTATTCCATAGATTATGAGGCCTAAAACATAAACCAAAACATGAACTTTTGATGGCAATGAAATAATTACAGAAATAAAAAATAAAATAAAAAAATGCTCGCCCGCATGCAATTTTACAAATAATGGCCTGAGAAACAGAAGATCTACTTTGTGGAGCCTTAAATCAGATCGATTGTACTTGAATGTCCAGAAAACTCTTTGAATTGAGAATCATTTGAGTGCTGTGGAACAAGTAAAACATTTTTTTTCTAACTTATTTTAGAACTTGTACATATAGCTTTGGTTGAGGGTAAGAAGACAGTGAAGAAGAAAACATTTTTATTGGATGATGGTCGAGTACAATTAGAGCCAGTCAAAAGTGTATTTAATCTTGATACTGTTGATGTGATCTTAGGTATAGTATTAAAATAACATTTTAAATTAACTCCAACCTCTGGAACTTTTCACCTTAGCTTTTGTACGCAGGTATGGTATCTGTAATGTGGAAGAAATTCATGAATATGCCAATAATAGACAAAATACATGTACTTAGAATTAATGTTCCAGTTATTGTTGGACTAATGCGGCCAGTGCCCCCCCCCCCCCCCCCCCCCACACTTTCTCTCAAAGTTGGTCCTCGAAATTTGTCCCAAAATGGCATAAAAATCGTAGGGGGTTAGGTTGTAGATTTGTAGATTGCTTGTCCTAATATCTGTGTCAGTGAAAAGGTAGACAGTCATCAGTACATGAAAAACCTCAAAATATCCGCTCAGGTGCAAGGAGATGGGAGTTTTTGAACTGCAGAATTCAAAATTTTTCTCACACAGGCCCAACCATGGTGGGCCCATGGTACCGACAACTTTTGGCCACCCCATATCGGACACATTTAGTTAACTCTGGTGGAAACCCTGATTATTGTTACCTTGGTTACCTAGCTCAAACTACAAGGATGCAAAATTCTGAAAAATGTGAAGGCTTGGAAAGCTTTTCCCGCACACACCACCCTCACTCCCTATAAAAATGGCTCTAAACCAGGCTCTGCGAGTTTGTTCCCCCCCTCCCTCCACTTGCTTTGGGCTGACTAAGCCACTGAATGCGGCATGCCAACACATGACAACCAATAGGGTAATGGTAATGCTATGTGACGATAAGTTTGTAGGTTGAAATTTTACATGTATGTTAATTTAGTGTGATTTAACTAAACTGTCACATTTTATGTTTCTTGACTTTGCATGTATACTTGGCATTACTTGTATACATCTCGACGGAAAATTGGCCGAAAGAGTACAAAATAAATCACCCAATGCCTACCCCTTGGCAGTGGTGGCGCTAGTATTTCCCCGACAGTGGGTACTGACGTCACCGACAAAGGGGCTAGGTATATATAGTAGTCTGTGAGACAGATATATACTGCCTCTCTCCCATCCGGGGCTCAAGCACCGGGGTGGGTGAGGGGTACTGTATATCCTTCTCGCAAAGGCTATGTTGTACCCCAGAAATAATTGCGAGATTAGATATAAGATGGTATTATTTATTATTTATTTATTGGTGTTTAAGGTCACCTTCAGCATCTAAAGCTACATTGTGACCACAGCATATTATAAAGTTGAGTTCGGTCAATCGTTTACACTTGTGTTGGCAAGAGGACTGACACAGGCAAATGGTTAACAGACCCCATTATACCATCAAAGCTGAACATGTTTACCGCAGAAAGCAAGCATTGCTCTACCTCCCAGGGTTCCCACAGGGGTATAAAATGTTTAGAGTCATATAAAGCTGTTTGTTGCATATAGATGTGGGGGAAAGTGGGAAGGGTCTGGTAGTAGAATACCACTTTTGAAACATTAACTGGTAGAGTGCTAAGTTATTTTTGGTCATCAAAATTTGTTTTTGTATCTTTGCCTTGTTACAATTTATGGGAGAGTGCCAAGTGGCACTCTCCCATAAATTGTAACAAGGTATACCCATATACACTAAGTAATTTCACTTCTAAGGTATTATGAATTACATCCACAGAATATGAGACGTTGAGGCTGGGGTACCTGCTGTTCATATTAAAGCCCTGATAGCGGCTTCTAGCACTCTACCAGTTAATAATAGTTACAAAGATCAGAAAGACACTGTTTCGGAATTGAGAAGTTTCAGTATCAAAGTTTATAGAAATGCGTCAGATTTAATTCAGATCAATATTTACGAAATAGCCTTCCGTTAGGTTGATGCCCTTGCCCTCTTATCATCCGGCATTCCTGCTTACACAGTTCGCAAACATTCTCCTGGCAATCTTATCAGGGCTTGTTCTTCATCATCCCATATCATATTTTTGGAAACTTTACTGTTTCCCGTATCGGATGATTTCCGTAAATCTGGGGGAGGAGATGGGAGCGAGGGGGGTATCGTATCTGCTGCTTATATACTTCGTGTCTCCTGTAAGCAGGGCAGTGCATGGTTGGTCAGGCTGGTCCCGATTGAGGAGATGAACTGTTCCATGAACACAGGTTTAAAATTTTTGATATATACGAATACTGGTCACGTGCGTGTTGACTCTTTCCTGACACGATTTAAAAAAAAATGTTATCCTCTTATCACCGGAGCGTGTACAGACCATGATAAACTTTCGAAACAAAAAGACAAATTTACTGTTATTATATTGCATTCACAATCTACTATTCGCATTTTGTCCAATTTAATTTCAATTGTTTCAAACTTGGCATATTTTTATACTGTACCAATGACCCAGACTTAGCTGGCTGGTGCTAACTCTAAAAAATCCAGGGCCAAACACAAATTTTGCCCCCCAATCCCCAAAATTTGCATCCAAAACCAAAAGAAATCATGTCCTATAGGACCTCCATACTTCGCCCCTACTGTGCATGCGCAGTGTCAAGGACGTTCCGAAATTGGCGCCAATTATCATTCTTTCTCTGTTTTGCCCTTCATCAGTCAACATCTCACTGATCTTTGTGCTTGTAAATCTCAGTTTAAAGGATGCCAGACACGTAATTATTGGAGAAATGGTGATTCTAAGGAGGATATAGAAGGAGGAGAGGAAAAAGGAGTGACAAAAAATAATCAGGGCTGTACTTAAAATTTTTTATGAAATTATGTTAAGTTGCCTATTTTCGAGGCATGGGCCTCTTGTTGTCATTCTTGCTAAAAAGTTGCACTGCTTATTCAGTGTTTCCTCTCCCCTGGTCTTCTAAGTCCCCCCTTGCAATTCTCCCATGCTTTTGGCATATTTTTGAGAAAGATCATTTCTAAATTCTCTTGGGAGAGTTGCTTGGTTACAGAATGTTTTCTGTTATTTTCCCCATAGTTACGTTTTCACCCATGGGTGTATAAACGTTGTGTTCTGCATCTTCCATCTGATGTTCTGCAGATTCTCCCCTGGGAGTCTCTGTCTTGCATCAGATAGAGTGTAATTTTGATGACTGATTTCGGGCCAGTTTTTTCAGTGCCTGGAGTCATGTTTTCTGGTGTTTTACACTGTTTGTTTACATTGGCAACAGTCTCTTTTGAGGGGGGCTGTTTGCCTTTAGTGTAGTTTATCTCACTATAAGATACATTTTTATTATCTGTGTTGCATTAATTATTTAATATAAATTTAAAATTTTTGACCACACTTAGCCATCGGATCCATCGGGGCTCAACGTTACTTTTCAGAAACTTGGGCTTCGCTGAAAAAATATTTTTCGAAAATTATTTTGATTTGCAATTGTTTTTTCATTATTAATGGATCATGTTATTATGTATCTTTGTGTCAGGGGTTTGTGCGAGTAACTAGGACTTGTTGTTGACTTTTCACAATGAAAGGATATTGTTCAAATTGTAATAGGAAGAAATCTTCCTCTGACTTTCATGATCATTGCATTAATTGTAGTCAGTGTTCTCGCACTAATCCCTGTTCTATATGTCAATATTGGGATGACAAACATTGGAAACGTGTGTCACGATATGTTGTTAGTGGAGAAAGGGCTATGCCGGCTCTTTCTCCGCAAGGTCACTCGACTCTCTCAGTTTCTATTTCAGAGGAACAAGAACAGGGTGATGTTTCCATGTTATCTTTCGCAAGTGCGCTTCCATCGTCACAAATGAATACAGAGCTAGCGGCAAAAGTGCTCATGGAGATTAAACAAATGTCGTCCGCTAGCTCGCCCGGTGTAGCGTCCATTCACCGAATGGTTCAGCAGCCGGGTTCGTCCGATGTGGTCCAGGAGGAAATGTTGGGTGATGCGAGCACTATAAACATTCAACGTGCACACCCAGTGACGGCGGATAGTAGGCGAGATCGGAGGAAGCCTTTGAGTCCGGTTCCTAGCTCGTCCAGGTCCAGCCAGGCTGCGAGCGAGAGAGAGAGGCCCCTCTCTCGTACAACAACATCTGGGACCAGATGTGGTACAAAATGTGTCGCAAGCGGAGCATACGTCCGTCGCTCGGGACGCTCCGTTGTATAGGCAGTCCGCGGAGACTGCTCAGGCTTCTTCCTCTCGTCAGCGCACACGACCGCACCTTGGCTACGTGACCGCCGATATTTTACCAGCTTCGCCGATCAGGGATTCTTCGGTGACCAGGTCACACCATCCGGTAGCCAGGGACACGAGGCCGATGGACTCCGGACGTTCGCATAGGAAAAGTATGCCGGAGTCATCAGATGCGGAGCTGCCCTCGGCGAAGCAGCGAAAGCCTGCTCTTCCGCAGGCCTCGATGTCGGACGTACTTGTGCAGATAGCACAACTTATCGCAGCATCCCAGCAGCTGACAGAAACGGTGTCGGATCGGGAATTATCCGACGGCGCTGGGTCGGTACGCTCCGCCGAAGCATCGGGGGCGGACGACCGGGAGCATCATGAGGTCCGACCGGATGGTGAAAGGGATACGGATGACTTGGAGCTATCCCTTTCGGAACAACATAAAGCTGCCGTGGACTTCATCCGGCACTTTCTCCCTCAAGTTGTTCCGTCGGGCCAGACTGCTGCGGTTCCGGACAAGAGAATTATAGCGTCATTGGACTCTGATTTCTTTGAGCGGTTCAGGGACATCGCTCCCGAGTTTCCGTCTCAGTCCAATAATGTTGCAAGAACATTTGAATTATTGAACGACGCTATATTCAAACTTGTTTCCAAAACGGGGAAAGCAGGTTTCTTGTCCGCCAATACTCTCAACCTGCCTTTCATTAATGCAAGGAATAAATTCGACACAGCAGGACAGGGTATTCCGAGAGTTCCTCTGCGTATGGATGACGAGGCGGAAGACTTAGAGTTATCATTACCGTCGTCGGCGTCTATTCCAACCGCGGTGTTGGAAACAACTATTTTCGTCTAACAGAGCCAGTTTAGATGCCTTATCTTACGCAGCTCACCTTACTAAGGCGTTATCACTGCGCCTTCAAGGGAAAGAATTTCAGGATATACAATCCTCTTTAAGACTTCTTTCAAGGGCAGTAGCTTATTCCACGTGTAACTCCGCCCTTTCAGTGGCAAACCTGGAGTTGGTTAGACGTGACGCAGCCCTAGCTACATCCACACTCGTGGATACTAAGGTGAAGAACTCTCTCAGAGTCGCTTCGGTCTCCGGAGAACTTCTCTTTGACGGCAAGCTTTCTGCAATTTATGATAAAATTACAAAGAAAGCTTCGGATTCTCTGCTGTTCAAATCTGCTTCTAAGAAGTCGGACATGGCAGACAAGAGTAAGACAGGCACTTCTGGGTCTAATGCGCCCAAGAGAGGTTCCTATAGAGGTTCCGGTGCGTCCTCTTGGTCTTATTCAAGAGACCGTCAAGGTAGGGACTCACGTTCGGGACGTCCTTCGGGCCGGGACAACCGCTCGGACACCCCGAGGTCGACGGGACGAGGTGCGGGTCGTGGAGGACTACCGCAGGCCTCGCAGGTCCAGGAGGTGATAGCTTAAACCTCTATCGCGTACCGGTTGGCGGAAGGTTGTCGAGCTTTTCACAAGAGTGGGCGTCGATTACGGACGACCCTTGGGTGAGAGGAGTGACTTCGGAAGGTCTAAAGATATCCTTCAAACGAAAGCCTCCATTAACTCGAAGTCCAAAATGGACCCAACTTCCGTCAAATCCGCAGAAAAGAGACGCTCTGTTATCAGAGGTGCAGTCTCTTTTAATGAAGAACGCGGTAGAGGTCGTAGAAAACCAGGAGACTCCGGGATTCTACAGCCATCTGTTTCTGGTTCCGAAACCAGACGGCTCGTTCCGTCCAGTCATAGATTTGAGCTGGATAAACAAGCTGATCGTCGCTCCGAAGTTTTATATGGAGACGATTCGGTCGGTCAGAGCGAGTATTCGGGTGAACGATTATGCAACGAGCATAGATCTCAAAGATGCGTACTTTCACGTCATGGTGCATCCGACATTCAGAAAGTATCTACGCTTCGCAGTCCTAGGAGTGGTGTATCAATTCCGGGCGATGTGCTTCGGATTGAATCTAGCACCCTGGGCTTTCACTCGGGTAATGAACTCGGTAATGATCTATTTCCGAGCTCATTCGTCTGCGGTAACGTCGGCCTACCTGGACGACATTCTTCAGAGGTACGGCAACGAGTTAACGCTTCAGAACGATGTTCAGAATCTACTTCTATTGCTCCGACGTCTCGGTTTTATAGTAAACGAGGAGAAGTCGGATCTGGTGCCGTCCAAGTCATTCACACATCTGGGAATGAGCTTCGAGACGCACA